>CM043119.1:26054873-26287880 GCA_023701765.1 Hylyphantes graminicola
ATTTTTTTTTACTTTTGATCATGACACTTGAAATTACCAATCATCAATAATTAAGGATGTCTACAGAACCGTTATAAAAATTATCTATACTCGTAATTTTACCATTAATATTTCAAGTGTCCTTAAAGCAATCGTTTTGATGAACCAAAATGGCAAAAACGTAAATGTCTAATTTAAAAATAGGTAAGTGGGGCATAAATCATCCATAGAGTCACGTTTAAAGCTGTATTAATGGTACTGATCGGATGTGGGCTACTGCTAATTAAGTATTTTATGTGAGTTGTGTTTTTTTTTATTGATATTATTTTATATAAAACTTTTCGCTTTATTTTATATGATTTTGAACTTGTATATTTACGTTAAGTAGATTGCGTTGTTGAAGAAGAGGTGGAGAAAGGATAAAACGCTATACGTTAGCGAATTAAGTGTGAAATACCTGGTTTAATTGTTGATTAACATGTTTTCGGGGAAGGATAGACTAACCAGTGAATGAACGTTTAAGGAGATGCTTTCGCCAGTGAATAAACACCAGAACATGATGACCAGGACAACCAACCATGTGTCAGATTGCTTCCTACTGGATGGCAGGAAGTCAGAGTTGCCAATCCATCCAATGGATGATTTTCAATCCTTATTTTTTAATTGTATTTATGTTCATTCGCTGGGGCCTGATCCCTCAATGGTCAGTCTACCCTATTTCCAATTCATATAAATTTCTGAAAGACTCATCATCGAAATGAAGAGATCTGAAATATTTTCCGAATATCCTAATTTGGAATTTATTTCCTAATTCTGAGTTTACTGTTGTAACTTATTTTTTAATTAATATATATTATTAGTTAAAAAGTGCTTTAAACACTTCATTCTTAATTTACATAGGTTTTTAAGATACAAAAACCAACAATTGGCTGTGCAAGGCATGTTTATAACAAAATAGCTGTTTTGTATCAAAATAAACAGTTTAAATTTTATAGGCATCTAATAAAGGTAGTTATCTCTTGTTTTTGTGCAATATTTAGCAAATTTTCACTAAGTATTATGCATTTATTCAAACTTATTATTGATTGTTTAATGATGTAAAACTGCTTATCCTAAAAGTGAGCAAAACTTGAACTTTTTTTAAATGATCTTGTTCCCAAAATAGGAATCAAATTATATAATTATATCGAAAAAAGTTTTTTTTCTACATTCAGGTCGTTTTAATAAGCTAATTAAATTCAAAAAGATTACGAAGTATTTATTCTTGCCAACTAAACCAGAAGACGAGTTTCAAATAATTAAGAAAAAATTTAAGCCTTTCCTTTATTTTATCTCGAAATAATGTGCGTTATTTTTTTATAACACTTAAGATTCGCTCCCCCAACCCCCGAATATCACTTGCATGATGTTCTGTTTATGGACAATATAAGATTATTTTCGATTTTATTGATGTTTATGTTATATTTTGCAATGTAAGTACTTATATTTTTGAATTCTTATTGTTTTTCTATTTTTGCACCAATTTTTTGTTTAGTATGATCTTTGGTAAAATATCTATTTTGTTTTGGGATCTGTGTAATTCTAAGTTACAAGAGGAATGTCGAAAAAATACATAAAAACTAAAAAGTTTTCAAAATCTCCCGGCCACGTTTTGCTACGTTATTTCAATTTTGCAGGAATAATTTTTAGTTTGAAGAAATAAATTTGGTGAGTAAAACTTTTTAAAAATTATTATTTTTCTCTAAATATACTTTTTTTGCCCCAGTGCTATATATCTTATGGAAAAAATAGCAAGGAACATCCAATTTCATAGAATAATAGAATATGCCTTAATATTTAATTATTATAACAAAACTGAATTTCACTTATTGGAAATTCCTTGCGTGACGGAATGACATTTTGAACTGTAGAAATGAAGTAAAACAATTACCACAAAGCTATTTTCAAAGGAAAATTGATTTTTTTCCAGTTCATAGATATTACTGTTGATGATTAAGATAATATAAAAAAGTTGATTTTTTTAAAAAAGTATTTTATTATTTTATTTTTGACTAACTTCTTTTTGTGTTACGCAATGACATATTTGCAACCATTACGGAATCCCGGTACCTAAAACTAGAATTTTCTGTGAATTAACAATACTTTGAGTTTTTAAATAATGCATATCTTAAATATGATATATAAGCTTTGCAAATGATAATTTAGAGCAACTTACAAATGTGACATGGTTCAAGTTATGAACTGCCATTTCACGTTTCGGAATGACTAAAAGTTTCATAAATATATATAATTAAATTAAAAGTGTATAATGTGATATATTTAATATTTTTTATTATCAAGACTACTAATAAGATATTAATTTTTTCTACATGTTTCCTTTCACGAAAAAGAAGTTAGATGTGGAAAAAAAAACATTTGTTTTCTCGGCAAATCCAGTCGCGCTTTTCAACTATTTGGAAATCCACCTCAAAAAGTGTTTGAAAAACTTTCGCATGTGAATAATCGCCCTGGTTTTTGTAAACCATAATTTAAAGAGCTTGAAATATATTTTAAACAGTTTTAGGAAATATTTTAAAAAATGACAATTAAAAAATATGACATTTTTATTGAATTGCCCTTAAGCCAACTGAAACTATGCCACTGTAGTGCAAACAGAATCTTGGTATTGAACATCTAAAAAAGTCTGTTAAACGGTCGTATGCCAGTTTTAAACTTAAATTTTTTTTTAAATAATCATGTGATCAAGCAATTACTGTACCTTCAATTTCTCATTCAAGACGTGTTCCATCGTTTACAGACGAAGTCAGAAAGTGCATTACAAGAAAAAATAACATTCTTGAAAACTAATCATTTACGTTGTAGGTTACTTTTTCTACATGTACAAGGTTTTTTTTTTGTTTAAGACATGTTAATTTTTTTAAAAAAAAATTTGAAAATATTAAATGATGTTGTTAAAATATGAAAATGTTAAAGCTAAAATCAAAACTGTCAAAGAAACCTGCAAAGATAATCTATTGTTGGGCATATTTTTAACTAACATAAAAAAAATTTTGTGTTGCATTTTTCTTTTCACCAATGTCTTAGTTTTGGAAATGGTAATTGGATGTCAAACTCATGAAGAAATGTTAAATATTATTTTAATATGATATTTTACGATGCTTTATGATTTAGAATTACTTTTCAAGTTGATAGAATAAAATAATGAATCTATTAGACAATTTCCCCATCTGGTTTGAAATATATGAGAACACCATTTCATTAAATAAGAATTTTTCTCAATGACAAAAATCTTACGACTATATTTTATAAAAATGTTTGATAAATTTGCCGTCATGATTTTTATTTTTTAAAAGAAAGTTTTAAATACTTACAAAAAAAGTGTTTTTAAAGATTCTTTTCAAGATTGTATACTTAAGCATACATTAAATATACATATCACACTAAAAGTGAAATAACAACTAGAAGATCACTTTCTACATTAATAACTAGACTAAGATCTGGACAATTTGGAAGAATGAAAATTTAGCCGAATAGAACAAGTGCATATTTCACCTGCAAAAAAGGTGACAATACAGATGTAAGTCCAAAACACAGCGTATCTTGGGAAATATTTCGCAAATTAGTGACTCAAGGATTCCTCTTCAAGGATCTTTATTCGAACCACAATATTTACATTGCTGAGGCCATGTGAAACATGAATTATTCGACCTTCAATTTATATCGATGGACAAGCAACTACAACATCACATTAAAAAAAGAATTCTAGGTATAAAATTGCTTACATAAACCAGGAAAAATATAAGTGATTTTAATTGTTTTAAACAAAATTTTGACAGAATGTAATTAATTTATGTTTAAGTGTAATTAAGTTCTTTGTAAAATGCATTTATTAAATCCTGTTCACTTATATGGAATATTTCATTACAAGATCGTCCTAAAAAGACCTACAAAATGTTAACCACTAACGTTTACATTTATTATGCACATTATACGTTTTTTTTTTGTGACATTTATTCATTGCATATTAGTTTAACTAAAATACAGTCATTTTGTAATCGGTTTAGGAAAAGAATTGTTTAAAGCATCCTTATTTAAAATTACCTTTCTATAAGGATATATTACTCAAGTTATATGAGTTCAATTTTCATGTTGTTAGACATAGAGTACCCTTAAAATCTTTATTTGCTACTTTACGAAGACACAGATATCTATAGTATATTTAGTCGAAAAATATAGATGCCGTAGCTTATAAGGTGGAACATTGTGCCTTTTTCTGCTAAGCTACAGAAATGATATAACATCTGTTCGTGACAGAAATGCCTTTTAGCGAAAAACAAATCCAACTGGATTATCTTCTTTTCCCGAATTAAAAAAGAAAAAAACGTGTTTCATACTTTAAGCCGATTTAACGAAATCAATACTTTCAGTCGTCAAAAACTGTTGATTATTACTTGAAAAAAACCTATTTTTATCTGATAATTTTTAATAGGGAAAAACATGTAGTTTTATGAACAATATTAAAAAAAATTTAAAACAGTTGAATCGGTGAGTGCTGAAACAACGTCAGTCACAAGTTTCAAATTTTTTGAGGTGGGAGAAAAAACATAATAAATCCTCCTATATTTCTGCACTCAACACTCGAAGCAAACATCCTGTATTTACGGATCTACTCAACAGACTAACGTAGTTTTTGCACCCAACACGCATCTTGCCTTTCTACGCTTATTTTCATTGAAAACGAGTTTTCGGATTTTTTTGACTGAAGTGGTTTCTGCACTCAACGATTCAATTTCCAATACATGTGGATTTAAAAAAAAAACAATCTTACTGATTTACTGATAGTGCAAAAATAAAGTATTGAAGTAATTTGCGTTATTGGAATTCCATGGTTTAAATTTGCAGTTTATCTATTAATCACATAATTGAACGTAACTTTAGTGTTATTTTTTTCGAAATGAGAAACCTACCTATCATCGCGAAGAAAATAAAATTTTCCGATGTTTTACACAACTATTAATTAGATAACATGACAGAAAAATACGCATGCTTACTATTATTTTTAACTATGTACTTTTGTATATGTTATATTAAAATATAATAATTTCATTTTAAAAATATTAATAAACATTGCCAGAGATGCCATCTCTCGCACTGGTTGTCAACCCTGCTATGCCAAATGTGGCAACCTGACAAATGAACGGGGACAGGAAACGGGGAGTCAGTCCGTCTGAACATTCTAATAAGACAAATAAGATTGACATATCCCCTAAACCAATAGCAGCCCTCACGGAGCAGAGGGAATTTGCATGTCTGACCCTCTGACCCCCCAACGGACGAATGGGAGAGAGAGGGGGAGAGCCCAACAAGGCAGTCCCCGATGAAGATGGGGGATGCTTGACACTCATCTCTGAAGTAAGCGAACGTAACACGAATCTGGAAAAAACCCCGCCAGTACAACGATGAGAAATCAACACACCTCCCTTTCCGGCGCGGTTCTCATCGTCCCTGACCTCAACGCCTGAGCCCCCGGACTCTTTCCGAAGGCCAGTCCGGGCTACCTGGTTTTCCTCATCCATCGTGCTGAACCGGCACACTCCCTGCACGATCACTGGGCTTCCGGCATCTCCCCATCCTCTCTTCAGCAGAACGCCTCCCTTCTCGTCGAGATGTTACTTTGCGGACGACGCAAAGAACCCAGGTACAACTCTCCCATCTTACCGCATACCACTCGCTCTTAATATTAACTCATGGGTCCTCTCGTTAATTAAATTGGATTATAATAATTATTGTAATGATGCCTCAAGGATTCCAATAAATAAATGATGCCTTTTATACGTCTGGATGTCTGTATTTAAGAACCTACTAACCACTAGACGACGATCTGGCAATGGTGCCGTGACCAGGATCCAGAGTATAAATTTAGCAAATAATATTGGAATCCATACTTTTTTTTCTTCCCTTATATTGCTATATTGTTGTTTATTAATGTTAATTCCATCAATGCAATACAAATTTCAGTATTTCAATTTAACTTTTCCTAGATTTCTTATTTTCTTACCAATGTACAATGTCTTAATTTTTTTTTTTCTGTTTTGATTAAATTTTAAGAATTTAAAATGGTGTACACGCGAAAATATGCAAAAACAAGTGGTTTGGCCACTCCAAAAGTCCAAAAAAAAGGTAGAAGGGGAAGGAGCAATGCGGTCCAGATTCCATCAATTACAACTCCTATTAATATTACAACTCCTATTAATACCCAAAATAATTTACCTACTTTAAATCAAACTCCTGACATTCCAAGAATCCCTAACCCTCCCGCAAGAGTAGAAACGACGCAATTAAACGAAAATGGCAGTGTCAAATCCCAAAACAGGATCAACGGTATCGCTCTTCTAACAAATTTTTTTGACGGCAATTCGAATAATGGAAATTTTTTTTTCACGCAATTCAATGAAATCGCTGAATTATCGGGCTGGACAGAAGCCGAAAAACTTGCAATCCTTAAAACAAGGCTAAGGGGCAACGCCCTACAATTCCTACAAAACGATGCGGAATTAACAAACACCGGAAACTTTAACCTCATTGTTACAAAATTATTGGAGTTTTTCACCGACGAAAAAGAACTCTCCGAAAACCAAGCGAACTTCAGTCAGTGCCGACAATGGGAAGGCGAATCCATCAAAAATCTCGCACATAGAGTGTCATGTTTAACGAACGACTATCTAGGCACTAAGACCGGTACAAAACACTCCGAAACCCAACAAATCATCGAACGACTCAAACTATCCAAATTCATTGACGCCCTTATTCCGGAAATTAAAGCCGACGTGGTAAGATCAAATCCCCAATCATTTACAGAAGCGGTTGAAACCGCAACTAACTCACAAAGGGCAATGGCAACAGTACACCAATTAAATAGATTACAGATTAACACAATTAACAGAGTAGAAACAAATATTAAATGCGTTTTTTGCGGCGATAATGAACACTATTCAAGCCACTGTGAAGTCTATAAAATATTAAAACAATCTAATACGCAAAACAATCAATTGCAAAACAACTCTGTCACCAGAGAATTCAATACACAACATAACTACCAACATTATAGAAACTTTCAAAACAGAGGCAACAATCATAATAACAGAGGAACACATTCAAGCATGAACAACAGAGGACGACAATTTAATAGAGGAAGAGGAATAGTTTCGCGGGGGCGTTATTTCAGAGGAAATAGCACTCAAAATCGACAATATAACAGACACACCGACCCTAACATAAACCCACAAAACCATTTTTTAGGACACAACTCGGGAACACTAATATAAACATTCAGAATAGTGTCCCCGAGAATATTATTCAAAACATAACAAATACAACTGAAACTATAGCAACAGAAAATTCAGACTACATTAAAAATCAACAAATTAAAATGAACTATACTCAAATAAATGAAACAAATGAAAACAACAATAATCATGTAATCGCAAACACAAACCATAACAATAAAAATTCAAACCTGACACTCATAAATGTAAAAGCCGGATCAATAGACATAAAATCACTTATTGACACTGGGAGCAGTGTGTCAATTCTTGACCTAGATATATTTAGACAAATTCAAAATAATAAGCAAATAAAAGTCAAAATTATACAATCAAATGTTCAAATAACCACAATCACGGGTTCAAAAGTTAAATTCCTGTATTTAGCGGAACTCCCAATTCAAATAGGAAATGTAAAAATTAAGCACGGCTTTTTTCATAACACAGAACTACCTTCATGATTATAAATTAATTATTGGTTGTGACTTATTAAATAAACATCGAGTAAATCTCCGCATTTCAGAAGGTATTTTCGAGATCAACGACTCAGAAGTCGAACTGATTAACATTTATACAAGTTCCGAAGATGAAGAAAGTTTTAGAATGAAACTAAATAAAAAAATCTTCTTACAGCCCAAAGAAACGAGAATAGTAGATGTTGTTTCTAAGACACCCCTTTCACAAAACAATATACAAGTTTTTTTTGAACTAATTCAGGTTAATAATCCAAATTTAATCATCACTCCAGTTATTAATACAATTAAAGATAATAAAACACAAATCCTCATATGTAATGCGGGCGAAAAAAACATACATTTAAACAAACATATGCAAGTGGGTAATATCCACACAGCAATTGACATCAAAAATTCCAATAAAAACAAAGAAAATGCAATTAACTTAATTACAGCCTCAGAGGACACACTGAAACAAAGACAAACCGAATTTTCACTGGACAACTTTGATTTAACACACTTAAACCCAGATATTAAACTTCAAATAAGCAACTTATTAACAAATTATAAAAACGCCTTTTCGACTTCACTAATGTCACTTGGGCATTGTGATGCCGTGAAACCAAAAATGCACTTCTATCATGATACTCCCGTCACATGCAAAGCATATCCCCTACCATATCACTTGCGCGAAACAGCCAAAAATCAAATTGATAAAATGCTGGAAGCAGAAATAATTAAACCTACTGAAACAAATTGGCTTGCTCCCGCTATGTTAGTAAGAAAAAAGTCCACAAGCGACCAAAAAGGAGATTATCGTTTTGTTTTGGATCTACGTTGCACTAACATGGCAATACAAATTTTCCCACAAAATTTACCAAAAATTAAAGACATACTTCACGCAATAAGCGGATTTAAATTTTACACATCGCTTGATATGGGTAACGCATTTTGGCAATGCGATTTTAAAGAATACGCCGACAAATTAGGTTTCACTACGGTTTTAGGAAATTTTAGTTTCCAAAGACTCTGCTTTGGCATGAAGAACTGCTCCGAAATTTTTCAGAGGCTAATGAACACTGTCCTTGCGGGACTAGAAGATTTGGGAATAAGATGGTTCATCGACGACATATTAATCGGGGCTAATGACCAAGAAGAAATGGTTCATAAAATCAGAATAGTATTACAACGCCTAACTGAACACAACCTGACTTTAAACCCAAAGAAATGTCAATTTATGCGCCAGAGCATCACCTATCTTGGATACGAAGTTTCACAAGATGGAATAACCCCTTCACCAGATAATACAAAAAAAATTATGTCATTCAAAAAACCCCACAATCTCAGGTCACTAAAAGCCTTTTTAGGTTTATTAAATTTCTACAGATCATCAATCAAAAATTACGCCATTTACACAGCTAGCTTGGAAAAACTCTTAAAAAAGGGAGTTAAATTTAATTGGTCGAATGAACAAGAGACAGCTTTCCAAAATTTACAAGCGCATTTTTTTAATCAACCGTTCCTAATTAGCCCAAACTTCAAGGAAAATTTTTACCTAAACACTGACGCTAGTGCCATTGCAATCTCGGCAATATTATGCCAATACAGGCAGAATAGATTGGCACCAGTAGCGTATTTCTCAAAAAAACTGACGCCAGCTCAAGCTAAATTAAGCGCCATTCAACTCGAACTAACAGCCATTTATGAAGGTATTCTTCATTTCAATGACTATCTTTTTGGTAAGCAATTTACTGTTTTGACAGATCACCGTCCATTACAGAATACAATTAAACTGAACAATACTTCTCATTTGGTAAGAAAAATGCTGAATGAATTAAGTCAATATGACTTCGACATTAAGTATTTACCGGGAAAGGAAAATGCTTTAGCGGATTTTTTTTCACGAACGGAAACAGTCAAAACAGGAGACGTAGCGTTTGATACCGATACGAGTTTTTCAAAACAAATTTATTCGGGTCTATCCATCGACATTCCAAATGAAAAATCTGAATTACAAAACAATAACGCCAATAAGTCATACGAAGTAATACAAGAGAACCTAAAAAACCCGAACACACAAGATGTTTCACAAAATGAATGTGATAAAAATAATTTGGCTAACATAATTAATACTAAAAATAAAAATAAAGGTAAAAACTCACAAAATTCAGAAGATACCGCATTCCACGATCAAGACGTCAGGGTGTTGAATAACCTCAGGGTCCCATGCAAGCAGGGAATCTTTCCCCTTGGCTGCGAACTGAACGAAGAAAACATAATTAATAAGCAAAAAAGCGACAGTACAATTTTATCTATTAAAAACAAACTAACACAGAGCAAAATTGAACCGAAATACAAAAATTACTTTGTGGATAGCAAGGGTACTTTAAAATTTAAACGTTTGATCAAAAAGGGCAATTCCTTTGAACAAGTAGAAAACATTGTTTTGCCAGACAGCTTAAAAATCCAGGCTCTCAAGGATTTTCATCTAACTCATATGGCAGGCCAGAAAATGTTTACATTAATGAGAGAACACTTTCATTTTGAAGGGATGCGCAGGGACACAATGAACTTCGCTCTTTCTTGCATTCATTGCTGTCATATTAAGCGACAAACAAAAAAACTCTGGCCCCATCAAATACGAGAAATTAAACCTGTTGTGGGAATGAATATAAGCTGTGATATTTTGGGTCCCTTAAATGGAGATAAATATGTTTTATCATTTATTGATAATTACTCTCGGCACATGGAGGTTTTCGAATTAAATAAAATAGACACAAAAAGTATTATACCTTGTTTTATTGACTACTTTGCAAGATTTGGAACACCGGCGACACTGTTATGTGATAATGCAACTAATTTCACCAGTCACGTTTTTAATGAAATACAAGAACGATTGGGCGTAAAAATACTCCATACTCCAGCATTAACCCCATCTCAAAACGGTCTGATCGAATCGCCAAATTTACAATTAAAACAATGTATTTTGGGCTTGAGTGAAGAAACAAATGACCTGTCTTTAATATTACAATTGTGGAAATCGAATTATAATGCATCCGAACATAGCTCAACAGGATTTTCTCCTAATGAATTGTTCTTTGGCAGAAAGATTCCATCATTAAATCAAAAATTTAAACAACTTGAAAATACTGCAGATTTAATGAAATACCCCGCTTATATGTCAAATATTTTACAGAGATTAGACTCTTGGCACAAAGACGCACTTCAATCTATGAAAAAAGCGCAAATCACACAAAAAAATTACACCACGGAAAAATCAAATAAATTAAATTTAAATGTAGGAGATTATGTAACATTTAAAATCCCTTATGCATTTAGGAAAAATAAATTTAATGGACAATTTAAAATTATTGCAAAAATATCAGAAACCATATTTGATATTCAATCCTTAGAAAATCCGCAATGTATCAAAAGAGCTCATATATCCAGATTAAAAAAAATAACTCAGCGATTACCACATTTAATAGAAATTACACCAACACAGGGGGGTAATACAGTTTCACATACCTACAATTTACGTAAAAGAAACAGCACAAATGTTTAAATTACTAATGCAATATTCTGAAGTAATTTACTCACTCATCGGCTCACAAAAACAAAAAAAAAAAAACAAAAAAAAAATGACAAAAATACGTAACAAAAATTTAAATAATTTACAAAAAAATTGGAAAATTATAAAATTGTTCTTTTAAAGAAAAATATAAAAAAAATAATGGGCTATTGCTGAAAGAAAACGTGATTAGAATTATTCACTCCTCAAACTAGCTATTTAAGCTGGAATGTGTAAATAAAATAATGTGTACCTTGAGTGGCAACACCACGCTGGAACTAAAAGAATAAAAATGTGTTAAAATGGTTAAAAATTTGGGCATTATTGCTGACAAGGGCCCAAATAAAATAAATAAATACGTTAATGCATGAACTACTCAACACAAAACTAAAATCTGTGACTTCATCATTCACAATGTTTCATTTCCTTTCAAGGAAACATAATTATTTTGAAGCAAATGTTATATGAACATATTTATAGCTTAAAATGATATTTCATACCTAATTACATCATACACACAAACATTCTCTTTGCGTGCATAACAAGATTTTTTATTACTGCAAATAAAAGCACGAGTGGATTTGAGACACTAAAATTTATACAAACAACCCCCCCCCCCCCCCGACCGACAAAAAAAAAGCGAAAACAAACTCACAGATAAGCATAGGAATCTTTTCCCCAAGTACGGACGGAGTTTCAAGGACGGATTGGAAAACACGGAGCATAAAGACTTCCACTCTTCAAATGGAGACCTGTTCTTGTGAATGCAACTGAAAAATTGAATAATGGGTCTTTAACAAATAAAAATAAAAGAGGGAAAAGAAAACAAATCATAATTTCATTGTACGATTTATTCACAAAAAACCCATAATAAAATTATATACCACCAATCCGAAGAAAAACCTGTGATAGTTGTTGGTAACAACACATTATTGTGCAGATAACACAATGATATTGATTGCACAATTTATAAATTGATTGGCCATTCTTGTTTAACAAAAAAAAGAGAAAAAAAAGGGGGAACAAGACAAAGGAGTCTAACTACAAGTAATAACTGAAATACACACACAAAAATGGTGTACAAAGCTTTTATTCTCTTAACCTAAAAAGAGATAATTCAACTAATTAAGTTCTTTTCCTGGAAAAGGTAAACAAAACGCTTCTCCTGAAAGGGAAAGTTTAATTATTTGCTTCGTATCCTTACAGGATAAACAAATTCTGCATTGGTTAGAACCCCTAATAGATTCGACATTTACGTTCCTGAAAAGTTGAAGTTACGTTATTTCAAACAGAAAGATAAATAAATAAGTAAATAAAACAAATAAAACACGAAAACAGATTATTTGTTCCCTCAAAGGAACTGCTCCAACCTAAATATTTTTGGATCACGCCCTTGCAAAGGTTGAGGGAGGTGACACCCCCCCTAGTCTGAAGAGATAACAATGATTTTTTTCCCGCGTGTAAACTACGAACACACGGCTTTGACGAGTGACACATTTGGCGACAACATCGCCATCATTGACACTTGGTGCCAGCTCTTAATCAACAAAAAAAATATAAACAAAAATTTGTGTTTTAACACATACCATAAAAATAAAAAAAAAAGGAATAAAACCATACAAAAATAAAACATATATTAGTAACAAACTTGATAATAATAAAAATACTATGGCTTGGCCTGGAGTGGTTTTCGCCAATGAGGGTAGACTGTTCCAATATCCGACGTGGCAACCCTTTGGGGGAATCGTTGGACCCCCGCTGCGTTAAGAAAAATTTTCTGAGAGGGTTGTAACTACTTTCTAACGACATCTTCAAGTTGATAGGCAAGCTGTAAAAAGATTTGGCGAGATTTCGTGTTATTCGAGAATAATTGTTTATTTCCAATGTTCAAGGTCATCATTAAAATGTTGGATTTGCTTTTAAATTTACTGTTATGTGTCTTAACATGTACAAATAATATTAATGAAGACCTATTGTTTAGCGCAAGATTGCAAAAAAAATATTTATAATTGCAAATTACTAAATCTGGCGACTTTCGTCGAGAGCCAAATTGGCTTTTCTTTTATCATTATGTCTTTAGCAGTTAAGGATTAATTTATGATCAATCTTTGCAAACCAATTTAGTAAGACATTTTGTTTTTTTATATAAACACAGTTTGACCTTTTTTCCAAAAAAGAGAGAGCAGTTTGTTTTCAGCATTTAAAAAAAAAAAAAAAAAAACTCTACCTTATAACTTTACGGATCTAAAAAAGCTAATATGTGCTCTGTTTTTATAACCCCATGCTTACAGGAAAAAGAAAAAAAAAAGAGAGAGAAATAAATTGTATAACTTATCCTTTTCCATCGGCGACAAATCAATTGAGCGCGGATCACACACCTGCATGCCTAGTCAAACAACTATGTAAACAATCCACTCCTTCCTAAACTCATACAACAAGAATTTTTTTTTTTTTTCACAATTGCATGTAAAACTTTTAATTATTATAAGTGATTGACATTTCAGAAAAGTGAGGATATACAATATTTTCAGCGGAAGAGGATATACTTTAAATTTTTCCAGCATAGATACTTCAGATATCTTGTGAAACTCTGTACTTTTCTAACATTTACAGTGTTTTCATGAACTATACCAAGTCCAAAAATTTTGTGACTCTACGATACGTGTGGACATTTCAACAACTGGAACTTTACAACAAGCAAAAATTGGTATTATTCGATATATTGAACTAGCAAACTCTAAAAATTGTCAGTGTACAACAGACGTATTTAAAATTCTTGTTGTCAAGACATATTCCCTTGGATTATGAGCTAAAAGTTTTGCATAAAAAAAAATATATATTCCAGATTTCTTTTTTCTCAAAAAAAGTATTATATTCAGATTATAACATGATGTAGTTATAAAATATGTGTATGAATTTTGTACACAATTGCATGTAAAACTTAGAAGTGGTTAAATTTGATAGGTCATAATATAAAAAATTAACCATTTATTTTCAGGTTGAAAGAAAAAAAATAACATTTTGCTATTGTGTTTGATAATATATATATATATATATATATATTCGGATTTTTTTAAAGTGATATATAATGCCATAACTTAGTATAATGAGTCGAGTAACCACAGCGGATGTCATTCCTCGCACTGGATGAATGATTTTATAAGTTTATGTATCACTAAGTGGAAGAATTTTGTAACCATTTGTACTAATATGTCTATTAGAATTTTACTGTTTCAGCGGAGGACCCTATATAGGTACTTTAGATTACTTTACAGAACACTTTTCTTTTATGTGGTTGCGGTGAGGAGTTAAATAAGCTTTACGAACGAACTTCTCTGATAAAAGTGGAGGGGAAGAGTATTGCCAGAGATGCCATCTCTCGCACTGGTTGTCAACCCTGCTATGCCAAATGTGGCAACCTGGCAAATGAACGGGGACAGGAAACGGGGAGTCAGTCCGTCTGAACATTCTAATAAGACAAATAAGATTGACATATCCCCTAAACCAATAGCAGCCCTCACGGAGCAGAGGGAATTTGCATGTCTGACCCTCTGACCCCCCAACGGACGAATGGGAGAGAGAGGGGGAGAGCCCAACAAGGCAGTCCCCGATGAAGATGGGGGATGCTTGACACTCATCTCTGAAGTAAGCGAACGTAACACGAATCTGGAAAAAACCCCGCCAGTACAACGATGAGAAATCAACACACCTCCCTTTCCGGCGCGGTTCTCATCGTCCCTGACCTCAACGCCTGAGCCCCCGGACTCTTTCCGAAGGCCAGTCCGGGCTACCTGGTTTTCCTCATCCATCGTGCTGAACCGGCACACTCCCTGCACGATCACTGGGCTTCCGGCATCTCCCCATCCTCTCTTCAGCAGAACGCCTCCCTTCTCGTCGAGATGTTACTTTGCGGACGACGCAAAGAACCCAGGTACAACTCTCCCATCTTACCGCATACCACTCGCTCTTAATATTAACTCATGGGTCCTCTCGTTAATTAAATTGGATTATAATAATTATTGTAATGATGCCTCAAGGATTCCAATAAATAAATGATGCCTTTTATACGTCTGGATGTCTGTATTTAAGAACCTACTAACCACTAGACGACGATCTGGCAAACATCATATCATAGACAATCATTCGACGTTCTATCTTATCATAAGATACACACATGCTAAACCAATATCGGAATAATAACTCATCAAACGAATCGTTTCTTTAGTTTCACAAAGTTGTGATAGACAAACTCCTGAGTTTAAGTAAATAATAGCTTTAAAAATTTGAATTACAATGGATCTTTTTGTGAGAATGAAACTTTGTAATTTTACTTAAAAATATTTATAATTTCTCAATGTGCTGAAATAATATTTCATCTTGCATATGAATCGATTAATAAAAATTAAATAAATGAAGATATTTGTAAAAGTTGTTGTTAATTAAGTTTTTTTTAGTCCTAAACAATCGATAAATGCCACCAGAGCAACAAATAATATCTGCATTTTATTTTCTAGTTAGTTACACATTTAATTGAAATTGAATTTAGAATTGAAGAATTCCGAATTTTATTTTTAGTTGAAAAAAAAACTATTTCTTTATTGTACTTTCTAATTAGTTTAACTTATAGGTAATTGTTAAATTTACAATTGAATTTCTGATTGTAAAAAGGTGTCCTTAGCATTATTTTTTTAATTTGAAAACACTCTTTTTTACATTCAAATGCTTTTCTCCAACAAATGCATCGTATAGCGTTCATTGTACATGTTTAATGATCCACTTAGGCAGAATTAAAATCTTAATACTCTGAGGAATAGTGCCAATTGTTTTAGGTTTCCCAGGGCCATTAAAATATTCCTATAAAAAAGGACCAATTTAAACTAATAGAGGTCGTTAAAGAATTGTATTCCCCGTTAGTGGCTTTACAAAATTAAAAGTAGCAAAATAATTTAGTTAAATAAAATGCATTCCATTTTGTGTACTGTTTGAATATTCCATAGCCAAGTTATTGAAACTTCTTGTTTGGTAACACATCTGATGAATTAATCGATGGTGCACTTAAAATCCCGTTATATCGTACTTTTTCCAATCACATATATTTATCATATCAGTTTTTGTCATTGAAGATTTTTTTTTATTCAAAGAATTGCTTTTTTATTATGTCAGTAGATTCAGTGGCTGGAATTTCAATTCGAAAATTTTACAAGGCAGAGCCTTTTTCATTTTATTCCTACTCTTTAAACAAATATAGGTCTATTATAGTATAATCTGATGAAAGAACTGAATCAAAAATGAACCATTGGTGATTGTATTTTACAAAATTACAACAAAGAGCATTCAAAAACAAAATAAAACCGGAGCCCTTTTGACAATTCAATTATAAAACTTATATTATTAAAATGACAGTTACAATTTCGTTTCATCATCACAACCAAATACCAATGATAAATATTGTATTAACCAGTGGAGATGTCTAAGCAACCTACCCTGGGAACCTCGGTAACTCTTTTCCTAGAGAAACGATGGTATGTGTGAGAAGTCTGCGACAGATGATGTCGATTATTGTTCCACAAAAGGAAACCGCCGCCATTTTTCATGACTATCCAAAGTTACCGAAGAAGAAGGATTTTCCTTATGAATTACCATTCTTCGCGTGGATTCATCATTTTTGTGACAATGTCCAACGTTATGTGGTAGTTGGCCGAATGGAATGTGTGGATCAGAGATAAATTGTCTTTTGGTTGCCCGTTGAAGTGATTTACAATCAAAATGTTTGCTGTATAGGTGATGGTTATAGTTATTTCGGTATGGTTATGACTTATATGGTTAGAGTATGCATAGTTTTAGTTTTTTCTGATAGAAGTGTTGTTGGAAGTCATAATAACAACGATAATAAAATGTTACGTTGAAAATCTTTAGTAAAATTAAGAAGTATTACAATTTAATTTACCTGCGAGTAGCATAGTAGTTTAATTAAGCGCACCTACATCCTGATTACAGCCAATTAATGATTCTCACTTATCTTACTAGAACTAAAGTTAAAGAACTAGTTCGGTGCAATCTTTGCGCCGAACTTTTTAACAGGCTGCTAGCACTCATTTTGCACTTTATGACTTACACTTATCCTACTAGAACTTTGTAAAATCTTTTAAAAATTGGTGAGAAAATGTGAGAAAATAAAGTGAAACTTTGTCATAAAAATATATTGCTAAGTATATTATGACCTTGGAAAGGGAAGAAAGAAAATGTTCTTCAAACAAAAGAAATTAATTATTTCGAGATCAGTAGAATGAACGAATACTTAGAAGAAATCAATTTGTTGTAAAAATGGGAAAACATTGTGTGATCTTCAGAAGATTCAAAACTGTTCAAGAACTTTTCTAGGAACTTTCAATTAAAAAAGAGTTAGTTTTCAAACTTTTATTCTTTATACTTATATAAACTTTCAAACTTATAAGGTTAAATGCAAAAGGCTAACAAAGGTTAAACACACTAAGTTACTTTATAAATATAGTTTATTAAAATACTGAATATTTTTTTCCTAAAATAGCCAATATTTATGCATTTGTTCATCGAACTTCATATTGGCTAAGGTTATGCAACGTGCATTCAGTTACTACTTAGTGAATTTGTGGGGAGCGACACAAACACCCTACAGTTGCCCTTACGACACATTAATTACTTTGTCGCAGATGGTTTAATTATTGGGCAAGCATACAAGAGACCAGAGACGTCTCGATCTAAACTTGGTCGGCACGGAACCCTTCATTGATCAAACTTACGTGACAATTTGCCTACCCCCAATTTCAACTTGCTCCATTTTTCCTGCTGTATCTTGAATTATTCTACTTACTGCTATTTATAATTGCCAAATATTGTCCAATTTCCAACGAACATGTTGAAAAGTGTCATTTTATATATATATAAGTTAAATAAATGCTAAATATTTAAAACTGTTTTTACATAAAAACTTATTTTTACACAAATTGTAAACTCATTTAAACATATTTCAAATTCTGCGAAATTAAAGCTTTTCCGGGAATGCTTTTTTGTTAGTTAAAACTTTGAATATGTTTCTATAAGGCTTCGAAATAAGAATAATTTGAGTTTTTAATAGCATTTGACTGCACTTAAAATTATTTGTGTATCTTGGTTGAACTTCTTTTTAACAACTTGTGGAAACTAACTCTATGGAAATAATTGCCGGCACTATTTCTTTGTAAGAGAAAATAATAAATATTGAAAAGCTATTCTTTAGTGGATTCACAAAAGCCCACATAACCATATAATTCTAAAAATATTTACTTTATTATAAGGTTTCTTGCACGCTCTGAATGAATTTGGGGTGATATTAAATTTGTGCCAGCATGTGCTGTTTCCAAATTATTGTAGTAATGTTATATCATATTTATGGTGTAATGTGAAACCACAAAATTGGAGTAAGCTTCTTGAAACTTTCCCTATATTTTTGTTGCACCGTTACTCCATAAATTAGGAGGCATCACATCTTTCTGCCAATTTTTCATTGAGTAATGTTACATTGAGTGTTAAAGTTGTGTTCCCATATTCAGCTAAATATTTAAACCAAGTTTTTTTCAACAATCCTGATAACACGTGTTTGCATTAAAAAAAGAAGTAATATTGTTTTTTGTTGCGTTCGTTGGTACCTTTAGGCATGAGGTGTGTAATGTAAGAAAAATATATAGAAATTAGTTTATTCTTTTTATTTATATTCTTAACAAATAATTTAAATTTTTTTGGACATTTCTTATACTTGTGTGCATTAAATTGCTATAGATTTTTTTTTCAACTTCAAAACCAATGGCTAATACTTATTATTGTGACAAATACATAATACAAATGTTTTCATAATTTTTTTGATAACTTTGCTCGAAACAAGCTCAATATGTTATAATTTAACTGAGGGCATAACCATACAATATTATTTAAATTGGGGTCACAGTATCTACAGTTTCATCATCTAGGCTATCTTAAAGTACTTAATCAAATTCTCGGTTAGATATAATAAACTATGTATTAGTTGTACAGATCTGAAAGTGATTGATTATATTGCACTAGAGATTTTCTAATATTCAAGTTCTGAAATTCTAAGGCTCAGGAACATTAAGTTGATATTAACAGAAGTATAATCGTTTTGAAACTTGTACAAGTTACTAATGACGAATGTTTTTTAAACAATTGCAAAAATAATCAGGCAAATCGGAAAATAAATTTATTCAACGTCTAAATTAAAAAAAAAAATAATAATAAAAAAGTTTTGATCTATCTAAGACAAAGTATATCTTTACTAACACTATGTATTCAGCATTTTGAAACCAAAATGCAATCTAAGTTTTTGCATTAAAATAGTTTAAACAACAAATTAACGTTATCAACTGTTGCAGCAAAAATTCACAAATTATCACTTGTTTTAATAACTAAATTTTAGTAAAAAACTAATTCATTGTTAAGATATCTGAGATTAGGCTTTTCTATAAATGTTCTATTATATATTTTTAAAAACTACGAAGTAAAAAAATTCCAATATCAAATTAAATATGTTTAATTAACACACTTTTCGATCAGAATACGAATAAAACGGCCCGTCCGTGGCCGAGTGGCTAGGGCATGAGCAGGATTCAACCTTATCAGGAGTGCGGGGGTTCGAATCCCGCCTACCGCCCCAACTTGTGATGGATAGGCCCGAGTACACTGGGGCGGACGTTTTCGTTAAATCTGTGGAGTCCAAAGTCCCGACGGTTTTAGCGTACGAGGTCGCTCGAAGTTGCGTTGGGTGCCCTCAGGTGCCAACCTCGTCACTTGACCAGGATTCTAAATTACAAGGCGTCATTGGCTGTTTTAAAGCTCCTAAAGGAGGCTAGAAATAGACAGCCGGAATCGATTACATTACTTACTTACATTGCGAATAAAACAATTTTATAACAGATATTTATCTTTTTTAATAAAATTTATAAAACTTTTTATTCACATGGTTTCTATGCTTATTAATGATACTTGTTTTTTAGAAATTTTTTTTAACCAACATTCATGTACATTTGTTTACGTAAGAAAAAGTAAGTGGCCAAATTATAAATAACCGTATGGCCCTCACATATTTTTTGACTCTCCTCTTATTTAACATTACATAATTAGATGTACTCCTAAGAAATTGTTTGATAATATTTTTATTCGGTAATTACGGAAATGTTCCTAAAATAGTGCATTATATTTTTTGAGGAAAAAATATTAAAGTGAAAGTTAAGTTGTGCAAACATGTGTAAATAATTATTAATAAATAAGCAAATATTTAATTTTATACTTAGCCCTAGGGTTGTTATAAAAAAATGCTAAGAACTAAATTTATTTCATTTGAAGCTCAGTGAATGAAATATATATTTGATAATACTCTGTAACAAATCACTTGCTGTTAATATGGTAAGTATTTATAAACTGATGGTTCGATCTTCAGTTTCAAAATATAATATCATTTATTTTTTAGCGGTTATTTAATCTTATTTTGGATTGCTGATATGACTGCATATTAAACTTGGGAAATCCTTAGTAATTATCAATCAGAAATCGATAGTAAACTTAAATTGTCGAATTAAAATTAGATTTTTCTTCTTAAAAAGTTTTTCAAAGCGCTTTATACACAATTATGATTACCTTGATTACAGTATTTGACGGTTTATTTATTTCCGGAAATCATTATGAAATAACAATATATGAAAAATTAAATACCAACTACACTGCTCAAAACAATTAGAGGAGCACATCATTTTAACAAGATTAAGCAAAGATGGTTACCGATAACTAACATAAAATGAATAATTCATAATTTAAAGCCTAGTAGTAAATGGAAAAAGAAAATTTCATATGCAAATTAATGTTCATGACGTCACAAACCAGAAAAAGGATATTAGGGCAGAAATCGGAGGTTGCACAAACGTCTGTTTTACTGCTGTAACTTTAAAATTCGATTGTTGTCGCAAATATGCAAAATTTAAGTAAAAGGAACAGTAGCTGAAAAACGTTTTAACGACGGAAAAAAACCAACAAAATTTATTTAAAAGAAAAAAGAACACTTACATTTTACACTGTTGCCAAAAGTTACAAATTATATTACACATAGACAATAAATGAATATTTGCGCGCGTGACATCTTCCGATATATAAAGTGGGATGCTAATTTATGGAGTTTTACTACATTCTCCCACCTTTGAACTTGAGGAAAAAACTTAGAATACAAGCACTAGTAGTACTGCAAGTTCAAACGACTTGGAGCTCGGGAGCATCGCCCGTATCTGGTTCGTATACTCGTATCTTTGAGTCCAGAATCGATGTTTTCGGACGGTAAGTCATTTGTCTGGAAGTGCGACCGTTCAGCTTCTTGTACTTCACGTGGATACAGACGTTGTAGCGGCCGTAAAAATGTTCCAGACCTTGTCTTTACTTGGGCAAGTCGAACATTCCCATCTTTTCCGGGATACAACTTTAAAACCCTCGCTAAAGGCCAGCTTAGCCTTTTGGAGTTCGTATCGCCTACTAATACGACATCTCCTTCTTTCACATGTTGATCCCGTTTAACTTTGTAATATTCTCTTAGCTGTCCAAGATATTCAATGCGGAAACGTTTCCGCAGGTCTTCTCGGACACGAAGCCTATAAGCCAATCTTCTATTCAACCTCTTTGCATCTATTTCTTCAAAGTCTGCCACTCCAAACTCTTCGATTTCATTTAAAAACATTGATGGTGACAGCACCTTTAAATCATCGAGGTCTTCAGAGACGTAAGTCATTGGTCTAGAGTTGATTAAACTCTCTGCTTCGCACAAAACTGTACTTAACTCTTCAGCCTGTAAGCAAGCATTGCCAATTACTCTTCTAAGAATTCTTTTCAGGAGACCAATCAGCCTTTCCCAAAAACCTCCCCACCATGGTGCTGATGGAGGGTTGAACTTCCACTGGATTTTTTTTATCGTTGCTATATCTTGTACTTTTTCCCAGTTTACATATCGAAAGGCATTAGATGTTCCAACTAGATTAGTTCCATTGTCTGAGTAAATAGTTGACGGTCGTCCCCTTCGGGCTATGAACCTTCTCAGAGCTAAAATGAAGCTGTCAGTTGTCAACAATGCTACTAATTCAATGTGAACAGCGCGATATACTGCGCAGGTAAACATGACAATCCAACATTTTGTTTTATCTTTCAAGTACAAAGGCCCACACAAATCGACTCCGACAACTTCAAATATTTTAGCTTCCCGCACACGTTCTTCTGGCAAGGGGACTTCTGGAATCTTGATTGGAGCTGTCGTGAACCTCGCACATTTTATGCACTTTTTCAAAACCTTCCTAATGGTCTTTCTACTCTTTAATATCCAATAACGCTCTCGTAATCTTGTCATAAGGACTTGAATTCCAGCGTGGCAATTATCCGCATGTTCTTGCAAGATTAGTTTCTCTACCAGTTGATGCCCAGACGGTAATAACACTGGATATCGAAAAGCCTTGAGATCTTCTCTCATAGATATTCTTGACTTTACTTTTATCAGTCCATCTTCATCTAAATATGTCTGGATGTTAAAGGTTTGTTTATAAAAACTCTCTTTCTGAACTTGTTTCCAAATGACTGTTTCTGCATATTCTACTTCTTCCACTGACAGTTCTCCTCGAACCTTTTCCTTTGGTTCTTTACAATTTTTCAGAAAACGCAGAATCCAACCCATTACTCTCGTGATCTTTCTAAATGAAGATATTCTTGAGGAAAATTCGAACTTCACAGTGGTGACGTTTGTGGCAGCAACAATGGTTTTCTTCTTTTCTGCTTGTACTATGTCCATATTTGGAAGGGCATGAGAGGTAGGCCATTCTTCTTCCGGATTCCGCAACCATTGAGGTCCCTCCCACCATTTTAACTGGAGCAACCTTTCCGCAGAGCATCCTCGAGACGGTAAATCAGCTGGATTTTCAACGCCAGGAATGTGTTTCCAGCAGTCAGGTTCGGTAAACTTTCTAATTTCATTAACTCTGTTCATGACGAAAACACTCCAGTTTTCATTGCGTTTAATCCAATACAAAGCATTGGTGGAGTCCGACCAAAAGGTGATAGGTACATTTTCGAAACCAAGATCAATAATCACCTTATGTGAAAGTCTTGCACCTATGAGACATGCTAACAACTCGAGCCCAGAAATTGAAACTTTCTTGAGAGGCGCCACCCTACTTCGAGCTTGTACTAAAGAGCATTCAACATGATTTGCAGTTTCGTATCTTAAATATATACATGTCGCATAAGCACTTTGAGAGGCATCACAAAAGACATGCAATTGTATAAGTTTACTGTCATTTTGTAAAATCCATCTTGGAATTCTTATCTCCTGTAGCTTTGTTAAGGCTTTCCACCATTTTCTAAACTCCTTTGAAATGTCTTCTGGTAACTCTGCATCCCAAGATAGTTTTAAAGTCCAAGATTTTTGCAACATCAGTTTGGGTATAAGCATCACAGGGCTTGTATAACCAATCGGGTCAAATATACTGCTAGATACATAAAGGACTTTTCTTTTCGTCAAAGTTTCTTCACAATCAAAGTCCTTGACAACGCAAGACAAAGTATCATCATTAATGTTCCAATTCAAGCCTAGCAGATTAGTCTTCTCTACGCCAGTGTGATCTAGAACCCTTGAGTCGACATTACTGATCCAATCTCGTAGATTAAATTGAGCGCTAGACAAAAGAAAGCGAGACTCCAAAACAAATATTTCCATTTCTTCCACATTATCGAAGCTAGCGATGCAGTTGTCCACATAGAAAGAAGTTTTTAAGTGCTGTGCAGTATTTCGCAGTTCTAAGGGTGAGGCATCTAAATGATGATTCAGAGTTACGTTTAGCAGAAATGGACTCGATGTAATACCAAATACAACTCGTTTATGTCTATATTCTACTACATTCTGTGCTTCATCATACCAAAGAAACCTTAAGAAGTCGCGATCACTTTCACGAATTCCAATTTGCAAAAAGGCTTTCTCAATATCGGATGTCACTGCAACAGCTTTCAATCTGAATTTGATCAACAAAGACGGTATATCTGCTACCATGTTTGGACCCTTTTCCAAACAGTCGTTGAGTGAGAGCATTCTTTTTCTTTTAGCAGACGCATCAAATACGGGTCGAATTTTCGTACTAGCACTGCTTTCTTTTATTACAGCTCTGTGTGGAAGATAATGCACCTCATTGTTCGAAGCATCAGGTGCCAGCTCTATAATTCCCTTTGACAACCAATCCTGGAAAACTGCTCCGTATTCATTTACATGACCCGAATTTTCCAGTTTTTTCTTCGTCGTGCAAAGCCTCTTTTCTGCCCCTTCTCTGTTACTGCCTAAATTGCTCCTTTCACGAACCCATGGCAACGCAACTTCGTATCTTCCTTCAAAATCTCTGTTAACAGTTCGTTTGAAGTGGGCAACTGTTTCTTCTCGTATTAACTCTTCGCTCTTATCATTTGGTGGTTCAGAAATGCCTATAAAATCTAACTTCCACAAATTATCTATATTGTTGCATAGAAGCGAAGTAACAGTTAACACGTCGCTCGTATTTCTGGCCTGAGCTCGAGGAATTTTTCCCATCAGAGTCCAACCTAATTTCGTATGAACCGCTACTGGCCCAGTTTTACAGGAATGTAATTTCCCTGTTAACAATTTTCCTGCCACATCCGCTCCAATTAATAAATGGATTTTGGTGTCCATACGTCTAGACTTGTCTTCTCTATCTGAAATACTTATATTCATGCATTCCATTTCAGTGATCCATTCTCCAAGTGGCACTCTTGCTATTTCATTGCAAATTTTCTTTTGGTCCAATACCTTAATGCGACAGTCAAAGGTCCTTTCAAAGTCACTTAAATTCAAAATGTATTCTTTATAAGACTCTTCTTCAGTTTGTTCTCCACCAAATAATGTGTGTATAATTTTAACTTCCTTTATTGGCTCAAAACCCATTGCGTCTTTTATTTCCTTGGTTGCATAGGACCTCTGAGAACCTGTATCAATCATTGCTCTTATTAACGCTTCTTTATCACCATTACTCACTTTAACAGTAAGAGTTTGCAGAAGGACATCAATTTCTTCCGTTTGGTTTGATAAAACACTGTTTTCATAGTGCCGATTATTTGTGACTTCGTTGGACGCATCCTTAGAACCATTCTGTCGATTCTTTTTTCCATAACACATAACTGTATTGTGTCCTCGAACCCCACATTTTGGGCATTTGATGTTCATTGGGCATGATCGTGAATGATGATTTGGTCGCAAGCACTTGAAGCATGCATTATTCTTCAGTAAAACAGACTTTTTCTCATCATAAGACATGTTAGAGGTTGCTTTACATTCGTGACTTTTATGTGATTTTTCACAAAATATACAAACTGGCCCTTTATCTGCTGTAATCAATAAAGATGAGGCAGTTGGTACGCGGTTGGAATTTTCTTCAAATTTCTTTTTCTTTGTTTTCGTTTCACTATCTTTATTTATCCCAAAACCGGACATCGCCAAACTTATGCGTTCCTCACCTTCAACATTAGTTTTCAAAAAATTCATTAGGTCATCCAGCCTGTCTTTAGCTTCTTTCTTCGAATGTGAAGTGACACTTCTATTCCAAGCCTTTAAAAAGTCATGGGGAAAACAGGATTCTACCATTGGATAGAGTATTGAAGCACATTTATCTGTAGTTACGCCTAATGTATCGAGGGCCCTCATATAGGATTCAAGTTTGTCGTACAAATAAGTGATGCATGGTTTTTCTTGAGTCTGCACGGAAATAATAAGTTTCAACAATTCTCTTACATATACCTCAATTAAAAGGTCTTCTTTCCCAAACCTTGTTCTCAAGGAATCCACTGCTTTGGCATAATTATTCCCAGTAGGGGGAAAACTCTCTATGACTTCCCTTGCCCTTGATCCAACAACTGTGGCTTGGACTAGGTACTGGAACTTGTCTTCCGGTGCTATATCCTCATCATTGTGAATGTTAGAAAACTGCCCCCAGAACGGCAACCATTCTTTAATGTCGCCTCCAAATTTCCTAAATTCCAATTTTGGGAGTGTAAATTTTCTCGTACAATTATCTTCATTTGGGAAAGCTAGAGCGTTAAACTGATTAGAATTGGCGCCTTGGGTAGCTTGTATTCTCGCCAACTCGATTTTCATATCGTTTTCTTGCTTAGCCTTTTGCAATTCAAACTCCCTGTCTTTTTCGTCTTTTTCTCTCGCCAATTTCAATGCCAATTCTTTTTCTTCTGTTTCTCTCGCCAATTTCAATGTCAATTCTTCCTTTCTTTCAGCTACCGCTGTCGTCAAAAGCTCTTGAACAAATCCCGGATCATCTTTTGTTGTTTGGTTTTCCGAAATCTTCTTTTTAATATCGCCAATATTCATCTCCGGCAATACATTTTCCCCTAACGCTTCGGCCACTGTTTTTAAATCGTCCTTCTTTAAGCCTTTCACTTTGAACACAGATTCCATCTTGTATCAATTAAATAGCTTTTATCTTGTAGCAAAAAAAATGTTATAATTCGTCCGAGACCTTACACGCTCGAATCCCGGCAGGGATGCCAAATGTCGCAAATATGCAAAATTTAAGTAAAAGGAACAGTAGCTAAAAAACGTTTTAACGACGGAAAAACACCAACAAAATTTATTTAAAAGCAAAAAGAACACTTACATTTTACACTGTTGCCAAAAGTTACAAATTATGTTACACATAGACAATAAATGAATATTTGCGCGCGTGACATCTTCCGATATATAAAGTGGGATGCTAATTTATGGTGTTTCACTACAATTGTTCTGCAATTTTTTTTTTGACACAAGGTGACTTGAGGATGTTTGCATTTGTTTGCATTCCATTTATCCTACGCCACCGTGCAGCCCTAAAAATGTGGGCTACTGAACATCGAGATTAGGACCATCATCAATGGAGCCAAGTGCTGTTCACAGACGAGTCATGATTCAGTCTGGAGTCTGGCATCCAACGTGTCCTGATATGGAGAGAAAAGGACACTCGAAATAACAACACATTTGTTCGTGAAAGGTCACAGTACAGACGAGCTGATTGGATGGTATGGGCTGGAATCAGCATATGAGATCGTACGGACCTGCATATCATTCGGAACGGCACTTTGACGGCCCGAAGGTATGTAGACGAGATAATGCAACCTCGTGTCATCCCTTAAGCTGGAGCCATTGGAGATTCCTTTGTTTTCCAGGACGATAATGCCCGACAGCTTAGAGCTCGTCTGGTGGAGAACATGCTTGAAGCTGAAACCATACAGCGAATGGAATGGCCAGCATGCTCTGACGACCTTAATCCTATCGAGCATGTTTTGGACAAGCTCGGACAACGCATTGCGAGCAGCGCATAGGGCGAGCAAGGCCCCCTGTTACTGTCAGAGACTGGGAGATTGCCATTCTTAGAAGTGGAACAGAATTCCCCAAAGTCAGATCGATAACCACATCGCATTCATGGCAAACAGGTGTGCAGCAGTCTTAGTTGTTCGAGGAGACCGCACACCATATTAAAACTCATGCCTCATGTCTAAATAGCAATTTTTTTATTGTTTACATGTAACCAAATTGTGGCCT
Source organism: Hylyphantes graminicola (assembly GCA_023701765.1). Taxonomy (NCBI): domain Eukaryota; kingdom Metazoa; phylum Arthropoda; class Arachnida; order Araneae; family Linyphiidae; genus Hylyphantes; species Hylyphantes graminicola. The sequence goes on from CM043119.1 coordinate 26,082,834, forward strand.
TAAATCATCTTTTCATGTTTTTTCAATATTTTCAAAGAACTGAAACTTAATTCTCATTTTTTTAATGCCTTTTTCCTGTATTGTTCACTGATACACGTGTACTATCCATTTTATGCCAATATGTGACTGTCTCATGCGGTTTTCATCACTTTTTTGCTTGCTCCCCTAATTGTTTTGAGCAGTGTAGGTATCCAGCCTTCTACACAAGACAAATTTTATTGTGTTTGCAAAACTATATTGTTTAAATGTTTATTTTTGATAAAGATTATTTTATCAACTAAGCATGAAAATTGCATAAGAAGTTTAAAAGAAATAGACTTTGCTTTGTTAACTGAAAGAAATTATTTAACCTATGTTATTTCATAGTTACTATTTTAAAGGTAAGCTCACTTCATTATATTACTTTAATTAACTTATATTTACCACTCGTACTCATACTATGCATTGATACAAAACTAAACATAACTTGTACTAAAATTTTATAAAATAAATGTTTTACTTTCAATGAAAAAAAGTCAAAGTCTAGTTTGGAAACATATAGAATATCGATATCTTGCTACGTACCATGTCTATTCACTATCTATTTGGAAAATACGAATTGCTACAAAAATTTTGATAACATATTTTGTTCTACTAAAACATGCACAAAGAAAAATACTGCTTATTAGTGTAGAGCTTAGTGTAGAGTTAGCTTCAAGGAATTTATACCATTTACTTTCGGGGTGACTGTTTTTTTATATTCTCCCATCGTGAATTCAGCACTTCAATGACTATGGATTTATGTATGGGAATGAAAAAGCTGTTGCTAACATTTCTGTCACTCATTATGTATATGTAAGTATCCCGATAATTAAATCAACATACCTTAAGAAAATGGTGCTTCTTCTCTGGTTCACATTTTAGACGTAACTTTTAGATAATAGTTTTCTCAAAGTAATTTGAATAAATAAACGTAGGACAGAGTTGTGACATTATTGGCCAATATAAACTAGTGTTTCATCATTATTATTATTTTTTGGTTAACTCACTGTAGATTAAGGATGAGCAAAAGAGAATTGGATTTGTACTAAATTTACTTGGGAATAATTTTGATGCGCGGCTTCACCGAAATCCTTCAGCTTTATAGCTGCCACCTCTATTTGGAGTGTTGATTAAAGACCTTTAGCGGTTTTCAAAGATTAGCTTTACCGCAAAATTAGTAAATTCACGCTTTAAAAAAAAGGTGGTAGGTAGAAATTTCCTAGATTCAGCTGCAAATTTTGCTTCATATTTTTTAACAGTGCGGTGTAAGAAATATCGTGTTCGAGTTCTCCTAACTATTAGTTGACATGTCTCTATACATTTTAGTACTGGTCCCCATTTTAAAAATAATGAAATTTTTTCACGCTATTTGATATCTAGTTGAACTACTTTTTTAGATTAGGAAAACCTTATACCGAAAATATGTTTAAACATTTAAACACACACATCCGTTGCAGCTAGTAGCAAAAACTTTTTTTGGTGAGAACCTCAAATTTTTAAGTAGTTTGGTACACGTAGTGAATCAATTTAGGTGTATGCAATTTTGACCGGCTAACGATTGTCTAAACAAAAAATAGTTTTAAAAATATTATGATTCAGATTACATTATAAAGGGAATTATCTTTTTTTTTCTTATATAACTTAAAGCAAATATAGATTATCCATCTATTTTCAATTTTATTTTTAAATATTTGCTTTATATTTGATATAAATTTATTTTATGCTTTTATACGTTTTCCAAACAAATGTTTACTGTAAACTATTTTTTATACTCCGTTTCTCTAAGAAACTACTGCCTGCCACAAAAGAATTTTAACTCATATAGAAAATGTCAGAGAAATAGAATTATGAAAGAGGTTTTCTTCCATAGAGCAAAAACAGAAACCTTTTAAAAACTTTACTGCTCGAAATGAGATAAACTATTTCATTTTAAAAACAAAATTTTTTATGCTTTAATGGTTCAATAGTTTTTGTTAACATACGAAAAAACAACATTTATCTGCGTGAGTTGGGGATACGTTTAGTTGCTTCTTAGCGTGTTGTTCAATTACTTGGATAAACTATGAGGAACATTACCCAATTATTGGATATAAATGAGTATGTGTATGGTGTATATTATATCAAAATTGTTGTAAATAATGACTTTTATCGGACATATCAAATAAATAATAACCTAATCGATTAGCGAGTTTTTCCATTTAGTTTTGTTGCTCCATTATTTAATAAGTTTTGTTGCTCAATTACTTAATAAACTTATCCAGTTTAACCCTCTGAGGGATACAGATGCATAAACCCGTGACTTGACCGTAAGGATTTTCAGCAGCGCATATATAAAAAACCACTACTATTGATTTAATAATTTTAATTTTTTAATTGTTTAAATGGAATAGTCATTTATAGTCATTTGCTGCATAAATGTATATTTAAAAAAATAATTTCAAATTTCCGTTAAGATTTAAATTGTAATATTATGCTAAGAAAGCAAGTTTACACGTCAGCCAATTTGCCTATACTTCAAAGGATGTCAAGTAGAGGTAATTTTAAATCAAAATGAGCCAGGAATAAATGAGATTTGGGTTGTGGTTGATATGGTAAAACTATTTGAACAGTTTAATATCCTTCCATTGATTTGGCTCTACGTTTTGCAATCTAGGTAGCTAATGGATATTGCCTGGTATGAATTTTGACAATGTTAGAGTGGAAGTCTCTGCGTTTGAGTGTGGAATGAGATTCCTAAACCTATTACATAACTGAATTTTATTAGAGCAAATTGATAGCGGTTGCTATGTATCTTATAGCTTCAGGCCAGGATCCATGTATGATTTCCATGCAAAATCCAATCTGCAACAGTGTAAATTATTCTAACCCATTCAACTTGGAAATTATAATTAGCAAATAAATATCTTTAAGTGATAAATTATGCTTTTTATTAGAGAATAATTTAAACAACACATTTTGTATTAAATTGATCAATTTAAATACTTATCAAGATGTTCTAATTATAGGAAACAAGTTCCCTTTGCAATATAACTTATGTGTGTTTAATTATTTTTTTTTGTTATAGGGCATTTCCACGCGTGACTGACACTACATCAGAACGATTTAACCAATTTCGATTGCCTAGTTCATAATTATTTTCTATTTATTAAAAAAAATATTGTATGTCAGTATACCCCCGAGCATATAGTATTTTTAGCAATCACTAAATTTTTTTTAAATTTAATATTTAACTGAAAAATAATAAAAATGTCCTGATGTGACTGACACTACACAAAAGTTCGTAGATTTTTGGCTGTCATAAAAATTCTAATTTCTTCTGATTGTGCAGTAATTCAGCATTCTACAACTGCTTATTTTAAGTATAAGGTTTGAGGCTAAATATTTTAAGTGAAAAAAAGTATTAAAAAACCGTAGGAAATAATTTATTAACTTTTTTTGTGCGTGACTGACACTACATTCAATTCGTGACTGACACTACATTGTGAATTGGGTCACAGATATGGAATTTTAAGCAATAATAACACAACATATGTAAATAATTTTGAACATGGAAAGTTAAAAATTGCATAAATGGTAAAATTATGGTTAGAAAAAGTTACACAATGTCCCCTAAAGTAGGTTTCTGCTAATTTCTTAAACTCTAATTTCTTCTTCAAAATGCAGTAAATCGACATTCTACCAGTGCTTATTTTAAGTATAAGGTTCAAAGTTGAATCATTTAATTGCAAAAAAGTATTGAAATAGCTTAAGAAATAATTAACACTTTTGTGCTTGGCTTACACTACATTCAACTTGTGGCACACTACATCATGTGAATTGTATCACAGAAATGGAAATTTAGGCAATAATAACATAAAATATGTAAATAGTTTCAAACATGGTAAGTTAAAAATTGCGTACATGGTAAAGATATATTTAGAAAAAGTAACACAACGTAACTAAAGTTGGTTTCTGGTAGTTTCTAACTTCCTTCTTCAATAGCATTTTCTGAAAAACCTCCCTTCTCATTCCACGCAAAAAGACTTCAAGACCTTTGCAGATGTTTCTGTTTTATTGAATAAGCATCTTTACTTAACATTTGCCCACAAAATATTTAACGATAATTTAACTACAAAAAGGAAATAAAGCTCTTTTTCGAGCATCAAGTTCATTTTCAGAATTTTGTTGAGAGGTTTTTCTTTTTACAACATTTAAATTTGTTTTATCAGCCGTGTAGTATTTTGGGGGATTTAATGAAACATTGGCAGTTGTTTTAAGTAAGTATTTGTTTAATTTTAAAAAACCGGACCAATTTTTGAGTGTCTGGAATAGGAAAGTATATATGAGCATATATCATTTAATCTACCTACTTTGCCCTTTACACAGTTGTCAGAAATGTATAATAGTGATATGTTCGGGCAGATTTCTTATGCCAAGTGAAAAATTCTTTAGCAAATGTGGGTCAAATTTCATAGAAAGTGTGACTTCTTTTATCCCCTTCTCACTGTACACGAAGTCCATCAATTGGTCCTTTACCATGACTGAAGGCAAAGATGACCAGACCATGACTTTTGGAAGAGAATTACACCCAAGGTTGTTAAATGGTAGGAGGATTGCAATAGGAGGTGGAATACTTTTAATTGAAGTGTTTTCAGTAAAGTAGTTTTTGCTTTCATTTTCTTTAAATTTTTGAAATTTATCCCATCTTAAAAACTTTCCCTTTGCTCTTTTTTTTCTTTTAGCTGTTGATATAGCCATCTTAAATCAAAATTATCAAAATATAAGAAATCCACAAATATTATAGCTAATCTAAAACTTCTAGATCAAACAGAAGTTGTGACTGGCACTACAAAGCTAAAATGTGTTATAAATAGATAAAATGCTTTTTATTTTAAAATTAAAAAAGTTTGGAATTACACAGAGGTTACTATAGTAAGAAAATATCTTAAAAAATTTGAAGTAAAGCCTTGTTTAAGAAAGTTATAGAAACTTTTCTATCTTTTCGTGACTGACACTACAATCAAAAAGGAGATTTTTATCCTCCTAATTAAATATCGTTTAGTTATAAATACCAATTAATAATGCGTTTTTGAAGTAGTTCTGATAGTGTATTTTAATAATTTTACCAAAAAAATCTGATAAAATGTGTTTCTTACCTTAGAATTCATTTGTTCAAAATGATGAAAAAACACGAGACCATGCTTTCAAAACAAAGCAGCCATTTTGAAGCTGCTGTGTTGCCAAAGATGAAACAATAATAGTTGTTCATACGAAAAAATAAAATTCAAACCTTTCTAAAGCAAATATAAAAGTTACAATTGTAGATTTTTTTTTTTTTTTTTTTGCAGTCGTGGTCTCTTCTGACGTGGAATTACCCTGTAGCAATATTTGTATGAACTGCTCTCTCAGTTAATGGAGCCCTCTTTTTTAGCCCTTTCAGAGACGAAACTTCAGACAAAATTAATAAATAACGTTAAAAGTGGAATGAAATACATCACACACTGACCTGACATGTTTTTTCGAACTGAAGAACTTTTATGGTTAGACGTTTGTTTAGGAATATATTGATAACGAATTACATTGATTTAAATATATAGATAGTGTTGAATAAGCACAATCATTTAGTGGTTACGACAAAATATTTCTTACTGTGTTAACTCAGAAGTCATATATTTAAATCTCTCAGTTAATAAATTATGTACTATCTTAAATTGTATTTTGTAAATTTATAAAAGCTGAGGTTATAAATGAGATTGTATGATTTTCAATATTTTAGCCGCATAACACTTATTTCTACGTATTAGGTTATATTATTATTCTTTTTTTTTATGCAAAACAAGACTTTTTTCATTAAAACATATTTATTAAGTAAAATGCCATGAAATCTATTTTTCCCAGTAAGATGGCTTAAAGTATTAAAAAAAAATCTATAAAAATAAAAATCTTGTTTTTAAAGCAATATATTTTTGAACTTGCCGACAAAAGTATTTCCCAAAAATCCCAAACATTTTGGGAAAGAAAAGAATTGTGTTGTTGTTCAGATATGTTTAAACAACGAAAAAGAATTCAGATATGATATATTTATGTTTTTTAACTCTAAAACCCTACCTTTTTCATAAAACTTATTTTGAAGTTTGAGGATTTAGTTAATACTTTGAGAACAAGTTTTAAATAGATTTTTGATGTGACTAAGTCAAATAGAGAAAGTTTTATATAAAAAAATGTTTTCCTCCGAAGATTATTACCCTATTTTAAAATAATTAATAATTTCTTAAGGCTTGATTTAACGTATTAACAAATTACTAAAAATACAAGTATAATTTGCATTGATGCCATGGTTGGAAACATTATCACTGAAAAGAAGGACCAAATATAAATTTCGCAATAAAGCTAAATAAGGGCAAAACATTCTAATTATTAAACACATGTGTTTTGGAAAGTCTGAAAAAATGATTATTGCTCCTTTAATATTGTGTAATATTGAAAAGGTTTTTAGTTATACAAGAGTAGTACATAATTATTTTGTTATTTGTTAATAAAATTTGAGTAGTTCATTAAGTACATTTGAATTTCAAGTAAAATATCTTTTCAAAAGGCAAATCGACTGTTATAATCAAAGACAATTTAATTTTTTCACACTATAATCGAACACAAAATAAAAATGTCCTAACTATAAAAGAAATTTCGAAAATGCAATATATTTTCAATATCGATGACGTTAGTTGTAACAATAACAGTTATTCAAACAGATTTCATTTAAAATATTACAATTATTTTTCTCGTGTCAATTTTTTTCTTTCGCTGATATGTTTTGTATTTCTCATATTTTTTTCAAAACCAAATCTGATATTAGAAAAAAGCGAGTATAAAAGTTTATTATTTTCAAATTGTAAGTCATTGATACGGAGTTTAACCAATACTTTACCGACAGTACTCGACTGATTTTTAGTAGAACAAACTTACGGGTGGGATATATTTAGCTTAAGTAAAAAAGTTATTTTTGAAGTATGGGAGAGGAGAGTCCGCTTAACAGATTTTAACTATTAAATTTTACAGTATGAAATATTCCGATAAGGAGCTATCATTTCAAATGATAGTATACAAAAAAAAATAGCATTTCAAGAATTTAAATATTTAATTCAAAAAGCTTTTTGTCATTTTTTATACATTAATAATAAAATAAACTTTCATAAAAATGTTAAAATGAAAATATATATTTTTTTTAATTACTTTTAAAATGATTTAAATCTTTGAAGTAAAACAAAAGAAAATATTTATTTTTTAATATTTTTAAACCAAACCTTTTTAAGGGACACAATATATCCCAGGTCATTGATAAACTATATATTTAGTTAATACTTTCTACCACGAATTTAATAACTTTGTCATCAATGTTAATTAATAATGTCCCTTAGTTTGATCTACAGATTTTTTTCTAGAAACTTTTATCTTGAAATGATGAGACGAATTAAACCTTTTAGTCCCAATGGTACCATTTGGTGTCATCAGTCTTATGATCATTATTAAACAAATCAATAGAGCTGACATCTATGACAATTAATAAAAATTATTTTCTAATAGAAAAAAGTTTGATAAATCAAATGATGTGCTTCTTGATATCAAAAATGCCAAAGACGATAAAAAAAATGCTAAAATTATGATGCCAAATTGCTCATTGGGACTGAAAAGGTTACAAAATTGATCACGTTCCTACATTTTCCTTTTAATCATAACAAATTTTATAGATAATCTAACATCTGTACAATTAGGAAAAATACTCTTTTAAGTTTAATACCCTGAAATACATGGAAACATATCGTATTTAGGTAAATATAATCTCTTTATACAAATTTATATCCTGAAACGAGTGTCTTAAAACTCACTGTTAAACTCTTTATACAAATTTATATCCTGAAACGAGTGTCTAAAATCTCACTGTTAAAAATATGTAGTAACTTTACTATAGAAAATTGTGAGAAGCATGTGCTGTTTTTGGGAAATAATGGTACACCACATTTTTACATTTTGTACATGAAATTTGGCAATAAAATTTTATGTTTAGTAGTTTATTTTGGTAAGTGAGCATTTAAGAATTCACTTGTAAACAGTTTTTTTAGTTATTTTTTTCATAGAAAAATGAATTCTGGGTCTGTAAAACTGTTTCCATCATTTTTATGGAGTACCGTTAATTTTAAGATTTCACAACGATCTTTACTCAATGTTTCGATTTCTTATTTAACCCTTTCAGTCCCAGTGATGCCATTTGGCATCATTACTTTCAATATTTTTTCCCAAATGTTTATGCCCCGTTATGACATCCAAACACACATTATTCGATTCTTCATACTCTGTTCTATTACACAATATTTTACATTAATCTCAATAGAAATCAGAACTACTATTTTTTTTATTCAGAAAATAGCTAACAAGCGGTTCACCTGATTTTTAAAAAGTTCACTTCAGTTCCTCGTATTTAAAACACAATTTAAACTATTTCGGCTAAAATAATTATTAATTTTTTTATAATAATAAGGTCAGATACCTTAAATTATATAACTCGAAGGGTTTTTAGGTAATATATTTTTTATTTTGTTGTTTTCCGCAGTTAAGAAATGTAGGCATTATTCCAAAAACCACATAAAAAATTAAAATGAATTTTTTTCTTATGGAAATCTTATATTTGACCCAAAATAAGCTTATTTTGTGACTATCAGATGTTTCTGTAGCGTAATAAATTTTTGGGACTGAAAGGGTTAAAGTATTCTTTTAAAACTTTTGTTTTCGTTTTTAGTTGACACAGTTGTTTTCGTTACATTGTTTAAAAAACATAATCTAGTTATTCAAAGTTTTCAATGAGTTTTAAGTATCCATTAACTAAGTAAGCAAGGCCGTGTATGAATTTTTATTTATTTTATCAAAGAGTAAATATGATGCCCCCTATTGGTAATCAACGTAATACTCATTTAGTGGCGTAGGTGGATTAGTTTTTGCAACAATAATTAGTTTGGATCTTAAATCCCTGTCTTCAAAATGGTGGCGTGGAATTAAAAATGATTTATGAATATAATTAATTGATGATTAGTAATTGAATTGATTAATTAAAAAAATGTAAATGTTAGTAAAAAATGCCAAATAAAAAAAAATCAGAATTAAATATTTTTAATTTTAAGTCAATGGGGAAATACTGTGGCGCTAGATGGCAAATTTTATGGTGTTAGTTGTGTAATGAGATGGCAAATTTTATAGTGTTAGTTGCCCAATGTCTAGACAGTCGATCGTTGGGAGACTTAGACCTTATTTTAAATAAAGTTAAAATAAACCTTTAATTAACTCAAATCAATGATAAACCTTTTAATCGTAAATAATATATACAAATATATCAAAAATTAAGAAGGTTATCAAATTTTTATGGGGGAAATATGTTTTGCTTGTTTAAAAAAACACACTAATTTCTTCTTAAAGGATTATAATTAATTTGCAAGAAGAATTTCTTGAAAGTACTAAGGTAACTCTATAACTATAATACACCAATGAATTAATTTTTTAGTTTAGAATACATATCTTGAATTATAAGAAACATTTTTCGATAACAATTAAATGTTATGCAAACTTTAACTTTGATTTTGGAAAACTGTGTGAATAGTGCCTGAAGCCGTTGTATTCTGTAAAAGACTTAGATAAAAACTATTGGAATAAAAGTAACGCTCAAGATTAAAATCAACACATCTCTTTAATCAACACAACACCACACTGCTACAATCAGGTATCACTGAGACTTGTGTTCCATGGTGCGCAGGCCCAGCTCCAACGACAGTTAAGGTTACAACATCCTGGGGCCCTATGACCATGTCATCACAAGTAGATATAGCACAGAGATAAATATAAATACTAATAAAAGATGATCACACAATTAAAACATGCTAAAAAATTACTGAATTAATACACTGTTAAACTGTGATACAATATAAATTTACTAAGTTTCAATTGGCAGTTTAACTAATTTGTGAATAGGTCTCTTCAGCTCTCCCGTAGGTGTTTTTAAAGTTACAGATCTTACATGGCCGTCTTGACCCTTCATAACACTAATTACTCTGGCTAGTTTCCATTTAAATGGGGGTAAGTTATCGTCTTTTATGAGTACAACATTGTTAACAGCTAAATTGTCCTCAGGAACTCTCCACTTGTTTCGCACCTGCAATTGAGTTAAGTAGTCCTTGGACAAAGATTTCCAAAACGACTGGGAAACCTGGGAAATCAATTGTAGACGTTTCTGTAAAGACAAGTTCTTACCCAAGAGATCCGGCTCAGGTATACCCTTCAGTTCAGATCCGATCAAAAAGTGTCCTGGAGTTATTGCAGTCAAGTCATTTGGATCCTCTGAAGCAGCAACTAATGGACGAGAGTTTAACACGGCCTCGATTTGTGTCAAACATGTGATGAATTCTTCTTGGGACAGGATCTGTGCTCCAATGACTCGCCTCATATGATGCTTCATCGACTTGACGGCGGCCTCCCAGAGACCTCCAAAATGGGGTGCCGAAGGGACATTCAAATTCCATCTGACCCCTTCGCCTTCCAGGAACTTCCCCATTGATCTTGAAGACCACGTATCCAGGCAGTTCTTAGACCCAACAAAGTTGGTTCCACAGTCACTGTAGATGTCACTAGGCTTGCCTCTACGTGCCACGAAACGTTCCAGAGCTGCAATGCACATGTCGGCACTAAGATCACTTACAAGCTCTAAGTGCACTGCCTTTGTTATGAAGCACACGAACACACAGACGTACATTTTCAGGGCTCTCACACCTCGGCCTCGTCGCGGAGTGACGAGAAATGGCCCAGCAAAGTCGACACCACATCTCAAAAACGCTCTGCCTGGATTCACTCGGGATGCTGGCAAATCACCCATAATTTGCTTCGATGTCTCGGCGCGGTATCGTGCACAGGTAACACAGCCTTTCACTATTTTCTGAATAGCTGATTTCGCACTAACAATCCAGTATATCTGCTTCATCGCTGCATTGATGAGCTGTACACCACCATGGAAGTATTTCAGATGGTATTGTCTTATGAGAAGTTTAGTGACTGGGTGACTCTTCGGCAAAATTAGTTGGTGCTTCGTAGACTCCGGAAGGTGAGAATGTTGAAGACGACCTCCGACACGAAGTAACCCACTACCATCCAACATAGGATTAAGGGCTATCAAGGCACTTCCTTTCACCACCTCTCTCTTCTCAAGCGAAGCTATTTCCTTTGAAAATTCAGTCTGCTGGACAACCTTGATAATCACGTCATGGGCTTCCTTTAGTTCTGAAGCCTCCAAGTACGGAGCAACACGTCTTTCACCCCTAGTGTTGTTGAAAAAACGAAAACACCAGGCAACCACTCTCTCCAATCTAGCCCATTCCGAAACACCAGTCCAAATTCTCTCTACCAACTCAAGATTAACCACCAAGCTAGTAACTGGAATCACTCTCTCCGCCTTCAGAACATCATCACAGTCACCTTTCACCGACTCCTTAATGAACTGTTCTGGCCAACTGTCACTACTCTCTTGTAGCCAACCTGGTCCCAACCACCACTTCCTATTGGCTACCAAGCTCTCAGCCGAAACACCTCTTGTCAACAAATCAGCCGGGTTATCTGCTTTTGGACAATAACACCAATCACTAGGACGAGACTTACCTTGAATTTCAACAACATGGTTAGCAACAAACTGTTTCCACCTTTTAGCACAACCCTTTACCCAATATAACGCAATCATAGAATCACTCCAATACACGATTTTTGCAACTTTATTCCCAAAGACCTCCTTCACATAATTACCAACTCTGGCGCCAATCACCATGCCCATAAGTTCAAGACGTGGTAATGTTAATTGCTTTAATGGTGCAACTCTACTCTTAGACATAACAAAAGACACTCGATAATTGCCAATAGTGTCACAATATCTCAAGTATACAACTGCACCATATGCACTAAGTGAAGAATCGCAAAACACGTGCACTTCCACTTCATTATTGCTGCAATCAACAAAACAATATCTGGAGACTGAGATGTTACCGACCTCATGAATCTCTCTACACCAAGTTACCCATTTTTCACTCAAATCCTCCGGCAACTCTTCATCCCAGTCGCATCCTCTCTCCCATATTTCCTGCAACAACAACTTAATGCGTACAATATACGGGGATACCATACCAATTGGGTCGAAAATCCGTGCTACTGTTTGTAAAACACACCGCTTATTGTTCTTTAAATTTTTCCAAGACTCCACCAAACTCTTAATCTCCAATGACAATTCGTCTCTTTCAAGATTCCAATTTACACCCAATACCTTTAATTCCCGATTATTTATTTCATTTTCATCACAAAGTTTATTCTCTACCCACAATTTCTCTAACTCTGTAGCCGCTGCACAAAAATGGGCTGACACTGAATTTCTAACCATGGACCCACCTTGATTACCTTGTAACGCATAACCAAATAGTGTTGGCACACAAGTAATAGTTTTGTCAATTTTCTCAAAGGAAGAACCTTCAATAATCTGCCAAAATGAATCTGCACCGATTAATATCTCAATGTCCATATCAGTCTCGCAGCAATCAGCTAAGGGCAGACCTCGAGACTGCATAGTAGCTTGGACCTCCAAATTTGGTACTGAAATAGGTGCTGCAGTTATTATTTCAGACACTAACACTTCAATTTTGACAAATTGATTGGGATTATACCTATTAGTTAAGTTTAGCTCAGAGACCTCATACGTTTTCTCATGGGGCTTTTCTGATCCAAACGAAAAAACAGATAACCTTTCCTGCCTAATAGGTTTTAATTTTAAACAGCTAGCAAGAGTTTTTGTGCACCAGTTACGCTCCGAACCGTTATCAAGTAAGACTCTAGTCAATTTATTCATTCTGCCACCAACTCCACTCGCGTACGCACTTGCTGTAAGCAACAATGCTGACGGCACATTTGACTTTGAAGCAGAAGCATTACACTGTGTAGTTTCAGGATTATGATTTTTTGTTTCTTTGTTCTCTTTAGGGAAATGAATCATCTTATTATGCGGTTTACCACAAAAACAATTCCTTAACTTACACCTTTTTGCATTACAATCGATATTAAAACACTTAAAACAAAGATTATATTTCTTTAAAATTTCAACCCGCTCATAAACGGACAAGTTTTTAAATTCAGGACAGTGATACAGCATGTGACTCATTATTTTTACAAAGTATACATTGCGGAGTTTTAACATTAGACGCATACACATTTGAGGCTTTAGGTTTGTAGGTACTGTTATATTTACTGTTTCTATGAGTGTCTATATTTTCCCTGTTAAATGAACCCTTATAGACACCAGGGAATGATTTAGCAACGTTTGAATTTTGCTTGTTCCCTTTAGAAGATAAATAAATATCGATTTCTCTACCCAACCCTTGAGGGTTAAACCATGCTTCCCCCTGCTTTACGGCAATATGTGTTTTTAAATCTTTATCAAGCTCACTGAAGATTTTGTCCGCAACGATTAACTCGCACAATGTTTTGAAATCACTGACCTTCCTTAACTGACAATAGTACTCAAAATTAGCGCTCAACCTCGAAGCGAACTGAACATAATTTTCGCTATGGGTTTTTTGTGCACTATTAAAACTATCCAAACACTCCTGAGGTGTGGGTTGAAACTCTTTTAAAATAATTGATTTAATACTATCATAATTATTTATGTCCTCCTCTTTCACATAAACCATTAAATTGTTTACTTTTTCCCCCAATATATTTAACAAAATTTCCGCTTTCAAATCTTCCGGCACTTTTTTAGTTCTAAAAGATTTCTCAATTGAATTAAAGAACAAACAAAACGATTCTTGTTTAGTTGGTACTGGAATTGTCAATGTTCTCACACTTTTAATTAAATTCTCTAAATTAACAGATACATCATGTTCCACATTATTAGAAATTTTACTATTAGCTAATTCTAATTCGGCTTCTATACGTTTTAATTTTAATTTCTCTAGCTCCATAGGATCTTGGGGTCTCTCCTGAAAAATATTGGTTGCCATAATTTCAACGAAATCGGGATCGTCTCTAAAAATATTAGAATCTTCGATCAACTTCTTTAAATCAATAACTCTCGCACCCGCCACACATTCCAATCCAAGCTCATCCGCGAGGGATTTTAACTCCTCCTTTCTTAATTTTCTATAACAATTCATAACTATAAATCAAATAAACTGCACCAATACAAAGGAAACCAACTCAACTTACCACAGCATCCGGAACGCAAGAAACCAATTCAACTTACCACACAGGTAAACAACACAGCACAGGTAAACCACACCAATAAATGCACCACAGCAGTAAAATGCACCACACTAGTAAAATTGCACCACACCAGTAAAATGCACTACACAAGTAAAAAGAACCACACAAGTAAAATGAAGAACCACACAAGTAAAATGCACCGCACATGTAAAACTCGGAACAGCAATAGAACAAAACACCTTATTATAAAATAAAACCACCTCCACGTTTACAACGACTCCAGTCAACGCCCACAAAGCACAGCTCGAAAAATATTCACAACTCCATGATTCGATTAAAAAACACTTCTGACACCAAAAATGAATAGTGCCTGAAGCCGTTGTATTCTGTAAAAGACTTAGATAAAAACTATTGGAATAAAAGTAACGCTCAAGATTAAAATCAACACATCTCTTTAATCAATACAACACCACACTGCTACAATCAGGTATCACTGAGACTTGTGTTCCATGGTGCGCAGGCCCAGCTCCAACGACAGTTAAGGTTACAACACTGTGTAAGGCAATCTGAGGATATTGAACCTTTGACAATTGAATGGCGAATTCATCTAGGCGATTACGAGCCTAAAGATTTTTATAAAATTAACATTTCTTTGTAATACGAAAATATTATAGATAAGACGAAGACTTTGGCTTTCATAAATTTGGTCAATAAAATTTGAAAGTTTTGTAGTTATTAATTATAGACTTCCGATTTTTTCTTTGCAGTTTCCTTAAAGTTCTTTACAGTACTTCATTGAATTATAAAAACAACTTATTTCTGCAAACTCATGAAATAAATGTATAGATTCCAAAAGTTTACATTGACAAATGATAAAAATATGATCAAACCTAATAGACATGCTTTAGTTGAATATAAATAGCTTCATTGTGTCATTTGTCAACATTACTACCTTAAGAAGATACATTAGAACTTTTCCTCAATAATACATAACATTTAAAACGTATTGTTACAGTAGATATG
The DNA here is from genome assembly GCA_023701765.1 of Hylyphantes graminicola. Classification (NCBI taxonomy): domain Eukaryota; kingdom Metazoa; phylum Arthropoda; class Arachnida; order Araneae; family Linyphiidae; genus Hylyphantes; species Hylyphantes graminicola. The sequence continues at coordinate 26,098,122 of CM043119.1, forward strand.
CGATCAATCAACTTCTGCTGACATTAGAAACAATTTACCTAAAACTGCAAGCATTTTATACTGACACTAGTGACCACGCGTTATATAACAAGTTGCTTGTTCTAAAAAAATAATTATAAAATTATTAAGTTACATTTTTTAGAACTTTCAAATTCTAACCATCTAAATTATAGTTTAGCTACACGAAAAAATAAAAAAAAAATTGTGAATTGTTTGACCTTTATGAAACTTTTATTAAAAGCAAGAACGTTTTAAGATCTATATTTGTGTGGCTCCAGACTGGTTTTTATTTTAATTAGAAACACTAGGACACTGTATATTTAAAGTATACTTTGTAACTCTTATTTGCAATAAAGTTTAATTAACATACATCATAGTAAATATTAATTTCATTTCGCGTCAGTATGTCTTTAACCAACTAACTGTGTTTTAAATGCTTCATAAATTCAGAAAACTTCTTTATGTACTTACACTGGAAATTATTTGACAGAGTAATTAATCACATGATCACTTTTAAAACAATGGCTAAGTGTCGATTAGAAAGTTTCAAACTTTCAGACACTTTCACTGAATACTGCATGCCTTTAGTAATTTTATTTATAAAGTTAAGTGATGCTGGACTTGAATAAACAGTTTACTAGTAATTTTAATTACATAAATTATAAAGAAGATTTCAAGTTATAATAATAATAATAAAATAATAATTGAACCATAGTAAAAATATAAAAGAAAAATAACGAGAATAATGCTTGTTTTCTGGTGCCTGTATTAACCCATTAAGACCCTTTCAGGTGGCGCTAATTTAAGGTTATGAGACTAAAATGCTAAGAGTTTTACCGGAAAAGTTGCCTTAAACAGCATCAATGCCCTTGGATCAGTTGAAATGTATACTATTGAATACAACGGAGCAATTTTTTAATTGAAATGTTGATTCATTAAAAATTGCGAATTTTGTTTTAAGTGTCCCTAAAAAGGGACGGCAGGCATTAATGGGTTAAGTTGTTTACCTCTTTAAGTTTGAGATAAATATGTCTATGTTACATTGCATATCAAATTATAAATTAATATTATATTTTATCCCTTTCCTACTGAGCTATCACGATCATGCGGGAATAACAGAGAATGTTCAAAACTTTTCCGAAATACACCGTGATACCAAAGCAGAGGACTTGTATCTTTCGTTATTTGTATAAAAAATGACTGTGTTTTTCAGGAGGTCTAGGCATTGATGCCGTTTAACGCATTTTTTTTCGACAAACTCCAAAAATTTTAAATCACCGCCATCTGACCACCGGTCTTAAAGGGTTATAAATGCAGCTTTTTAGTGTTAAGTCCAATGTTTTATTTGTTAAGCATAAATCAACTCCATATAATATTCTAGATGCTATAAAAAGCTTAAAAGAAAGTACTTCTATGTTATTTGTGTCAATACACTACACGCAGTTTAGCGTCCTTTCATATACGGAATCCTAACTGTCATTTTTTAAATTTTATTTACTTATCAATCATTTAACTTGACAAATATTTGTGAGTTCTTTACTGCAATTTTAGTTACCGCCCCTTCACAGTGATTTCTCGTGATAGATTACTTTATCATAGATAAAACAATAATTCAAGGCTTTGGTTGTTTGATAACTTTTCATAGAATGTGAAAATAAAGTAATTTTATTTTAAAAGCATTGTAAATATACATTATATTTCTTGTCAAATACTTATATGTTATTTGCTGCAGTTTTAAGTTATCTATTAACTTAAACTTTTGTTATTAGTTGTTTTATTCATTTAAACTATATAAAGTGTCACTTTAAAATACCACATATAAAAAAATAACGCTGATAAGACTCCTGGTATGCATTATTTACCATATTGTGTATTTAATTTTAGGAAAATTCTAGCTATTTGAATAAAGTCGTTCTTATATTTATAGAATACAATATCACTCATATAAAAGAGCACTCTAAGGAATTGGAAACCGTATACCAAATTGAAAGATACGCAATTTTAAATGCTAAACTTTTGGAACGGCATGGATTTAAATAGAATTATAATCCCCTTCTAGCTTGAAGTCAACTCGTCTCTAAGAAATCTACAAGGCAGCCGACGTCAAAAACTACCATCAGTTCCCAAATCTCGAACCCAGTGAAAGGAAATTTACATTTTACAATTCGCTACAGTAGTTTGACAGTGCTGCAAATAAAATTTTATGAAAAATTATTTTTTAACAAAGTATCACTATAAATAAACAATATATTGCGAGGTCTATCTACCGAAACATGACCGATTAACCGTATATGAGCCTCTTCTCATCTAAATTGTGTTGGGAAACAGTGATTCTATTGTCTGTGATTACATTATAAAAATAAGTTGAAATGTTTTCCAATAAAAATGGTGACAGTATGTTTCTGAAGAAGAAATAGGAAATTATATTCAAGCTATTACTATTTTGCTCCCATTGGTGTTTTAATGTTAGTTTAGTTTAGTTCAGATTATCCACGCACTAGAGCTCTACACGAGGGCTATTGGCGACTGGCGTCGTATTTGTGAACCAAATTGTAATGTTATATCATAGATTTGGTGTAAAGTTTCTCGACAAATCTGAAGACTCAATATGATCCACTCGTATTATGGAGAAACTTTCCTCAAAAAGTTTAAAGTGTGTGCAAGAAACCTTATAATAAACAATTGAAGAGGTTAATGTTGACGCGTGAACTTTTTTTCCAATATTTTTTTTTCTCAGACAAAGCATTTAGGCTGCTATTTTCACCAATTTTACGGCATACCGTTACACTAAGTTGCATAAAAATGTTACAGTCTAAGTGGTATTCTTAAAAGCAATGTTATCCCTTCAATGGTTGCTACTGATTGAATCATACCAAAGTAGTATGCCGTGTGTTTACTTCTAACAATGATAGAGTTAGGTTTCTCCGCTAGAGTCTGATTTTTTTGTTTGAACGTAGTGGGAAAATCTTACTGAAAGGATCCTTTTGTTTAGGGAAACGCAAAAGCATATCGAGGATATTTTTATGTAATTTTAAATCCTATATTTCGTTTCGTATTTTAATTCCCACTTGAATATCATAATTCATATGTTAGGTATCGCAAACTAAACTAGGTTAAAAACCATACTTATTTTTTATCTCTTACATCTTTGTCAAATCGAAGCATTTATGCAAATCTAAAAGGATTTCGAAGATGCAAAGAGCAACGTTTTGTATACCAAAACATTTGCTTCATATTCTAGTCAAAAAGGTGTGCCTCATTACACACGTACAGGAATTATGCAATGTTGTGCACTTATCCCCTAGAGCTGGCTCTTCCTTAGTAAGGAATGTTTTGGAGTGCCAGAAAAATTTAATTAATTCGTACACGAACACGTGCCGCTAAACTGTTTGCGTTACTACGACGAGTATTTTCATTTCATTTGATTAAAAGCCGTGTTTTGAATCACATTAAAAATGGCTTCCATTCCATAAAGTACATATTTGGAATATAAATTTGTTTATTGAGATTTTCAAGAAAATGAAATTAGTTTTGTTCAACTGATTTAAATGTTAGTATTTTCACTTTGACGAATTTAAAGCCACTGTGCACTTAGCAACCTACGGTAATTTCTTACTTATTAAATTTTTCGAAGAGATAATGAAAAACAAGTCTACGAAATGGATAAACCATGCTAACCATATTTAAAATATTTAAGATTGTTGCATATCTTTCTAAAATCATCTGCACTCTGACGTCGAAAGTCTGTTGAGGCCCCCAACTACCGGATAAGAGTTTGTAAATAATTTTCATCTATTAGCAAATAAAAACACATCTGAACTATTAAAAGGTTTAAGGTATGGCTGGACGACGGTCCACTCAAATGGAACCAACATTGGGAGTTTTTAAACTTTACTATGGCCTGGGGAGCCAAGTCGGTTAGGCACTCGCCTAGCATGCGAAACGTCCCAGGTTTGGGCCCGGGCATAGCCAAAATAACTGCCAACCTATAAACGGCCCGTGCAGCCAAAAAGTCCGCGAAAGGGACTGCACGTTAAATATTCCTCAATGCCCTAAAGCTGCGTCAATCGCCCTTAACGGTTGCGTTGGGTGACTATTCAGGTGTCAGCACTTGACTGTGGTTCTAAAATACGACGCCCGTCGAAAATAGCCCTCGTGCAGCTCTAGTGCGACGATAATTAAGATTTAACCTAAACTTGACTATGTTAGTTGCAAACAATTAATTGAAACTAATATATTATTTTCGGATTAATAAGTGAGGAGAATACTGTCGTGGAAATATTTGTGAGTGTGAATAAAATCGTTTCGCCAAATGGAATCGTTTCGACACTTACTCGTTACTTTAGAATAATTTGTCTTTTTAACAGGATTTACTGATCTAATCAATCAATGCTTAACTATATTCATCTATTGCAAATTGAAAAATTTATAACAATGACCCAAAGAAGAACATCTCATATTCTATGGAAGCCTTATAAACCGCAATTTAAAAAAAAATATCAAACTATAGTTCCTAATTTTAGGTTTTTATTTCTTAGAAAATGCAATACAGACTCATGTACAATGCAAAACAATGTAATTTAATTGTAAACAAAAGAATATTTTTTAAAACCAACAAATTACTTGTTTGAAGGTTAAACAATACCAGTATTACATAATATTCACAGAAAATATTATATTGCTTGCTGATGAAAAACAAATATTTGCATTTTATCATGAATTGTTTGAAAACTAATAACTTTTCAAGTATTTTCTGCAAATATAAAAATCCCAAGACGACATATTGACTCAGTTTTCAATAAACACGCTGCTCAAAGCAGCTAACCAATTCACAGAACATGGAAAATGACTTTCCTTAGTAAGAAAAGTTGTCTAAATTTGTTTGCAGCGTAGAGTCGTTTCAAAGACATTACGAACAAACTCCATTTAGCAATACTTTCTCCTTACAATCGTCATTATCATCACCAAACTAAATACAAGCTTAAAGCTTGAGAATAATTTACCAATATATATTTTACTATATAAAGGCTTAGAAGCCTTGTTTATTTGAAAAACAATTATACTTACATAACACTAATATAGTTAAATAATAAAGTTCAATTTTTTCACGTTATTTTGCTGTAAAAAATTTTACAATTTAAATTGTTTTTGTAACAGCAGCTTTAATATCTTCGTATTAGCAAAAAACTCAAAATAATTTAATATATATAAAAAATTTATGACTCTCAAGAAATTTGAGCGTGTAAGTTAAATAATCTTTATACAACACCTCATTTTAAACTTCTTTCTATCAAAAATTTGATAAATAAGAAACTATTTAATGCTAGTTTCTAGGCATCAAAAGTGCTTTTTAATTATCCTTTTATTGTAAAGTGCCTCACTCAATCAGCTATATAAGAAAAATTTACCACTCACTGTGAGGGAGTTGATAAAAGCAGTTTAAAATTTTCGTTATACTTTTTTTTATAAAAGAAATTTAATGCCGTATAATTCTTTAAGTTTTTACTTGCTTAGTTGTTCATGTCAAATATAAAAAGATTTCTAAAGTTTAGTTTTAGTTTTTGTCTCAACTTGAGATGGTCTAGTACACACATGATTATTTATTTTTCCGCATAGAATCTTCCATATTCTTTTTATAAATTATTAGAACATATTATTGGAAAACTTTTTAGTGTATTTTTGTATTTAAGCAAAGAACAAAAAAATCAATACATAAATATTTAACCTTTTCAATTTTCGATATAAGTCAATAACTTTCTCAAGTACACAATAATTTAAAAAATAAATTGTCAACTCAGAAAGTAGTTTTTAAACATCAATTTTGAAATTTAAAATTTTTGCATTTTTCGGGGTATAATTAATATTGAAATTTGCATTTTAAAAATCAGCCCATAATTTAAAATTTTGTTAAAAAAATATATATGTTGAACTGTATTCACCGTATTCCATAAACGTCCAATTATCCATGGTTTTGATGTATAACAAGTTGACCCGTGCATGTAGTGACAACGTGCGATTGATGAGTGATACACAGGTATCCACGGTAGTTTTATTATCTGTAGAGAAAATATAAAATCATCATCATTTTAAGAAGAATATGAAATATTTTATAATGGCAGAAATTAAAAAGTGAACAATTTAAGATATTTTTGTCCCAGACCCTTCAAAAACTACGATATTAGTTTAAAAAACATATTTAATATCTTACAAACATGTGTAATCATAATACATTTTATAAGACATTTTACATAAAAGAGGATACATAACATTTTATAAGGTATTTTACATGAAAGAAATTCAATGTTGTCCATAATTTCAGAAATATGAGCCGACATTTTTTGTGACTTCACAGAGATGTGTTTTTTCCTAACATTGTTTATATTAAAATATTTGGATACGTGTCTTAATTTTAGTGAATTAATAATTTCTGTTTATAGTCAGCCAGCATAATCCACAACGATGCTAGTTTTATCGACGTTTGTTGGCTAACTTAGATAGGTTTTGTTAAACTTATATCCACAAAAGGGTTGTTAAGGCTAATATTGCAGGACCTCGTAATTCTGAAACGCATTTATATTATAATGAAATAGACACTTGAACTGACATGCACCCAAAGTTAAATAGTAGAGACACTGTAAGTGTAGACAGAACTTCGGACTGCCGGATATTTAATTGAGTTTGTTCTGTATGTACAACGTTATTTAGTAGTGTGATACCTCTATATGATCCCGATTGGGGTACACCTGGATAAGAATGCGAAAGCTCATGAAGCCGTAACCCAACAGACCACGGTTAACCTTCTTGATTCTTACTAATAATATTTTGCAACGACGTATAATAATATGACCAGCCCCTCATCAATTGTTCTAGATAGTAATGATACTCACTATCCCCCGCTTACTCTTTGGCTATTGCTGGTTCTATTGTGTCTTCTAAACAAGTGTCGTTCCCATCTGTTGCCTTCAACCAAGATGTCTGGAAGAGAACAGAATGGTAGAATGAGCTATAGTTTGATATACCCACAGTTTTGGCCGCAAGCCAGGGAGGGTTGGTCATTTTGCCTGGGATATTGGGGATGGCTTATCAAATATGTTCGAATCAGATGAAATGATTAAAATATTATTGAATTTATTTTAGTGAGCGAAAGTTTGTTTTAATATCACATTTCATCCAGAAGAGTCGTTACTATGAAATCATGTGTAATATGGTTTACTGAAAGTTTATTAAATTTAAAAATAGCTACTTATTTATCTATCCTACTGTACATAATATTTTCTTGATATAAGGGTGTTGCAAAGTACAATGTTCATTCTTTACAAAATTTCATAATTTTATTCAATTAGAAATTAACATAATTTATATTTTGTTCATAAAATGAATTATATGTATAAGAATAGTTATACTTAGTAAAATAACATACTACTACTTATTACCTATTTGAAAATACGCTAAAACTGCATAGCAAAATGTACATTTAATTTTGAATATAAAATGAACAGTTTCAATAAACTATTAAACTGGTATCAGGAAAAGGAAAAGTTAGTTCGTCTGTTTTTAAATGAATTTTGTTTTAAGTCTGACCTGTTTTACCCAATTTGACTACAAGAAATTGCTTAAATATCGCGCATAAAATTTAAACTTGGTCATTTTAAATGTTCTCACAAAATATCCTTTAAACTTATATTACTTTTTAATGGTATACGATGACATAATATGATTAAAATAATACTGGTATGAAAAATTCCCTCACCGATGTCTGTTTCCAGTCAGTGAATAGCGCATTAAGTAATCGATTTCTTTACATCCCCGAGAAAAGTCCTTTTCGTTTTTATGAAGACCAAAGTCCTATATAAGCTCGAACATAAATAGAAAAACATTCGCCATTGTATGTTTTTATCGGTGACCAGAAGCTATAAAATATTTTCCTTTGTTTAAAAAACGTTAACTTGAGTTTTATTTGAGTGTCCTTGCCTGCCATAAAATTGCGGTTTGACCGATTGCGTCAATTCAGCTCTGCAACTGTCTCCAGCGAAAAATAACATAATTAAAACAATACCACCAGATAGTTTCGTATGTCGATGTTATACGAGCGCTAATGCATCCGGTGAATAAAAATAATAAATTGATTTACGCAATTTAAATTCTAAAAAGATCTTTTAACTAAAAAACACAATCTCCCAAATTAATTATTTTAAGTATTTACTTAATATAAAATGTGTTCTAAAACATTGCTATTACCATTTTAACAACGAATATGTAAAAAAGATACCACGTAAATAATTATATTTTTTAAAAAAAATTTTATCTAAATTTTATCTACGGGAACAAACGCTATAAAAAAGTAAATTTAAGAACCATATTGCCCTTCCAAATAATATTGTGAAAGCTGTTTTCTAGTCATCGGACAGGCAAATGGTATTTTAAATAAATGCCTGGTATTATAGCATATCAACCAAATGTACGGGTAAATTTCAGTAAAGAAGAAACTCAACATTTTATTCCTGAACTGATCGGCTTGTATATGTATATATCATGTGGCCAGAGAATTCATTTTTGTCGAGAACGAACAAATACTACATTTGAAAATGAATAGAAATTGAGTTTCAATGGCCAAATGAATGGAACTTAAGTTTTAACTTGCTCCTCTGAAGTAGAAGTTTCTGGATTTTTAACGCAACCATCCTATAAACAAATGTGTTCTAGAAAATACTTTACCTTCGAGGTAGAGTAGTTTTTAGGAACATGGAGTCATAAAATAACTGCCACATAGTTTAAGAGCTACAGCATAATTATATAGGCAACATTCAAAACATTATTTAAAAGTTGTGTTGTAGGACTTATACTGTTATTCTTTGCTGTTAAGACTCTGTTAATTAACCGGATTGTTTTACAGTACATTACAACAAATAAATTATTTCATTTATCATTTACTTTGGTATTTAGTTTAATTATAAGACTAAACTTAAATCTGAAAATGAAACAATGAAATTTATTTCAAGTCATTTCTTAATTAATATGTCAAAGTGTTAATCACAACAATATGTATTCTACTGTCATTGCAACTTGTATGCAACCATATTCGCATTGAAATATTAAAGTAAAATCTACTCTTTTAACCATTGAAGACATTTTTACCATTGAAAAAGTGTTAGAAGATCATTAGGTTTTTTTATTAAATATTTTGAAATATGTAACCTGATATCGAAATTCAAAATATTGGAATATTAAATATTAGATATTTGATAAATCTTCATAAAAAATTAACTGAAAATAAAATATCGATTTTATGTATAACTACTGTATAATTTCTAACTTTACCAACGTGTCATTTTCTGTTACATAATTTCCTGTTATTTTAATCAAATAATAAACCTCGTTCATTTTTTTACACATTATAACTCCACAAAAAATTTCGACACCCTATCGTAGCATTTTTCTATTAGTGCCATTTGATTTGTTTTATCTACAAAAACTACCATAAGTATTTCATAAAAAACGAGAATTCATGCGCGTAGTTGAAAAAAGACTTTTACATAAATTGGTAAAAGTAACGGTAAATCGATATAAAATTCAGCTTCTGAATCACTTTCTAAAATCTCAAAAGACATCATGATCGTTTTATGATCCTCTGGCAAAATAATTACATTTCAAATGGCTTCGAAAAAGTTTTACAAAGGGCACAAACAACTATAAATTCTCTATAAAAAAGATTGGCAGAATAAATATTAAATCGATTTAGCATTAAAAATTATCCGTAAATCTTTCATCAATAAATATCTTCGGCAATATTTTTTTAAAAAAATTGTAATCGGAAGTATGAGTAACTAATTTGGATACATTTTAATTTTGTGAAGATTTTTGTAAAATCGCATGTTTTAAACGAATGGGTGAAAGTAACACATGAAAGTATTATCTTATATATTATAATAAAAAAAATTTGAGACTGGTGACTATGGTTGCACTAATATCATTGTTTAGTCAATATTTTAATTATATCAGAGACTTATCTTTAAATTGAATTAAAAGTTTTCTAACATTATTTTGTCAGATTACCAATCAGAAACTTTGAAAACGTATACAAATGTTTAATAAATTAGTAGCTACATGTTTAATTTGTGTCCCCTACAATGTTGATAAATTCAGTATAATATTGTTATTTTCTTTTATTTTCGAATCATTTAAATGCAAATAACTCGATCTCTTCATAAAATATATTTAAAGTTTAATAAATGTATTCGGTTTAAATGTAGACATTTATAACATTAAATAATGTAAACAAAAGCAGTAAGAATATTTTATTTTAATTTTAGTAGAACTAAATCTTTTTTTAAATGAATATATTTTTAAGTTCATACATTTGGATCTGAAATAGTTGTTACCATAAAAATAACCCTTCAAAATAAATTCAAACCCTAAGCAAAATCTGAAGTTTACAATATTTAAACAAGGTTCAAAATCAAACTATTTTGTAAACTACTTCCATTTACGGAAGTACGTTTATGGGATTCATTGGAGTTTTTTTAACGACATTCGAACACTTTAAAGAAAATTAAATTAGGGTAGACTGACCAGTGAGTGAACAGGTCTCAGTGAATCAACATTTGGTAAATATAATTAAAAAAAATAAGGATTGAAAATCATTCCACTATATGGATTGGCAAGACTGACTTCCTCCCAGGTAGTAGGAAGCTATCTGACAATGGTTAGTTGTGTCCTGGTCATTATATCCTGGTGTTCATTCACTGGCGAACGTGACGCCTTAAGCCTTCATTCACTGGTTAGTCTAGCCTAACTCTTGAGTTCTTAAATACGTTTTAAATGCAATAAATTTGTTCCCTGATATAGGTTTGTAGAGTTGATCTCTTTTTATTCATGAAAACGAAACTAATTAAATCCTACTTATTTTGACTTCATTTTGATAGGTCTGGTTACCTTTATGTTTATAAAAAAAAGTTAGTTTTATATATTAAAATAAAATGTAAGGTAAGTATCATTTATTTACAATTACATATCTTTGCACAATGTTGTGATCATTATAGCACATGTCTTTTGCACAAAGATTATCTTACTTCTAATGCTTACCTTGGGCAGAAGCGATCACTGGAGGTGGCTTACATGTGAGTAAACCTAAGGGTGGTCTTTGCTGAGTGAATTAGTAATACAATTTTAATAAAGCGTTAAAGGGGGGGGGGGGGCGAGGTCGTCATGCAACTAGACTTCAAGCTACATCGTACTCCGTAGAAGTGGGAACTTTAGCCCCTTCAGATTTAAGAAGATATTATGTTTTAAAGTACTTTGTTGGTTTGTATCTAGTAGGTAGGTAGTTTAAACGTCTCCGAATATTTATTTCTATCATCCCCAAGTGGAAATTTACCCATCCATCTACGCTTCGTAATTTCAAACCCTGATCAAGTAACGGAGAGGACACTTCAGCGGGCATTCATATGAAACAAAGCGCTCCATCATGTTTTTGTTTTTAGAATCAACACTCCTTTTTGGTAAATATAAAAAAACAATTTTATATATTTATTATAAGTAAGAGTTTTGTCTCCTAGTTTTGAATATTTACTGCGACCAGCAAGTAATTAGTTCATATTACGTTTACAGACAAATTTAGCTTATGTAGTTATATCAAATCCTGACAGCAGCAGTGTGGTTCTTACTTTGGACACAAAAGAAATTATAAGCTGAATGGTTTATAATGCTAGAATTTTTTTTTTAATCTAAAACAACTGTCAATCATTTATATTTATTTTATGATGACTTATAATTATTTTTGATGATGTCACGCCGAACGTTATGAGAAAAATCAGTACAAGTTTATGTGTTTTTAGTTTTTAAAGCTAACATTATATTTCCGTTAGAGATAACCAAGCAAAGTTGGCTAGAGGAAAAAGTATGTATCAAACGAGCTTGTTAAAATATTTTAAAGGAAGTCAGAAAGTTAAGAGACAACATAGGACAACATCCTGAAAAGTCACGCTTCCCTCATAAACCTTTAAAAAGCGTGTCAGCTTCTTTGCAAACAAGATTTCATATTCGGAACAAAAATTAGTCAGCTTCACTTCCGGTCATATTTTCTAGCAACTCTAGTCGGGAAAAGGCCTTTCTTTTATACCAGTATCCCAAAAGGTGAGCTTGAATTTTTTTAATATTTTTGTGTGTTGATGCACCAATTTGGAAATCCATTCTATATTTATATAGTTGAACACCAAACTAAACTAATGCAGTGGTTCTGTTTAATGAAGAGGCTCTGGTCACCCTAAAACTGAGGGCGATAAATCTCCACAAAATGAACTGATATTAAGGACTTCAAGTAGCCTATAACGGATTTCGGAGGTTTACACGCATCATTTAGATAAAATTTGAAGAGCTCAGTGCAAAAAAGCGTTGACTGACAAAGCGGCGAAAACGAGAAAATGAGCTTTTCTTGAGATGAGTTTTTCGTTTGCACTTGAATCCATTATAAATTTTTCGCAAAAATCTCAATGTTTTCAAAAACTTCACTTATCATTTTCTTCCAATAAGCCCTTCAGTTCTCTGAATGTCCTCCTATTATATCTTATTCGGAAAAAACTTTTTGATAAAATGCCTCAAAAATTTAATTTTAACCCATTAGTGAAGACTTTCTGAAAAACTTTTACATCTTCATTTTCGGTTAAAATGGTTCTTTTAAAGCTTCTATAATTCGCTTTTCGTGTAACTTAATTCTTTCCTTCATAATTTAAACAGGACAATTATTTTTATATGTATTATACGTATTTTTCTTATTTGTATAACATTGAGCAAAAAGCTCATTTTTGTGAAGAAGTTGATATTCGTAAAGTAGTTATTATTAACCCTTTAGTACATACTGATGCTATATAAATAGAGCTCCTTCTCGACAAATTAACCATTCGTTATGTACCATTCATTATTTGTATAAAAAATGACTGTTTTTAAAGTGCTGCTATCATTGATACTGCTTAATGTTTTTTTCCCTCGAAAAACTCCAAATTAAGGCTCATAATTTTAAATCAGCGCTATCTGACCGCCGGTCTTAAGTTGTTAAAGACCCTTAAAAAGAAACACAACTACCCAACAACTCATCGCCTAAAAGTAACCAAAGTTTTACCAGCAATTCAAAATAAAAGATAATGCCCGCGAATAAAATATTTCGTCGTACCGGAGGCAGTCACATCCCAACAAGGATGCGGCCCGAGGCATGTTTCTTGTTGAAGTAAGCAACAATGGAAACATGGTAATCAGTCGTCTACGAGGAACAGAGGAAGTGAAAATTTACCTCTAATAAACCTCGCATTTTTTTTGCCCTTAAAAAAGTTTTCAATATGGTTGGGGGCAAAATTGATACGGAAATGTAATAGGGAATGTGTCTGTTTATTTGAGTTTGGCTATAAATGTTTATTATTAGCTTCTTTTGTTAATTGTCTGGAGTTTTGGAATGCTGATGAGCAAGTTTTCTTTTCTCGTTTTTAATTTTTTTTATATTTTAGATTATGCTTATTTATTAGCTTTGTTAAAAAGAAATATCTCCATTTATATCGATGTTGTTTTTCAATGAATTCTTATTTTCTTTGGTATTACATTAAAATTATTTTTTGATGTGCCGCAGAAAATTATATAAAATAATACTTATAAAAAGTAGTGTTGCTGTAAAATTGGTAAAAATTATACGATGATATTTATTAATGAGGAAATGACATAAAATCATAACAAAAGATTGCTACGAAAAGTTTTGTAAATTTTTAAAATAATTTATTCAAACCGTGTCAAATGATTTAAGGATTTGTTAAAATTTTGAATGTCATAAAAAGATTTATTAAATGATTTTTAATGCATATAAATATGATGTTTAAGATTATTTAATTTTTCTTTTGAATATTAACAAAAAATAAGGATATATATATATGATTTTTTTCCCGAATTTTAAATATGCTCTGCTCCCAGTTTTGTCACTGATTACAATGAAAAGTTCTTGCGACATTGAACATAATTAATTATGCCAATATGTTTTAATTTCAATGGGCTATTGCATCTTTTCGTACCCGGAAAAAAGTCTTATACTCTTTCAAATAAGCATTGGAAATGCGTCATTTTTTGTGAATGGTGCGATGTATAATGTTAGTAAGGGTAAATTTGCATGAAATATAATTGGTATAAAAACAATGGATTAAATGTGATACAAATAAACGACACGAAGTTCGACCAACTATTGTTTTACACCTGTAAAAATTAGCCTAACCAAAAATTTCTTGTACCAACAAAATGCGATATATATTTAAATAAAACATTTTCTAAAGAAATTACATGGCTTTTTTCGAAAAAAATATTCAAAAGATTTTTTTTTTGTATGTGGCCTATAGGTGAATACTGCATAAATTTTTGTTTATATCCTGACATGAAAAATAGGGAATATCGGTCATTGTCGTCCAAAAAAAGAGCACAATACAAAATTTTATCTGAAAATGTTGAGCGAATCATGCACCAGTCGCATAAATTTCAGATTGTAATTTTTTCATGCACTCTTCTTTGAAGTCCAGTCTATGAATATACATGGAATAAGTGAATCATCTCATAATTTAAATTTAGTTTAAGGATAAAAACAAGAATATTGTAAAAGCATTATGTAGTCCCAAGTTGAAAAATGTATAGAAACTAGCTTATGCTATTGAATATAATCGTGTTATTTTAAATATTTGAATTATTTCAAAGCATTTTGCTCCATTGGAGTTGCTTTAAACAAAAGTGTCGTTATTTAACCGTAGCAAAAATCCTAATTTCATTTTATGAAATATTAGGTAATCAAAACGAAATAAAACTCTTTGCATTGTGCCTCGTGATTAAAATCGCTGAACGAAAATGGAGTTAAATTAAAAAGTTATATTTAATAAAAGACATAGACAACTATTTCTGCCCTAAAATATGAGTAGGAAATAAAACAAAAAAAAAAAAAAAGAAGAAACTAGCATAGAAGTAATTTATATATTCATCCAACTTTATTTGCATGCACGATTTCAACATTCATTCATTGACTGCACAGAAAAATCATATCCTCATATTAAATGAACCAGCGCGAACTATTAGTTTATTAAACTTGGTTAAGGAATTAAAACAAATCAAAGAGTAAATTACAAAATTCTTTGTTTGGTAAATTTTTTATGGTGTAGAAAGTTTATATGGTTGTAGTTCTAGATGACAGTTACTCTTAAAAACCTACTATTTCCGACAATAATGCAGTGATTTTTGTTTTTTTTTTGTTAAAAAATTGGATGTAGAACATGTTGTTTCATATTTCTATTTTAACGAAACATCAAAAAATAAGATTTTTCTGTTTTTACAAAAAATAACGAGGTGAAGAACAGGGTAGTTTTTTTATATATATTTTAAGTGTTCAGTTATTTTTTTATCTACTTTAATAAGGACCAAATATCAATGCATTTCTTTTACTTTTATCTACAAAATTGCACATTTTTTAAAAAGAAAACAACAACATTTTTTCAGTAAATGATGCGATGAAATGAAAAGGATTTTTGTCAGAAAATTCGCCCCCATATTCCTTATTAAATTTTTTTTTCTTACTAATTATATATAACAAAAGTCAAGTTTGCAATACGTAAAAAAAGTTTTTAGTTTCAGCTTTTAAGATAAATTGAAGCTTTTTATATTAAATAAAAAAAATATGTATCAATCATATTTGCGTTTCGTTCAAGAACTTACTTTCCAGTAAAAAATAGATTTAAATATATTTTAATAAGATACAAATAAAAAAATAAACTTTTGTAAATTAATTTATTTTAGAAGGCTATAAATTTGAAAATTTGAAAATGAATTCATATTTTTTTTTCCTATTATTCAATAGCATTTTTTTTTAGAAATCAATTTTTTAAAATTTTGTGTAATAATTAGATCAGTACTTAATTTCATTTTGCTTGAAGAGCTCTTCTGAAACATATTTTATAGTTTCGTGAAATGATTTCTTTTGCTTTAAAAAAAACTTACATTTTCCCCTCTTAATCAATTCGAGACTTTATTTTATTCTCCTCGAGAAAATGCTATTTTACAAAGTTATTTAAAAATAATTGATAAGTCAAAACAATAGCAAAAAGTAGTCAGATTTATCGAGTCTATTTAAAAACTATTATTTTTCTCATCGTTAATAATACTTTTTGAGAAAAATCAATTTATTAATTACCGGATTAGTTTTTGCAAATGCATTTTAGTTGTATTTTTCATGCTATCAAACGCTTTTATTTTCATTTTGCTACTCTTATTTCAGTTGTTAAAAATTTTCTAAATTGACATGGAATCATATAAAAAAAGTGATTCTGAAGTTATTTGGTTCTAAGTACGCGTCAATACATTGAAACAATAACAAATGGAATAAAATTATAATTAAAGAATAGTATACTGTTAAAAAGGGAGATCATAGTTAAAAATGACCAGAGTTTTTTTTTTTTTATTGATTCCCAATGTCATGCGAAATGAATGCTCCAAGCTAACAGCTTTACCCGGAGTCTCATTAAAGATAAGAAAAACAGCGAATTAAAAAAAAAAAGCCTGCATAAAACATATCTTTGTAATTTTACGCAAAGTATTTGCATTTTTCAGAAGTAGGTTTCGCACATGCTCATGGGAATCAGCAAAAAATAGCCCATCTCTTTTCACGTGAATATTTTTGCATAGTTCTAACAATGTCCATGATTTGTGATTCAATTATCAAGCTTATTAGAGAAGAACTCACGTCTTTGTTGTAGAAAGAGAGGTTGAATGAATTTAGAAGTGTGAAATTGTGGGAGATTTAGGGTAATTTAATATGAATATTAGAATTTTTGGGACAGAATTATTCTTTGTTGGGAAAGTTGCTAAATTGAAACGATTTGGATAAATTTTCATAGTTATATTATGGATAATATTGATTTGTTTAAAAATAACGTTAAATTTTGTTAAACCATAACACACAGCATGAAAAAACATTCTGTGACATCGCCTCTTTTATCATAAACCGGGAAACATTTCTTCTGTGCAAAAGCAGCTAACAAAATTCAGGATTTACTCCTATGAAGGCTAAGCTACACATTTTAGACCTGATCAGAGTGTCTGGTAAAAGGCGTGTTACCACAAGATTTATACCGCGATCACGCAAAAAAATAAATAAGTAAATTATATATATATATATATATATTATATATATATATATATATATATATATATATATATATATATATATATATATATTATATATATATATATATATATATATTTATATAATATATTATATATATATAATATATATATATTATTTAAATATTTAAATAGATAGAAAATGACTTCAGCAGTCAAGTAAATCATGATTTATATACGAGCATTTAAAACGAGCAAACACTATCCAATCAAATCCTCAAAATTCAAAACCTGGATGTAATATGCTTTGGAATTCAGCATGATCTGCTATGAAAATTAACGTTGAATATATTTTTTCAGAGACGTCAACCCAAACGACGTGGTTGATTCAACTTAGTATTTGAACCAATTTGATGCATAGATTACTGCTTTCGTCACAGCGAAGGGAAGCAGCGTCATTATAAAGATAGAGACTTTTAGGCTTTCCTTTTTCCAATCGCTGATATAGTGCATGCTTAAATTCACCGTACATTGATGAACATAGATAAATTTGCGACAAAAATTAGTATGGAGTTCAAATAATGAATGCCGAAAATAAAATAAGTTGGTAACTCTGTGCCCAACTTCCGGAAGTTGAAATTGAGATTTAAAAAATAATATTGAGTTACATTGAGGATTAGGTTGCCTTTTAGATAGGTATGATATTTTAGCCGCCTTTATAAATAAGACCAGAGACAGCGACAGGGTTTATCTGGCAAGATTTAAACCGGGTTCAAGTTAGTCCAATAATATGTTTTATTTATTTCAGAAACTCAACTACAACAATAAATCCGAACCTATTTGTCTGACTGTGGTAAGTTATTAAACTATCATTGTCATGTGATCCTCTGGCTTGTCATTGTCAATGAAGACAAAGGCAATTTACATTTAAAATCGTTTTTGATGAAGAAAAATATCGTTTTTATTCATTCTCAAGTATATTAGATTGACATTATCAATGTACAGACAGGCTTTATTATATTATATGGTTTTAATATAATATTCTTCTCCTATATATTTTTTTATTTTGCCTGATACATTGTAGGATTTTAAATTCATTTTTACGCAATTTCATTCTACATCCTTCTTACTGTAAATACATAGGAATTGATATCCCTTAATATAAAAATATATCTCCATCTCAGCAACCGAAAACCATTCAAAAATACTCGTTTGCGATTCTTATTCAAACGCCGTCCCTAACTAAATTGATTCACCCTAAATCCATGACTTATGACATTGGAGGGGAGCTCTGTTAGAGCCAAGCACTGCGACCAAGGGTCTATTGTACCGTCCCCAAGAAATAAATCCCTCTCTCCTATAAGAAGAGCCCCGTTGCCGAAGCAAAATTCAGCAAGGATCTGATTGGAATATCCTGGACTTCCCAGGGCTCAAGCAAATGTTGCCCTAGATGCTCAAATCCATGCGCTGCATAATTTTCGCAATCACAGAGAATGTGAGTGGCCGTTTCGTCCTTGTCTCTACAGCCCCTGCAGGTGGGGTCATCAAGGACCCTAATAAGGGTAAGATGCCTTTTAAGGGTGCAGTGACCAGTGAGTAAACCTACGGCCCTGCGTATACCGTTACGGCTAAGCCCGAGAAGCTCATTGTGACGGGAGCTGGGGCAACCCGAGTTAAGTTCCCTGGCCTGTCTTTGATTTTTGAGTCGACGCCAATCGGTGTACTGATGATCCCTGAAAATGGATAGGACAGTACCTCTGATAATATCATTGGAAATACCCAGAGCTGGCTCTGGACCGACAAAAAAGGTAATAGAACCCGACTTGGCCAGTTCATCAGCCATCTCGTTGCCTGGAATTCCTGAATGACCTGGAACCCAGAACAGTGTAACCTGGTTAGCGGTTGCAAGGCTACAGAGAAGAGTGTAGCATTCCCAAACCAAAGGTAAGGTGAATAAAAAAAAAGGTGGCCCTAAATCCATACAACCCATTTCCACATTCAATCTCAGATTCCATTACGAGCACTTTTCGTACCGAACCCAAAAAAATAAATGTTTTCAAATATTTCAAAATCTCATGAAGTTCGAATGTTAAACCCTCTATTATTCGATAACATGACACAATTGTGTGCACGAATTTATGCTGTAAGTAATTGAAATTTTGAAAATTTTAAGAACAATAATAGCATAATTCAATACACCCAAGATCGAAAATATGGAATAAAACTAATATTTTTTTATCATACAGATATCATAATAAGACATTTGCATTTTTATCTTACTCCCAAACTTAACAATCATTTTGATAACAGCCTTAACTATATTGCAAAATTATGACACTTAAAAGAAGTCGATTTTAATTTTTTAAGAATCCATATTTTTCATTTTAGTTTAAAGATGGTACGTAAGTCAATTTCTCCGGCTTGTTGATTTTTATATTAATGTTTTTATATTAATTTATTTTCCTTGGCTTCTAAATTGAGTTTAAATTTGTTCGTCTGAAAGCGATTTGCTTTCCCTTTTGGCCTACATTTATACTGTAATATTTTCTTCTTATTTTTTTGTTAAAAAAATAAAATAGTTTATTATATTATAAATATATTTAGAGAAACTCGCGTATCTAGAGCAATACGTATAATTCCCCAACGTTACCAGCTGGTGGGACGTGGACCCCAGCCCGACTCACCAGCCAAAAAAAAAAAAAAAAACGCTTAAGCTATAACAGTTTAAAAATTAAAAGATTTTAAATACCCGTACCCAATTCCCACACTAAGCACAGTGATTTACCATCCACTATCCATCACTGGCACGCAACTAACCTCATCCTAACAGTTTATAAATCTAAAGATATTTTAAATATTTCCTTTTAAATTACATACTCACAGATTGTAAATACTTTTTACAAAAACCGCGCTTAGTTTTGAATAAAGAGGGTCTGCGCATGGCACTGGTGAACTACCACAAGGCAGCCACAACACACACTCAAAGATCGAACCAACTTACCAGAACTACGTCGGGACTAATTAGCCGATTTACGGGGTATTCGTCTTCGCCTCCCCAGAAGAGGTAAGCACGATTCCCCAACGTTACCAGCTGGTGGGACGTGGAACCCAGCCCGACTCACCAGCCAAAAAAAAAAAAAAAAAAAAACATGCACACAAAATCACCCAAGCAGACAATTACGCAATAAATAAATTAAAAGATTTTTAATACTCATTCCCGAATTCCCAAACTAAGCACAGTGATAACACATCCTCCATCCGATCACTGGCACGCAACTAACCTAATCCTAACAATTTATAAATCTAAAGGTATTTTAAATAATTTCTTTTAAATTACACACTCACATATTGTTAATACTTTTTACAAAAACCACACAGATTTTACATATTTGTCACAAAACACACGCACACTTAGATACTTAATTCTTGTCAATCACTCATAAACACACACATTCATTCAAAATAAAAAAAAATACCACATTCACTCAAAATCACACAAGCACACAATTATATACTATTACCCAACTTCCCACACTTGTCACAAAAAATACCCAATGTCCTAAAAACCTTATCCTGTAAATGACCTAAAAAATACGCCTAAAGCTAACAGTTTAAAAATTAAAAGATTTTAAATACTCGTACCCAATTCCCACACTAAGCACAGTGATTTACCATCCACTATCCATCACTGGCACGCAACTAACCTCATCCTAAGAGTTTATAAATCTAAATATATTTTAAATATTTTCTTTTAAATTACATACTCACAGATTGTAAATACTTTTTACAAAAACCGCGCTTAGTTTTGAATAAAGAGGGTCTGCGCATGACACTGGTGAACTACCACAAGGCAGCCACAACACACACTCAAAGATCGAACCAACTTACCAGAACTACGTCGGGCCTAGTTAGCCGATTTACGGGGTATTCGTCTTCGCCTCCCCAGAAGAGGTAAGCACGATTCCCCAACGTTACCAGCTGGTGGGACGTGGACCCCAGCCCGACTCACCAGCCCCCAAAAAAAAAAAAAACATGCACACAAAATCACCCAAGCAGACAATTACACAATAAATATATTAAAAGATTTTTAATACTCATTCCCGAATTCCCAAACTAAGCACAGTGATAACACATCCTCCATCCGATCACTGGCACGCAACTAACCTAATCCTAACAATTTATAAATCTAAAGATATTTTAAATAATTTCTTTCAAATTACACACTCACATATTGTTAATACTTTTTACAAAAACCACACAGATTTTACATATTTGTCACAAAACACACGCACACTTAGATACTTAATTCTTGTCAATCACTCATAAACACACACATTCATTCAAAATAAAAAAAATACCACATTCACTCAAAATCACACAAGCACACAATTATATACTATTACCCAACTTCCCACACTTGTCACAAAAAATACCCAATGTCCTAACAAACCTTATCCTGTAAATGACCTAAAAAAATACGCCTAAAGCTAACAGTTTAAAAATTAAAAGATTTTAAATACTCGTACCCAATTCCCACACTAAGCACAGTGATTTACCATCCACTATCCATCACTGGCACGCAACTAACCTCATCCTAACAGTTTATAAATCTAAAGATATTTTAAATATTTTCTTTTAAATTACATACTCACAGATTGTAAATACTTTTAACAAAAACCGCGCTTAGTTTTGAATAAAGAGGGTCTGCGCATGACACTGGTGAACTACCACAAGGCAGCCACAACACACACTCATAGATCGAACCAACTTACCAGAACTACGTCGGGCCTAGTTAGCCGATTTACGGGGTATTCGTCTTCGCCTCCCCAGAAGAGGTAAGCACGATTCCCCAACGTTACCAGCTGGTGGGACGTGGACCCCAGCCCGACTCACCAGCCAAAAAAAAAACATGCACAGAAAATCACCCAAGCAGACAATTACACAATAAATAAATTAAAAGATTTTTAATACTCATTCCCGAATTCCCAAACTAAGCACAGTGATAACGCATCTTTCATCCGATCACTGGCACGCAACTAACCTAATCCTAACAATTTATAAATCTAAAGGTATTTTAAATAATTTCTTTTAAATTACACACTCACATATTGTTAATACTTTTTACAAAAACCACACAGATTTTACATATTTGTCACAAAACACACGCACCTTAGATACTTAATTCTTGTCAATCACTCATAAACACACACATTCATTCAAAATAAAAAAATACCACATTCACTCAAAATCACACAAGCACACAATTAAATACTATTACCCAACTTCCCACACTTGTCACAAAAAATACCCATGTCCTAACAAACCTTATCCTGTAAATGACCTAAAAAAATACGCCTAAAGCTAACAGTTTAAAAATTAAAAGATTTTAAATACTCGTACCCAATTCCCACACTAAGCACAGTGATTTACCATCCACTATCCATCACTGGCACGCAACTAACCTCATCCTAACAGTTTATAAATCTAAAGATATTTTAAATATTTTCTTTTAAATTACATACTCACAGATTGTAAATACTTTTTACAAAAACCGCGCTTAGTTTTGAATAAAGAGGGTCTGCGCATGACACTGGTGAACTACCACAAGGCAGCCACAACACACACTCATAGATCGAACCAACTTACCAGAACTACGTCGGGCCTAGTTAGCCGATTTACGGGGTATTCGTCTTCGCCTCCCCAGAAGAGGTAAGCACGATTCCCCAACGTTACCAGCTGGTGGGACGTGGACCCCAGCCCGACTCACCAGCCAAAAAAAAAATTGCACAGAAAATCACCCAAGCTGACAATTACACAATAAATATATTAAAAGATTTTTAAAACTCATTCCCGAATTCCCAAACTAAGCACAGTGATAACACATACTCCATCCAATCACTGGCACGCAGCTAACCTAATCCTAACAATTTATAAATCTAAAGATATTTTAAATAATTTCTTTTAAATTATACACTCACATATTGTTAATACTTTTTACAAAACACACACAAATTTTACATATTTGTCATAAAACACACGCACACTTAGATACTTAATTCTAGTCTATCACTCATAAACACACACATTCATTCAAAATAAAAAAATACCACATTCACTCAAAATCACACAAGCACACAATTATATACTATTACCCAACTTCCCACACTTGTCACAAAAAATACCCAATGTCCTTACAAACCTTATCCGGTAAATGACCTAAAAAAATACGCCTAAAGCTAACAGTTTAAAAATTAAAAGATGTTAAATACTCGTAAACAATTCCCACACTAAGCACAGTGATTTACCATCCACTATCCATCACTGGCACGCAACTAACCTCATCCTAACAGTTTATAAATCTAAAGATATTTTAAATATTTTCTTTTAAATTACATACTCACAGATTGTAAATACTTTTAACAAAAACCGCGCTTAGTTTTGAATAAAGAGGGTTTGCGCATGACACTGGTGAACTACCACAAGGCAGCCACAACACACACTCAAAGATCGAACCAACTTACCAGAACTACGTCGGGCCTAGTTAGCCGATTTACGGGGAATTTGTCTTCGCCTCCCCAGAAGTGGTAAGCACGATCCCCAGCCCGACTCACCAGAAAAAAAAAAAAAAAAAAACATGCACACAAAATCACCAAAATCACCCAAGCAGACAATTACACAATAAATAAATTAAAAGATTTTTAATACTCATTCCCGAATTCCCAAACTAAGCATAGTAATAACACATCTTTCATCCGATCACTGGCACGCAACTAACCTAATCCTAACAATTTATAAATCTAAAGGTATTTTAAATAATTTCTTTTTAATTACATACTCTCATATTGTTATTACTTTTTACAAAACCCACACAGATTTTACATATTTGTCACAAAACACACGCACACTTAGATACTTAATTCTAGTCAATCACTCATAAACACACACATTAATTCAAAATAAAAAAATACCACATTCACTCAAAATCACACTAGCACACAATTATATACTATTACCCAACTTCCCACACTTGTCACAAAAAATACCCAATGTCCTAGCAAACCTTATCCGGTAAATGACCTAAAAAAATACGCCTAAAGCTAACAGTTTAAAAATTAAAAGATGTTAAATACTCGTACCCAATTCCCACACTAAGCACAGTGATTTACCATCCACTATCTATCACTGGCACGCAACTAACCTCATCCTAACAGTTTATAAATCTAAAGATATTTTAAATATTTTCTTTTAAATTACATACTCACAGATTGTAAATACTTTTAAGGCTATGTCCAGACGGCGACAATTAAAACAAAAACTTGGCGACCGCCAAACGAGGCAATAGCGAACGGTTTTTTCGCCAAATCGTAGGTTTTTTTCAAACGCATGCGTCTGGAGGATCTGTTTGGTCTGCCCAATGCCGGTGTTGTGTTTGTTGTGTTAGAAAAGTGGAATGGGATGAAAATCGCTTGTTTTAAACTTTAAAGTGTGACCTTGATTTCAATATTGATACGAAAACATTAAATTTGGTTAGTAATATTAGAACGTAACAAATTTAATTGTTGGTTTATAACATAGATTTTTAACTTTTATAACATAATTAAATTGGATACTATCCGAGATTTTTTAATTAATTTATCTGGACCCGTATACGATCTCGGGTCTACGGAATAAGATCAAGAAAGAGTTAAATAAAAAAAATCATTTTAGTTAAAATTTAGATACATTATAATATAAATGCTGGATTCGTAAATAGCTTCATGGGGCCCAGTAGGTTCAGTTAGATTTTAAATTAACTCATAAGCTAAAAGTATTGGAGAGAAGGATATTTAACGTGCACTCCCGCCACACGGGGTATTATTCGTCGGACATTTTTGGCTGCACTTGTCGCTTATAGACCGGCAGTCATTTTGGCGATGCCCGGACCCGAACCTGGGACCTTCCGCATGCTAGGCGAATGCCTAATCGACTGGGCTCCCCAGCCCCTTGATACTTTCAAGTCTTTAAATATTTACATTTATCCACCATTATTTTATTTCGCTTTATAGAACATTTTGACAAACCAGTATCAAAATCATCAATCATATCAAACCAGTTTCATATCATATTGGACTAAACGTTTTTGTCATAATGCATAAAAAACGCAAGAAAAAATATTAAACACATCAATTTAAATGGAAACATTTAAGGTTCTCAAAATGTAATTTAAATTCAATTGATTAAAAATAGTTTTATGCACTTCTACTTCAATTACCCTTTTTTTATTTTTTCCCTTTTATTTTTTTTATTGACAATAGCAATCCTACAACAAATTAACATGGCTTTAAATAGGAAAAGTTGTCGGATTTTCGATTGTCTCTGACAACTTTTTTCCGGGTTACTTGGCGAGAGTGGAATTTTTAATTGCTTTTTTGGCTTTCGATTTGATTATTTGAAAATTTCCAATGATGAATTCGGTTTTTCTGTCAGAAGTTACCATAGCGCAAGACGCACCGAATCAGAGTATTCTCGTAGACATTTAAGGCATGCGTTAATAGCTAAAACACCGTGCGTCACAATTGAGGTGCAGTCACCGTGCGTCAATGTTTTCGTTGACGCACGGTGTATGAGTTGCGGTTGTTTCATCCTCCATGCGTGCGCTTCACAATACAAATTGTATGGGGATCACGTGACACATCACGTGACATTTTTGTTTTTATTGTCGCCGTCTGGACATAGCCTAACAAAAACCGCGCTTAGTTTTGAATAAAGAGGATCTGCGCATGACACTGGTGAACTACCACAAGGCAGCCACAACACACACTCAAAGATCGAACCAAGTTACCAGAACTACGTCGGGCCTATTTAGCCGATTTACGGGGTATTCGTCTCCGCCTCCCCAGAAAAGGTAAGCACGATTCCCCAACGTTACCAGCTGGTGGGACGTGGACCCCAGCCCGAATCACCAGCCCCCCAAAAAAACATGCACACAAAATCACAAAAGCAGACAATTACGCAATAAATAAATTAAAAGATTTTTAATACTCATTTAATACTCATACTAAAAGATTTTTAATACTCATCTAAAGGTATTTTAAATAATTTCTTTTAAATTACACATTCACACATTGTTAATACTTTTTACAAAAACCACACAGATTTTACATATTTGTCACAAAACACACGCACACTTAGATACTTAATTCTTGTCAATCACTCATAAACACACACATTCATTCAAAATAAAAAAATACCACATTCACTCAAAATCACACAAGCACACAATTAAATACTATATAATAACTTCCCACATATATATAATAACTTCCAAAATATATATAATAACTTCCCACACTTGTCACAATAAATACCCTTGTCGTAACAAACCTTATCCTGTAAATGATCTAAAAAAATACGCCTAAAGCTCTAACAGTTTAAAAATTAAAAGATTTTAAATACTCGTACCCAATTCCCACACTAAGCACAGTGATTTACCATCCACTATCCATCACTGGCACGCAACTAACCTCATCCTAACAGTTTATAAATCTAAAGATATTTTAAATATTTTCTTTTAAATTACATACTCACAGATTGTAAATACTTTTTACAAAAACCGCGCTTAGTTTTGAATAAAGAGGGTGTGCGCATGACACTGGTGAACTACCACAAGGCAGCTACAACACACACTCAAAGATCGAATCAACTTACCAGAACTACGTCGGGCCTAGTTAGCCGATTTACGGGGTATTCGTCTTGGCCTCCCCAGAAGAGGTAAGCCCGATTCCCCAACGTTACCAGCTGGTGGGACGTGGACCCCAGCCCGACTCACCAGCCCCCCCCCAAAAAAAAAAACATGCACACAAAATCACCCAAGCAGACAATTACCCAACTAATAAATTAAAAGATTTTTAGTACTTATTCCCGAATTCCCAAACTAAGCAAAGTGATAACACATCCTCCTTCCAATCACTGGCACGCAACTAACCTAATCCTAACAATTTATAAATCTAAAGTTATTTTAAATAATTTCTTTTAAATTACACACTCACACATTGTTAATACTTTTTACACAAACCACACAGATTTTACATATTTGTCACAAAACACACGCACACTTAGATACTTAATTCTTGTCAATCACTCATAAACACACACATTCATTCAAAATAAAAAAAAATACCACATTCACTCAAAATCACACAAGCACACAATTATATACTATTACCCAACTTCCCATACTTGTCACAAAAATACCCAATGTCCTAACAAACCTTATCCTGTAAATGACCTCAAAAAATACACCTGAAGCTAACAGTTTATAAATTAATTAATTATCTAACCAACGGAAATACAATTAAATTTAAAAACGTAGAATTTTAAGTGCTAGATAAGCATACCCTTTGAAGATGGTGAGATACGAGTAATTGAAGATCTGGGTTGTGTGTGTGCGATCTTATGTCCACTCTCAGTCTTAGAAGTGACTTTTGGCAGAATTGAAGATCTCATTTTAAGTTGCTCAATCATCGCAGAGGTTTGTGGAATTTACATTTAACTGTAACATATAAAATATTACTCCTATACACAATACATACTTGAATATATACGATTAAATTAAGTTATTTTTTTTAGAACAATATATTTATATAAGAAAATTACGACACATTCTGCCAAAACTTTAAAGGCTTCCTTTTGACAACAAATATAAAAATACTAAGCTAAGATTCGATTACATGAAAAACCGCGCGTTTAGTGTCAAATATATTTTGTAGTGTGATATTAATTTGTTAATTTCAAGTACTTGAAATCTTAACAGTGATGTGTAATTATTTACAAGTACGTTGATAAAGTCTTTTATTCATCACAATGTCACGAAACAAAAAGATATTTAAATCTAACATATCTCGTATTTTTTTTGAATAAAATTATTCTATGAATTTATTGAATGAGGATTAAAATGACGATTTTTCCAAGGAAAATAGTTACAAAATAACAAAATACAATAATTAAAATTGCTGAATGAGTGGTGAAAGGCAAATACAATTTGGAATCCCTGACATTTGCAGATAAATAAATCAGTTTTACATTGATTTTTAAAATTAAAATTTTGCTTTAAAAAACCTGAACAACATACCTACATGTAAAGAGAGGAGATCTTTTCTCTTGTTAAGCTATTTGGCGACAAAATTAAATTTTTTAGAAGACTAATTTAAAACGCAGCTTCGTGCGTGAGATCTGCCGTTAGAATGACAAAATCTAATTTTCATTGTTACAACATATTGTTATAAAAAAATTCGTTTGGAATAATTAAAAAAAAATAAACAATGCATGTCTTCGACTTAGAACGCTGCTTCGATCTACCATTGTTAATCTATTTACCATTGTGTTTAAAATGAGTGATAAAATAAAATTATAGGGAAAAATAAAATTACAGTGACAAATATTTAATGTAAAGTTTTATGGACCTTTGTGTTCATAATAATGGCCATTTAACATCGCATATGCTTTTAATTATAAGCTCATACCAACGCATATTTTAATTTTCTTCATAACTAAGTAAAATGCCTATAATTGAAAGATTTAAATATATATGTGTTACATTGAGAACACTTTGCTGAACACATGAACAACTTTTTTTCGAATCTATATATATCCATATTAAAACCCCTTTTCCATGCTTGAAAATTTGTTTTTCTATGAATGTTATATCTAATGAATCATAGATAATTTTTAACTACATTGTTTTTATTTATTATCAACGTAAAGTAAAAATTATGTTCGTAAACAGATGAGAAAAAAACACTTTCACTTTAGAAAATGGCGCCTTTTAATAATGGCGCCTTTTAAAAATATAGAGTTAGGAAAAGCATTGAGGAATAGCTGAGAATAAAATTTGCTGGTTTTCATGGTGAAAACCTCTTCACCAAATCTTCATTTTAAGAAACATTGTTGAACAAAGCATTTTAACCATAAAAACCCAACAAAATGTAACCATTCATTTAAAATTCATAGAATTCATATATGTATTCATTGAAAGTAATATCTCTCATTAGGTGTCTGTATGAGAGAAGGACATCAAAGTGCAAGTTATCTTGAGCAACCGCACAACTTTCAGTTTTTACATTCGAAAAAGGGGCTAGACAAGAAAGCGTATTATGATAATCCTTTTTCACTATTATAAACTGGATTATGAAAGCCATGCTGAAGTACCGAGAACTTAGAATCGGATAGTATTTGGATAGCGTGCTAGACGATGCTACGCAGACGAAATTATGTTCATGTCTTCTAAATTAGAGGACATGTAAAAAAAATGAACAAGCCTCGATACAAGTGCCAAAAAAGTAGGCTTTTTTGTAAATGAGAAAAAATCCAAGTCCTTAAAATGAAATGCGGTAACCCGAATCAAATTTACGTTAATTGAAAATACGTAGAAGAGGCAAATTCCTTCAAAAATATGGGTTAAACAGTTACCACCGAAGAAGACACATACACTCTTAAAACGAACGAGCGATTTTCACTCAGTCTGAGTTAATATTCACTCCTTTCCAGAGTCGAAAATGCACTTCTCCTACTGAAGTGGATTTCACTCTTGTTTTAAGAATGTATGATGTCATCAAATCAGGTATAAATAAAGCACACTACGTTTTTATAATTCTACAATAAAGTAAAATATAAACTTTTCTATGGAATTGAAAGTTTGAAATTAACCCATTAAGACCCTTTCAGGTGGCGCTAATTTAACGTTATGAGACTAAAATGTAAAGAGTTTTACCGGAAAAGTTGCCTTAAACAGCATCAATGCCCTTGGGTCAGTTGAAATGTACACTATTGAATACAACGGAGCAATTTTTTAATTGAAAAGTTGATTCATTAAAAATTGCGAATTTTTTTAAAGTGTCCCTAAAAAGGGACGCCTAGCATTAACGGGTTAACCAAATCACAGGAAGACAAAGTTGATGCATTTCAAACAAAATGCTTCAGGAAAATTCTGAATATATATTGGTAGCAAATAATTCCGCATTAAATGGTACGAAAAATTAAAATAACTTCCTATTACAAATGAGCTTAAAAATAGACGTTGAAGATGGATTGGACGTTTCGTCTGAATGAAACAAACTGATCCCAGAAAAATATTCTTGACGTGGGTATCTGATGGACAGTAAAAAAAGAGGATCAAATCCAACCAAAAATGACTTTTTGGCGGATGACTGCATAAGAGAGAAATTCTTTTGGATTTACAAGTTAAGAACTGACCAGAGAAGCTGAGCTAGACAGGAGGGGGTGGAGAAAGCCCGTAACCTCATGCTCCATTGGGGCATAAAGAGTTTAAAGACTGGGCTAGTTGTACGGAATTAACAGAGATTTGCTACAATGATACCTACAAATTTTTGAAAACGTCTAAATATTTGGTCCGGAACTACACATCAACATTTTATAACATAATAAACGCGATATAAACATTAAAATGAACAACTATTATAATAAACGCGTTTAAACTTAATTGAAAAGTAATTCATTTTTGAAAAACAAAATTCGGATACACCCGTTTAACGAGCACGTTCTTCGCATGTACTCAGGACAACACAAATATCCAAGTCTTAAAACCAGGATTCGAACCCAGGCCCACTCGCTCTACAGGCGAGGGTCGAATCAACCATACCGGCTGGGCGACTATTAAGAATAAAGACATAAAAATGCAGAATAGCCATGTCTTACCTGGGATTCGAACCCGGGACCACCACACATTTAAATGTTTTTAATTGAAAATATATCTCTAATATTACCTTGTTAATTTGCTAATATTACTCAGTGAAACAACCCAGATAAGCTTTACAAGAGAACTGCTGACTAGGCAGATATTTCTGAAGTATAGTAAAAAAAAAAACTAAATGCTGTGGGAGAATTTATTAATCATATAAAAAATCTGATATTCTTCAACCTCTAAATACATTTTCTTATTCATTAACTAAGTAAGATGATCCTGTAACACATGTATTATTAATACTGTAAGTGTCTGTGAATCATTGGTACCGTTGAAGAACTAGTGTCAGTCAATGTTGTTTCTACACCTATCCTCACACCGTTGAATTTCTCAAAAACTATTTTGCTAACTGGATACTACTTTTGTTAACTGTTAATTGCCAAATATGCAAAAAAATTAAGATAAGGCGACCATTCTGTTCTTATTTTGTAATAACATCTTCAAATAACATTAAATTTCTGACGAACAAAAGTCGCCAACAAAAATTTGATAATCGCGCCACAGTGTGCCAAACAATACATACTACAGCTTTCTTTTAGTTAGTTTGATTAAAGTCGTACTTGTGGACTAATACCGAAAAATGGCGACAATAATTATTTAGAATAGCGGTTAAGTCACAAACTAGTCCAACACCTCAATTGGCACCTAACGCAATCAGATACCAATTTTAATAAGCGGCCTTAAAAATTTAGACCATAACTTGTTTGAAGTTAATCAGTCCCCTGTACACAGCGTCAATTAATGACGAAACATTATTTGCTCTACACGATCTATTTAAAAGATTGTTAATGTGAGGACAGAACCCTTGTAGGGATCTTCATTAGCATAAGGCTTCAATAAACCGCGCCAAAGCCATTCTATAAAAAAAAAATTGTTGCATTTTACAAAAAAATATATATATAAACATACCCGTTAAGTTTTGGATCCCTCCTTCAAAGGCTGATCTTGTTTAAGCCACTTCAGCACAATTTTGGTACAAATAACGGAACTTTTGAAGACTAACTTCAACGAGCAGCTTAGTACGTGAGGTCTCTGGATGAAATGAGAAAAATCGCTTATTTTCATTGTTAAACAGAAGCACAAGTATTGTTGTAAACAGAAATTTTGTATCAACAATGTATGTCTTTAATTTTTCATGCATCATTGTTTAAATTTGTATAATAATATATATTTGTATAAGCATATTGAATAGTTAAAAATTCTTGAATTTAACAATTTTGAGATGCAAGTTAGTTTTAGATAACCTATTATTCGTTTGATATAAAATTCAAATAAATAACGAAATTGCGGAAAAGAGCTACTTATATATAGTAATAAAAAACAGTCTCAAAATATCTGACACTTACTATTTAGTAGTACATATTACTAGAACTTGTTTTTGATTAAATTTGATTTAAGTCAATCATTTTAACCTTTACTATATTTTCGAAAATGAATATGTTTACAAAGAATGGGAAATTTCGATATGAATAAGAATTGAAAATTAAACAGGAACAGAAATAAAACAGTCCATGAAATTTAGTAAAAAAAGAATTCACTGTACTTTTGTAATAAAATACAGGGACATACTTAAAATGTACTGAAAATGCTTTAATCTAATGCCAGAAAACTTTGAACAGAACTGACCCAACTGCATTTTAGGCCGTCCCCAGAGCGACCCTTGGAACACTTGAATAACACAGGTCCAGTAACAAAACACGAGGTGCCATACAAGCAATAAAATTGCTTAAATGTAGCAAATCTGCTGGCAGTGACAACCTATCTGGTGAACTAATTAAAGAGATTGATACATGGCAGTCACCAAATTTCTGTACTATTTAATAGAATTTTAGAAAATGAAAAATGGCCAAAAGAATGGGATGAGGGAATAACTGTTAAATTACCAAAAAAAAAATGAAATTTATCAAATAATGACAATTGGAGAGGAATCACTTTGCTAAGTGTCGCCAGCAAATTTTTTGCAAAAATAATTCTTAAAGGAGTAAAAAAAATATATATAGAAAACTAAGACCAAAACAGGCTAGTTTTTAAGCTAACCTATCTTGTGCAGACCATATTGCAATACTGAGAATAGTATTGTAGAAAAATCCATCGAATGGTAATAAGTATTATACGTGAATTTCGTGAACTTTGAAAAGGCCTTCTTTACAGGGTCGGATATAAAGATTTTCCGCCACACTGAACACTGAGGATAATTATAAAACAATCCATTGAATGATAATCCATCGAATATATTACATGAATTTCGTGGACTTTGGGAAGGATTTCTGCAGTGTCCACAGGGACAAATTATGGAAACTTCTCCAAAGTTATGCGACCCTTTAACGTTTTGTAAAAATTATCAAAAATTTATATGATAACTACCATATTAATCACAGAGTACAACAGGGAAGTCAAGAATCTCATGCTTTTGAGGTAAAATAAATCTGGTTTACGACAGGGATGCTTTCCTCCCCTCGCAATAGCCGCCCCGGTGGCTCAATCGTTAGGACGCTGGCCTTTGGAGCTGCTGGGGTCGGGTTCGAATACCGGTCAGGCATGGATGTTTGTGACCGTCAATAAATGTTGTTATTTGTCTATGTGTTATTCCTTTCATTGTGACTGTTGAAATTCTTTCTGTGTCTGTCCCACTTGACGAAAGCTTATAAGCGGTTCTCTGAACAAGCACACAAGCTGGAATATAGGTGTACCTTACCATACCATACCATACCACCCCCTCACAATATTTTTGAATGTTATTGATTACCTAATTATCAAACAAAAAAGGTATTAGGGGAAACTAAACAAACATCTGACTGATCTCTGCTTTTCAGGTAAACTTTGTCAAGTATCTTCATAGATGGATATGCAGACAAACACAAATGAAGAGTACACGGGAAGAACCACTTGATTTCGTAGAAGGCTTTCCTCAAATAGACCTCTTCTTCAATGATAGCGAGAAATCGCCTAAACTGGTATAAAGAAACCGGTTACTCGCTTTGTTTTTCTTTCGCAGCAACCCTGATTCACGCCAGAGATCAGTGGAACGAGTAACACGTTTGTACCGCGATTGAAGAACCGAAAGAAAAACCGGTTTCCTGTCACCAATGTCCGCCAAGCAGACACATAAGGTAAGACTCCTAAAAATCAAGTGGTTCTTCCCGTGTACTCTTCAAATATTCTACACATAGAGACAAATGAAAAAGGGTGTTTAGAGTTGGGGTGATTAAGTTATTAATCAAAGAGAGACAAAAAAATTTGAAAAAAAAAAAACCTAAAAACAAAATACTTATTATTTGGACAACAAAATAATAGAAGTAAAGAGTTTCGAATATTTAGGTTGTACAATAAGTAATGAAGGAGAAACTAACGAGAATTAATTGAACAGATTAAATAAAGCACGAGTACGCTTTTTTTTTATCCTAGGAAAATTCTGTAAAAATAAATATATCTCCATTTCAGCTAAGATAAGAATTTTTAACAGAAACGTAAAATCCATACTATTATATGAAGCCGAAACATTCTTATCCAAAAAATCCCAAATTCACATTCTTACTATTATTCCAAACATAGTACACACTTTGTAGTTTTAAATTTAGATGGTTATGTTCTATGTTGTAAAATTAAATTAAACAGTTCATATATTCTAAACTTCACTTAAAAACCTTAAATTTGTTTGTGGTATCAACATCCCTACAAAACTATAGCTGCATTACATGTGTAGTCAATAAAAAAAAAAATGATTACTAAATTATCAAAAAATTCAAAAAACAGCTGTAAAATCTTATATGCAAGTTCTTTACTCACATCTGGGATTACTAGGTGTCAGTTAAATATTATGTAAAGGAGTCGATGAAATATCTAGATCATTTATGTAGATTGTCTACCACTAACACACTATCATTCTTATCGGATTTTCAAAAAAAAAAAAAATACTATTAATTTTGTCTGAGTATGTTGTTCAAACCAAGACGTGATATCTCCTTCGATCAATTTGTTAATGAGATCTTATATTTTGAAAAAAAATTCAATTTAGGCAACCAAAAAAGGTTTCGGAATTAATGTTAAACTATATAGAATCGTGCTTTGGCGAAATGAGCAATAATAAACTTTATTATGTCACGTTCTCCATACAGTGGTCATTCATTGGTCATTCGACATGACGATATTTTTGAAAAGACGCCAAATTCCGGCCCCTATTCTTAATTTAAACCATTTTTTTAGTGTATAATTCAATAAATCGCACTATTTGTACATTTTAATTTTAATTTTCACTTTAAATAACATACCTGTACTTAAAAGAAAGTCCTGCACACATATATGCTTCAGTTGAGCCATTTCAGTACTTAATTTTTTTGCTTTTGAAGACTAACTCAAAAAAAGCAGTTCAGTACGCGAGATCTGCTGCTAAAATGCAAAATTTTGCTTCTTTTCATTGTTAGCACATCATTGTTAATTCTTTTCATTGTTTGTGTTAAAAATTAACAATACATTTCTTCGATTTCGAAAGTTGCATCGAGCTACCATTATTATAATGTGTTTAAAATAAGTTCTAAAATTAAATGTTAGGAAAATAATAGAAATTATCTACCTTTCAATTATTTTAGAATATAAATAAAGTCAATTTAAAATCTTTTTTAACAAACCCTTACAAATAAATTTTAACTCGAAATAAATTTCCTAACCTATCTATATTGACAATTAAAAATTACAAGTTGGCTTTATGTTATCAATTACTCATTTGATATGTAATTTATTGAAAAACAAATCATCACTACGGGAAAGTGGTATTAATAATGTAGCACAAAAGTTTAAACTCTTAAGACCCGAGCAAAATCCTACACGAATATTCGGAAAGCCTCTAAGGGCTTCAATAGCTTATTATATATGATTTACGACACTTTTCATTTGAGTTTTTTTTATCTTTATATGATTTATGACTGTTTTCATTTGATTTTTTTAGATAAGATTAAGCTTTAAAAAATCTTAACAATTCACGAAACTTTGAAGAACAAGAAAATCTAAAAAAAAAAAAAACACTATGTGCGTGTTTGAAAGTTAAACTTGACTTTATCGATTTAAACAAATTTATTCAGGACTTTATCTGACCTATGAAGCGTGCATTGTACTTCAAAGTAATTAGTTGAAGTAGAGCGATTTGAAACCTTCAAACTTTAAAGGAAACTTTAATTTCAAAATTTGGCTTGGACTAACTTGACTTTTGGCTTTAAAACATAATATATATAAAACTCAAATCCGCATAAATGTTTCCCCAAACAACCTAAAATATTTTTCAGTTACCAATGGTTTATTAAATTCCCTTTCAAATCACTTAAAATAACCAAATGAATATGAGTTAATATTTTAAAAGCAGCACAAAAAACATTATTCATTTAAAGATTACTCTGCCTGATTACAATCATTCCAATTCATCAAAAGAACGAAAAACAAAATATATTTCCCGACTCTGATCACGGCTAAAGTAGATTTCCTAAGGGGGTTGCGACGTTCCAAGCAAATGTCTATAATCATTAAATGGAAAAAGTTTCACGCACCTCTTACCAACAAGCTAATTTCCTGATTTGCCATAAGACAAAAGATTTCTTTTTAGCAAGACAAAAGATTTCTTTACGGTCGTAAATTGAATCTACGTGTCTAAAAGGTGGTTTCGGTTTTCGAATAGATATCCTTATTACTAATCATTAATTTCTTAAATCTGAATACATTAAATAAAATTAAGGTAGTAAAGTTAAAAAACGATTTATTTACAAACAATAAGCTGCAATTTACTTCAATTCGAGTGCATTTATCTAATATTTCTTTAAATGCTATTTTGATATATATATATATATTCTTAAATAATAGCTGTGAAAATTTGCATCATTATATATAATATATTCCAATTGATATACTTTTTTGAAAGAAATAAGGGGAGCTTCTTTTCATTCAAAAGAAGTATATTAATTAGAATATATTATATATAATAATGCAAATTTTCACAGCACTTATTTTTTTTTGCCTGTTTTAAAAGGGATTCCTTATAAAATTTATACAGATGTATGACAAGTAAATAATATAAGATATCCCAAAAATAATTAATTTATGGATATGTATGATAAATAAATGACTCAACGACACCGAGGATGACCTCAAGGTCCTAAAGCTTAGGAACTGGAAGAGAGTTGCCATGGACAGGGGGAGCTGGAGAGGGCGTGTTGCTCTCATGAAGTAGAAGAAGATGATAAATAAATATTATAATAAATCTTCTTCATTAAGTAATTATTGCTTTATTTCTCAATTTAATTACGAAAGATTACTTATTTTAGTAATGTATAAGATTATAGCGCAGAAAATCTAAAGTGTTTTTCAGTTTTAAAAAGAATTAAATACATTGCTTTGTGACTATTTTATACAGATTGACTAAATTTATTTTGAAGCTATCTAGTTTTTTAATTTCTATTTTATTTCACTGATATTATAATAGGTAATATGCTCCTTAGAATATTTATATTTACTCTTTGTCAATGATGCAATATGAATTTTCAACTTATCAATAAATTATTGCTTAATTATATAAATAATAATTAGATGGATGGTATTTAACCTTTGCATTTGTCATTTTTTTTGTTTTCAGTAATTTATGATTTGCAGGGATTAAATTGAAGGTTTTGTAATATAACCCTAACAACTATCGCAATTTCTTAAGCAATGCTCTGGGTCAATAAGACATACCGTAACTTTCGAAGAGGCAATTAACAATTTGTTGCAAACATATGATAAAAAGAAAAACTGACAGTGTTGAAAATTCGACCATTTATAATCTTAACACAGATTGTTACGATTCCTGTCACAATTTTCTCGATAATTTCATGTTTAAATTATTAAAAGTCAGCTTCCTAAGTTCATCCTGTTTAAAACCCCTAAGGCATCGTAAGAAAAATAATATACTTCATTTTGTGTTTCAATGTTGATGGGGCCGGAGTTCTCTGTGTTGAAGTCATTATTCTACATATTTGACAACTGACATCGACGTATGGCGTGTTAATTAAGTGAGTTCAGTGGATTGAATGACTCTATATGACTTTACATGGACTTAGGTTTGTGGCGTTGACATAAAACAGCAATTCCATAAATTTAACACAATATTTATTTAGCTATTGCCATTGAAGACAAATTCTTAGTTTTTATTTAAAGATTTAGTGAACAACATTGTTGTGTCAATAAATAGTTCAATTATGTTCACAAATTTATTTATCGATAAAATATTTGACTTATATTACTTTATTTACTCACTCAAATACTTTCACTGTTGAACACAAAAAAAACTTCACTGTGGAACACATTATATTTATTTGCCAAATACCTTTAATTTAATATATATATTATAATTATTTTTTTAAAGAATTGACATGATATATATCATAATTGAAAAGAACAAAAACCATTACGTCTACCAAAAACAGGTGGAAGTGACAATCGAATTGCCCTAGATGATTTTGAAATATCTCTTTTAAAATACCGCTGAAAAAATACGACTTTATTTTTAACATTTGAGGTATTATTTCATGATTCTCTATTCGGGCAGCTTTTATTTTAGATCTAAAATTGATTGAATTGAATTCCACTAGAAACAGAATTATACGTAATATAAAAGACTATTATCTGGTTATAGAAATTAACATTGGGTCAAAAATTTATACACCCCTAATAAAACCTAAATAAAAACTATTTTAGATAATCTTTAACTGCTTAGCCGAAAAAAAAAG
Organism: Hylyphantes graminicola; assembly: GCA_023701765.1. Classification (NCBI taxonomy): domain Eukaryota; kingdom Metazoa; phylum Arthropoda; class Arachnida; order Araneae; family Linyphiidae; genus Hylyphantes; species Hylyphantes graminicola. The sequence continues at coordinate 26,136,726 of CM043119.1, forward strand.
TCTCATTTTTTATGCAAAAGGTAATCACAAAAGCAAATATAAATTTAAGTTATTACCAAAGTAAATGATTTTTACCCTTTTCTACAAATAAGAAAATTTATTAAAATGTTTAAAATTTTAAATTACAAAAAAAAAACATGGATAAATAAGTGTTTAAAAATAAAATGTTACAATTGATTCAAAATTTTGTGTTTTTTTATGTGCTCAAAATAATTCTGTGCAACCTATTTAATAAAAGGAAATGTTAACTTATTTAAAATATGACAATAAAACTAATTTATTTCAATTATTATTTTACAGGAAAAAAATAATTTTATTTTATTGTTTTAAGTTTTGCGTTTTCCTGCCCGAAAATTTAGAATCGAAGAATAATTTAATTTTGTCTTACAAATACGCGTGGTGCTAAGCTTTTTAGTTTGTTTGGCGATTATTATTTTTTGTTATAAATTGAATTACTTTTGTCGTTTGTTTCATGCTAAATAAAATGATTTATTTTAAGAAACGTTTCTTTAAAGGTCTTAAATGATTAAAAAATAGTTTATAAAAGAAATAAAATGCATTTTTTTATTACTTTACACATAACAAACAATTTTATCGATCTTTGTTTTGCAGATATTATATATTAGACTAAATTGAACATAAAAAAGCTAATGCCAATGATTATCTGTTGATAAAATATGTATTAATTATTTTAATTACATTAAATAAATATATCTAAACCTATAATAACCAAGAATCAAAATAATTTCGGTGTATCTAATTTTTGAACTAATCCAACATTCGATAAAAATGTTTATTTTTTTTTTAATGTTAGAACATTTTGCAATATAGAACAAACTAATATGCGTTAACAATGCCAAGAAAGTACAATCTCACAATCGACTAAATATTTTCAATTGAAAGAATGAAAAGTCAATATTGGTGATCTACGATAGTTTTCCAAAAGTGGATGCATATGTTTGCTTTACTCCTATCCGGATATTCTATCAAAGTTTAAGTCTTTTGTTAACATTCTTAACTTATATGTTTTTAAGCCTGGTACACCAAAAGTTTTTGAAATTAACTTTTAAGTTGTATAAAATGGGAATTGACTTTTGGATTTTCAATAGAAAGGTAAAGAAACGTATTTTTGGTGCAGTTCGACAAATAGCGAGACAAAGCAACGCAAATAACATCAATGGAGCCTTCACTGGTAGGAATGTGTATCACACTTGCTAAACCATCGAATTTACAGAATGAATGTATTTACCTACATCGTCGGAATCCAAAGGGAACAAATAAATGATTTTACTAGAGATGCAAGAGTAATCTAATTTCTAATTTGATTAAAAGCACTGGTGTGTAAGCTCATATAGGACAAAAGCCTGATGGGACCATTCAATTTCACGAGGCATGGGATAATGCGTCTTTTTAATGCCTCTTAACAGACTGGAAGTCATTGAAAACTCTTTTAAAACTCATTAAACACTTATTAGCGTAATAGCTTAACTTATAGCATTATCAAAGCTAAATAATGCATCATAATTTGCCTAAAAAATAACTTTTTCTTACTTAATCTACTTTTCAAGTTTTCGCATACAACACAGTGCTTTACTCAACTTCTTTGTATTTGACTTAGTAAATATATATTTTTAAATCCTTTTCTATAACAAATTCTATGTTTGTATGGTAACATAAGATTGTGAAAGTTTAAATAAAAACGTCAAACAACATATAATGTAAAATTTAAACGTTGGTATTTAATTAAAAAAAGGTTTCTCCACAATGCTTCTTTCTTCTAATATATTAGAGCGCTAGTTTGTCATATATTGCAACTGAAAGAAATAATTGCCATTTAATAAATTATTTAACTCATATTTATATAGAAAGTATAATTTATGTGTTTAAAGCTGAGATTAATAACACAAAAAGCTGTCAAGTATTTAATGTTATCAGTCACATAAAAACATTTCAAAAGAAAGTAAAAAAAAAAGTGGAAATTTGTTTTTAATTATTTTTTCAAGTGATGTATTTTATTCTAAAAATAGTAGAATGCAAATAATAAAAATGTAAATAATCATAACACAGTGTCATAATATCAATACTACTGTTTAGAGAGAAAACTATTATTAAAGAAATGCCCACTTATAAAGTTATATTTTTTACACCAATTAATAAATATTCATTCTGAAAAAAAATATATGCTATTTTAAAGTGATCAGTTTTAATGAATGTATTCAAGTTTGGAAGAAATTATGAAAAAAAGTTGCAAACTAAGCGAAAAAATATAATTGGCCGGATTACAGAGCTATTATCCGGCAATCAGTTTGCTTTGAAAATATCTTAGCAATATACGAATAAAACATCATTCAAGCTTAAGCCTCCCCTGCCAGAAAAAAAATAGCTTGTTTTTTGTTGGATGTTTAAGGAGAAAAAGATATTTAAATCCGAAAATTAGCTTCTTTTAAGAGGGCTTTGAAACTTTCAACACCTAATCAATATGCCAATTGCTAGGTCCTAGCAACCATTTAGAAAATGCAGTTATATAGTGAGCAGAGTAAGTAGAAAGCTTGTGCTGCAATCGTAAGATTTAAGTAGATTAAAATCTATAAAACTCCAAACCTAATCTGAAATTGACGAAGTCTGCATTGCATATAAATTACGCATTTAGTAAGTTTAACATTTGCTAAGTGATTGGTACGTGATATTTAGTTTGAAAATATTTATTGGTAATATGAATGAAACTTAAATATTTATTACCATGAAACTCGATTAAACTGAAGTTCTAGTGAATACAGTGCTAAGCCCAGTTTAAACCAAAAGTACGTGATCCCTTCCTTAAAATAAATTTGGATTTATAAATGTTAAGTGGAGTTGTTCAATAGATTTACTCTTTGGAGTGGGAGTTCTAAGTTTGCACTTCAATGTTTTGAAGTTCTGAAGATGCATCAGTGAAGTTATTTTAGCGAAATATACGTTTAATATTACTTCACTTCAACACCTTTCTAATGACTTGATTTCTCGCTACTGGGAGAGCTCGGTACTAAAGTAAAAGTAAAGTAGGTTAATATTGCTAAAAATAAATTTCTTATACTTTTTTATTAAAAAAATTAAGAGCAAAAGTGTGAGACAAAAACTATGATAGACTTGATTAAATGCTTGTTTAATTGAATTAATTATATTTATTTATATTATTTTACAATTACTTTCTATATTTTAAGCTGTATTCCGCTACCTTTTGCATTTGCCCATTGGCCTATAATTAATAAACTTCAAAACTCAGGAAGCAAGTTAACTCCAAGAGAATACTTGACTTTAAGAACATTTACTTTTGATTCGAATTTGTCGCGTTTATCTTTTGATCATTTAAATATTCACTTTTTAGAATGGGCCATCCAAGTTTCCGAGCAAACTGTAAAGATTTGAAAACGCAATTTTCAATGTCAAACTGCATTTGCATTTTTCCAAGTAACTTTGAATACTTTTTTTAAAAAAATTCAATTTAACTTTTTTCAAATTGTTTTTTAAACAATTGTTTTTTCAATTGTTATTTTTTCTCAACAATTGTTATTAAAAAGCGACTTCAAATGAAATATCCACGGTTCAAAAGCGACATAACGAAAATTACTAATGTAAATATAATAATTCAAACAAATTATAATTATCTTATTGACTATATATTATTTTAATAAAATGATTATTCTTACTAGACTCCTTTTGACTCCCTTAGCGACATGACGAAAACTAATAATAATATCTACTTCAAACTAATTTAGGTATCTCATTGACATTTTTTTTAATAAAATGAATATTCTAATTAAACTCTTTTTGCATCCCTTAGACGTAATTTTTAAACATATATTTTCGAAAACTTAAAGTGCAAAAATTAGTAAGTAATGCTGCGATATTTAAAAAAAAAAAATTTGCCTCTATAACTATCAAGGCAATTTATATTCTATTTATTATTACCCCGCAAATACTAAAAAGCAAAATAAAAATATAAAAAAGCTTAAGAAAAAAAAAGCCTTCGAAAGAATTTTAATGATTTCTTGATATAATCATATAGCAGTAGTGGTTAAATTAACTAACCAAAATCTTTTTGATAAAATTTTATAGTAATGAAATAACATAAAGCCGTCAAAAATTATATATAACAAAATATTAGCATGTCAAATGGGTGGCATTTGCATAAATATTTCAAAGAATAATCATTTTGACTTTTTATAGAAGTATTATGCTTAGATATCAAACTTTAATATCGTATTTTGCATAACATAATAAACTAAATTCACACTTATTTTTCACATTTTCAAGCGTATGCTAATGTAAGCATTTCTTCTAACAAGTAATATCTATCGTATTTTTTTTAAATATTATGTATTTAATAATAAAAATTCAAATTAGAATTATAATGTTAGTTTGATGTTTTACGATTGTATTTATGTTCATTTGCCACGGGAGATTTTAATTCTAAAAATGTTTTGTAAATAGGCAAAACATTTTTTTAAATATTATTTAAAATTAATTTGTTTTAGTTTAATTTATTTAAAATGAAACTAATTAAGCTTTCCGTAATGATTATTTTAAAAATATTTTTTAATTGTTTGGTTAACTGGTTTCTTTGCTGATCCTCAACATGGTTACCATCAAATATGGTTGCATTAGCCTTGGACGGCACATTGACAAAAGCATCCAAAGAAAATAATGAACTTTTAAATACATTCTTTGAAAATGTTTTTGCCTTTTTTGGCAACTTGAAAAATATTCAAGCAGTTTCGGGCTCTATTTTTTCTTGGATCAAAATTATACCATTCGATGGATCTAATTTATTTTGAAAAAAAATATATATATTTTCATCCGTGATAGTTTCACGATGAAAGCAGATGATACAGACTTTTATAACTTTTATTAAGTTTCTCTTTTATTGATTTCCCTTAGTGAAAGAAGTGTCAGATTACATTCCTTTTCTTGCTAAGAAAAGCAATTGAGAAATGTTTTCAATGACGAGAGCGTAAGTTTTTCAGCAAAAAAACAAACAAAAAAACTTAGGAATATATCTTGATTATACGTTGATATCAAATGGGTTATCGTCTTTTTCATGAGCACTACGCCTTTTCTCGAAAACTTTTGCTAGATATATTTTATTTAATATTTTATCATGTATGTACATTTTACACTGTAAATCATTGTGTATAGTTTTCGTCAGCTTCATTGAATAATCTTAGATAAATATAAGGAGTTTATCATAAAAGATAGGTGTCAGCAATTGGCTGCCCCGAGTTTATCAAGTTAAAGTTACACCGTATAGTATAAGTAATCTACCAGCTTGTATAAAGTTACTCCATAAGTATAAAGTTAGTCCATAAAGTATAAAGTTACTCCATAAATTTGATGTTACGTTCCTCCCAAAAACTGTAGGAAGGTTTCTCCCAGTTTAGTTTTATAGTGAACTAACGCCAACTAGTTGACAAGACGTGTGAAACAACTACCTAAATTGAAAGTTAAAAAGACTAAATATAAACGGCACTTATTTTTATATTTAAGATTTATACTTAATGGCTCAGCAATGTATTATATGGCTATGGCTTATCTGCTGTAAATATATGATTGCCATGATTATATGTATTAATAGTAATATAGTTATACGAAAGCTTATGGTTCATTGTCATAGGCTGCATTAACTAACGTCGTCATTTAAAGGCCTGGAACCTGAGTAGATATTCCAAAATTATAGTAGGAATACATAATAGCGTGTTACAAATGGCAACGTGAATCATATTTGACTATTGTTTGAATGCCCTTTCATGAATTCGATATGGCTCCCTCAGCCAAATACTAATGTTTTCAAAACCAGAATGGTCGCCTGATGGTTTTATCTGTATGTTTGATATATAATATGTTTTTATTTAAGTATCCGGCGTAACGTCATCGCTGGATAGGCATTTCATCTATATTTTGGCGTTGCTTTGATTTTTGGCTTGAGATCGGATTAGCATGGCACACGGTTGCCCAGAAACGATCGCTTATCAATGATCTGTGTTACATCAAATATCTCTTGCAGATATTTAAAAAATTTCATGTGCCATACATTTTACACATTTCTAAAAAAACACTGTTGTTATGCATATATTATTTTCACGCATTGTATTACTTAATATATATGTATTACTCAATATACAAGTAATCCCAATGAAATTAATTATTTTATCAGTTTCGTGCAAATTTCAAATCGATACTAACTACAATTATCTGATAGGTAATAATGGAATACCTATTTGTATGCCACAATGTAAATAATAAGCTGGATGACCTATCACAATTGTTTTACATTTCAATTTATCGCATATTCGTATCCCTTCGTATTATGGAGCTACATAAATTCGAAATCATAGCATATATTCACTGTTCAACTGTCCAACTTTGATTGCCTTGTCTGATAGAATTTACTCAGTTGTTTTTTAACTATGTAGTAACGTGATATATTCCAAATGGTGTTGCGATTAATGTTCGCAAGATGATAGATTGTTTTTAAATATGTGTAAGTTTAAAATGTATATTTTAAGTATACTTTCTGTTTTAGTTCATAAAAAAAGCAATACAATATAATGAAAAATAACTTTAATTGACATGCCATAATTTGCAAATACTGTATTTTTGGTGCAGTTTTGAATTAATTAAAAAACATCAAGGTTAATGAATGTAGAAGTATAGTTTTCGTCAGCTTCATTGAATAATCTTAGATAAATATAAGGAGTTTACTAGTAGAAGTAGAGGACTAATACTAAAGGAAGGAGTAGAGGACTAATGCTAAAGGAAGGAGTAGAGGACTAATACTAAGAGGACTAATACTTCTACTTCTACTAGTAAACTCCTTTAGTATATTTATTACTTAATTATATTATTAACTTTATATTTATTTGTGCTATTTCTTGCGGTTCTAATTTTTTAACACTGAGTTCCAGTAGTACGTTGAAAACTTAGTTGGTAATAAGAAGACATAAGGGCGAACAAAGCCATCATAATACCCTCAAGTATTTATTTTTATTTTCCTTATATATTCTGTGAAACACAAAACAAAGTCCCCTAATTTCTGAGTCACACATACGAATCCTTATTTAACCCTCTAATGCAGAGTTAATTTTTTTAGAAAAAAGTTCTTAAAATAATTAGAAATTATTTTATGAACTTTTTTCTAAAAAGATTAATAAAAATTTTAAAATTTGGATTTTAAGTTTTTTTAAAAATAATTTCTAATTAAAATTGAGCTGAGAATTTAGGTATAAGTCTTTGTTTGTACATATTTGTACAATATACAGTCATTTTCTTGGTCATTTTTTCAATTTTGACCTCACAATTTGCCGCGCAAGCCTAATCACAATGTGTTTAAATAGCTTCATGTTTAATATCATTTATTTTAGTTTTGGCTAAAGTTTCATAATTTTTAAAATTTGTTTTATATTAAATAAATCTTATATAATTACATATAAAAAAATTATACTTATATATTGAGTAGTTAAACAATTACATGAAAGATCAAACTATACTTTGTAGTTCCTTCTTTGCACATTTTTAAGACTCCCATGACCCCTTAAGCATCTATTCAGCGCTTAATGCATGGTGTTACCGTTTGGTAACAAATTTAAAAAATGAAATTATTTAAATTCCGATGCATTTAATTTTTTTCCGTATTTTTCCCGTGATGTATGAGCATTAGAGATACAAATATATTTTTTTGGGACGAAACAACAAAATCCATGCCTTAGAGGGTTAAATACAATCTAAAACGGTTAATAAATATATGATTTATAATTAACTAAATTTATGTGTTCCCTTACTCTACTTACGTTTTTCTAGCGGGAATAAGGAACCCTAACACAATGATTTAAATATATAAATATTTTGGACTATGTACTACTTTTAATTTATTTTAACGTGAAAGATACACTATTAAAGGGGTATTAGCCGAATTCAAAATATGAATTAATAATCTGTTCAAATATGCTTACCTTACAAAACACGAGTTAATTAGCTATTAGCATACATCTGGGGAAAGTTCTGTAAAAAGGAATAAATTTGAAAGAATATTTAGTTAATCACTTTTGTTAATACTTTAGTTCCTGGAATAATTTATACGATATAAATTAGGAAAACATTCTTATGCACACGTCTAGTTCACTGCTCTGGTATATATAAATATAACGGATTTAGTTTCAGTATTATTTAAACTATTAAAAAACATAAAAATTTCGATGAACGTCCAAGTCTTAAGTAAATATAAAATTCTCACTTTTACAACCAGAAATAAAATATTGTACTATTTAAAGTTATTTCTAATAAATCGGATTTTTTGACTGAATAAATTGTACCAAGCTTAAATTATAAATAACAACAAATATAAATTTATAAAAATATATTGACAATGATTGATTATTTGCAATTGCATGGATAAAAAGAAGAAGATTGATTTCCTGCTTGGTCATTTTTCAAATGTGACGTTGGAATATATTTGCCCCATATTTAGCACTTCTTCCAATCATTTGTTGTTGCTTCTGTTCTTATTTGTTTATGGTCACTCCAAATATTATTTCAGGACTTTATCGTATCGATTTATTAGAATCAGAGGTAGAGATTAGAATCATAGATCAGACGACTTTGGTAAGAATTTTACCATAGAGTGAATTGATTTTGAGCTAGTTCAATAATGGAAATAATAATTACGAGTTTGCTTCAGTTGCATTCGTAATTTAATTATGGGTTTGAAGAAATAAATTTAATTTTTTCTCTCATTAAAATTCAATTTCAACGTAGTCCATAATTTATAAATTCCACTGATAATGTTCTGTTTTTATTGGACTTTAATCTATATACATAAAAGGCGACTTCTGTTTGTTTGTATAGGACGCAAAAACTTAAGAAGCACGCAACAGATCGTCACGAAATTTGGTACAAAAATTCATCTTATCTCCAGAACAAACATAGGCTAAGAATTTTTCGAATCGGACCATTCCTTCTATCGTTTTCGAACGTTTTAAGGGAAAAAATACACCACTTTCGCTCAAATCCGATCATTTTTTCTCTTTCGTGATGCCATCAGGCAGAAAGATTTAAATAAAACTTTTTAGAAAACAATTGAAATTGAAAATGTTTAATTTATTTAATATTTGTTCATTGCCTTCAGAAACAAAATTAATAATTTGAAAAAATAGTTGGATATGTCTCAAGTTACGTAATCCTACCAGTCTCCATTCTATTATTTTATTGTGTATATATGATTTTAATTATGAATTTTTTAAAAGCATAGTTAAGCTTTTACTGAACTACTATGTTGTTTTTTGAAGACCGTTGCACTACAGATGCATATTAGGGTTTCATGTCTTCCTTTTTTCGCCAATTACTTTGCCAAACTCGACAAATTACAACAAAGAACGTGCAAAAGAGCATTTTTAGCCTACTTTTCTTTTTTTTTTAATTCGAGGAATTAAAAAAAATGAAAAAGTAGGTATTGACATGCGGTCGATGTCCGTCCGTCCGTCTGTCTGTCCGTCCGTCCGTCTGTCCGTCCGTCCGTACCCCCCTTCCAAAATCAGTTCTAGCAATCCGACCTGAAAAATTCTTTTTTTATTAGAAAGGTATAACCCCAGACACCCAACTTTCATACTTTTTGTCCGTCTGTCTGTACGATAGGACGGACATAAATCTACTATTTGTCGACGAATTTCCCATTGAATTAGCATTGAAATTCAATTTCAAGTCATTTAAATCGCTGAATTTAACGACAAATGCTACGGACAAGTGATATACGTCAAAAAATTCAGCGTATCCAAATGAGAATATATTGAAAATTTCAGAAAAGAATTCGAATTCTAAGTACTTCAATTATTTAAAAAAAACTTCAAAATTTAATGCTCATTTAAAAAGCATAGGAAGCCATTTTATTAGAAATAAATTACCATTGCCATGGCAACAATCGCTTGAGAAACTTTAATTCTTTTAGACAATGAATTAAAATAAATTTATTTTTGCGACATCGATCAGTTTGAAATGACGTCAAATATATATTTCACTTCGAGATTCCGTATGTTGGTACGAAATGTTTTCATTCTATTTAAAAGCGAGAACTATTACATATTTATTCTTTGAAATATAAATTTTTGCAAACGATTTAAGTAATAATTATTTAATTCTCGAAATAAAATAAATGAAACTAGCTGAATTCAGCTGGTAAATGCTTAATATAGAATTATTGCTGTGTTTGGCGTCTTTTTACCTGTTAAACACAACTGTTGTTTGGAAGCAGGTTATAAGTGACAGATTCTGTTACAAACCTACTTGTTTATTTACATTTATTATTTTAAGTGCATTTTAGAATAGTTTTATGGGTTTTTCTTCTACGAAAAATTAAATATTTATTAATAACTGCAAATAAATCATGCGGACGATAAGTAATATTTATTTTATTGGCGATAGAAAATAAATGAAAATGCTGTGGTTAGTGAAATTTATTCTTTTGTATATAAATTTAATGTAGAAACGGTTGTTGATGTCACTTACTGTAACGATCCTAGTTTTTTCAAGATAAGAATTTTAGTAAGTATTTAAGTAACAGGAAAGTAGGCTATTTTAGTTCTTTTAGAATTTCTTGTTTTAATAGCTGGTTGATTGAGCGATGGTCTTTGCACCAGAGCTGAATATCTGTAGAGGTAGCTATATATTTTCCTCGCCAAATTTTTCAAGCACGCCAAATGAATTAAAATAATTTAACAGTCAATTTAACTATTTTTTCTTTCATTTGAGTTACATAAGATATGAAGATTACCCAGTAATTTTTTCCATTTAATTACCCATCTTGGATATAGAAATGATTATTATTAATTTCAAAAATACCTTTGATAAGAAGCTCAAATTAAAGAGAATAAATATTTAAGCAAAAAAATAATCAGTAAGAATTAAAAATAAGCTACTCCAGCAAACAGCATATGATTTGCATTTTTTTATAAGTTTATTTGCTTTTTAATAAGCTTATGTTGCTGATACCATTCGTTATTAAAGTACTCCCGCTAAAAAATCCCGCTACTTATATTACATTAAAAATTCAAAATTTAAAAAATGCTATAAAATTAACAGATAATGTCATAGTAATTTCCCGAAAAAAAAAACATTTTTTCACCTCTACCCGTGCAACGCCGGGTATAACAACTAGTTTTGCATAATTTTTGGGGTCTCACAAAGATTTTGATAAATGGTTATATGTATTCTCATGAAAACTTGAGCATAGTATGTTGTTTTCAAATACAATTAAATTTTGAAATTTATTTTTGTATAAAATATAGTAACTTTGAGATCGAAAGCATCCCAAGATTTCTTTTTATTTTAACATCGAATTATTACAATTTTTAAATATATTACTTGAATATTTGATTTAAAAAAAAAAAAGAATCTTTTCTCCAGCTGTTGAGACCAAAAAGCACAATCTAAAAATTGTTTTTTGATATTAAATAAGAATATCAAAAATTAAGCAGTCAGATTTTAACAAAATATCTTATTTTATTTCCAAGTGACATATATAATTAACAAAATAGCAGAAAACTATTCGATTTTAAACGATAACAGGAGTATGCCATAATATAATTTAATTAACAGTAGACAATAACAATTTACAAAAACTGTTTTTAAACAGAAATTCTTTCTTTTATATTGATTTGAATTTTTTGTATAAATCAAAACTATTTTTTGCAAACAAACGTTTTTTCTGAGAAGATTAAGTTTGAAGATTGCTTTTTAATCGTTTAGATAATAAATTGGTAGAATTTTAAAAATGATGTAAATAATTTCTTACTTTGCCAGCGTCTTATTTTTTCACAATAAGCTAAAAAAATATATTTTGAAAAGATTTTAGTATTCTAAGAATAAACCATTAGTCAAGCTTAAAGCAAAAAAAAATCTATTGAATAATTTTTAGGCGAAAGTTTGTCGAGAAAAAATTTGTCTTACCCGGAAATTGGCTAGTTCTTTGGAGATGTGTGATATTTCAGCGTCTAACGAATATAAGCATTTGTTGGAGTCGTCGCAACTCCTCAGGAAATTTAGTTAAGTCGTGAGAAGAATTGGGACAAATCTTGTGACTCATTCTTCTAAATAAGTAGAATCAATTCTATCAAGCAACAGATCTAATCTTAAATTGATTAAGTCTCCAACGCATAAAAAATTAAGCCTTTAGTTAAAATGTTAAATTGAGATTTTTTAAAAAAATGTTGATTGAAAAATTGATATTTAAGCTCTTGTGGGCAAAGTAGTTAAATCAATGTAAACAAAAGAACATGATTTATTCATTAATATCTTTTTTATGTTTAACTGTTCACGTGATGCATTAAATATTAGAGAAAACGTTTTAGTAAGGTTTACATAAAGTACATTAGTGTTTTGAAGTTCTGGAGACACACGAATAAAGATAGAATTTTGAAAATGTGCAGATATTTATTTAAAAAAAAAAAGGTTTTAAAAATGAGTCAATGGACTATGACGGAAGTAACTGTGACCAGTTACTGATATAGTGAATTATTTATTGAATATAATTTTTCATTCGGATTTTGAAAAATAATATTCTATAATTTGATTAGTGAATTACATATTTAATGATTTTCATCAATTTTAAATACCTAACAACATTCTAAACGCTAGGCAATTCAAGATTCCATGTGAAACTAACTTGTTTCTTGTGCTGACCTTAGCGGGTGGGGTAGGTACACATATATTCCTGCTTGTGTGCTTGATCAAAGTCCCACCTATAAGCATCCTTCAAGTAAGACGGACACCGAAAGAATTTGTACTGTTATAGGGAAAGGAAAGCCCTCCCAGGGCATAAGCCGTAATCGAACCACACCCGTTACAGGGCGCAGACTGCTAGCGTAATGCTTCAAACCACTCGACCATCCGGGCTCCCTCTCCTTAGTTATCTTTACCGATCCTTAAAATGGCTGCTTTTTTGTTGAAATAAAAGTTATTTCTGTTTTGTCTGTGCTGGTTCATGTCAAAGGCAGATGATACAAACTTCCAACCTTTATTTATTTTCGCTTTTTTATAGATATGTTTTTATGTGAAAGAAGTATCAGGTTTCATTAGTATTTTGAAAAGAAAAGCAATTTAGAGAAATGCTTCCTATAATTCCAATATTTTTTGCTGAAATGCAATCCATATCGTTCGACTAAACGTAGTAAAAAAAGGTCATTGTCTCCATCGTTTACGTCAACACTTCCTCTTTAATTGATAATATTTGTGTTGATTTAATTTATTTAAAATCCACATAAACATTTAAAATGATAAATCTCTAGTTAATTTAAAGTTAAAGAGAAAGTTTGTATTAATAAAAATTAAAGAAACCATGCATTAAAGGTATGTTTCTAGATTTTAAATGTATACTTAGTAAATAATTGCAGTTCGTATGCTAGTTTATGGTGTGTTTCCACAAACTATATTTCAATCCGTATCTTCATTAAAGGTCTGTAGCCTGAGTATTAAATACAATAAAGCCTGTAAGGATAAGAGTATGCATCAAAGTGCATCGTGAGTATTTGTTTATTGATTAATGCCAAGGGAAATTATGTTAAGTTAAACTTTGCCAAAGTACAACATCCATTCATTAAGTGCCTGCTGTTTTAGCCAGTGTAGGAAGTGGTGGAGCGTTATAATATAAAACATTAAATTTCCTTCTTAGGTAAATAAAAATGTGGACGTTTTAACAAAACAGTTGAAAAGTAGTAATATATATTTAGTATAATAATATGGTACGCTGTTGCAAGCTAGATTGATCCGTATTTTCATAAAAGATCCGTAGCCTGAGTATTCATGCAATATAAAGTTAGGATAAGAGCATGTTTCAGAGTACATCGTGAATAATATTTGAATATAGAATATTGATAGAAAAACAAGTTATGTTAAATTCAACTATGTCAAAGTATCACCTTTATTCCTTAAGGTATTCTGTGTTTCAGTAAGTACAGGGCGTTAGCGGAGCGTTACATTATGACACATTCAGTTTTCTTATAAAGTATAAAATGGGTACATTTTCCAAAATTCGTTGCAAAGTAGTATTATTCCCTTATAAACTTGTTAAAAAAATTTCTGTTGCTCCAAAAGAACACATTTATCATTTGTTTACACTTAAAGAAAAGGAAACGTGATTTCTTTTGCAATAAACTCTAATTAGGTTAGAAAACATGAACCTTGTTAAATAAAGGAAAAACTTTTTCGCCTGAAGAATGAGCACTTAAAATATTTTTTTTTAAATATTCCCTTGAGGGACTTCTAAGAAACAGGTTTACTTGATGAGAAATGGCAAAAGAGCTATTTTGAGGATATTTTTTTAATCGGACATATATTTTTTAAAACCCACATGGTCAATTCGTTAATGTTGAATATTTAAATTACGATTAAGATTTTAGAAGCTTGAAGTGCTTAAATATTTACTATTTCAAAATAAATAATAGTAAAAGTTCCTTTTTTTTTCATTGAGAACATGGATATGATAAAGTTTAATAAGAGGCACTAACTTTAAATACAAAAAGATTTTAGGAAAATATTTATAATTATTGTACTTGTTCGACATGATATTGCACTAAGATATCTTAAGATTGTATTATGCCTTTGTAACAGGATATTTAATCCCAGCACACATTTTCCTTTAGGCAAAAAAAGAAATTCAATGACGAGTGAGAGGAAATTAGTTATGCTGTTTTAATGTTAAAAATAAATATTTTTTATAGTTTTTGAAAAATTAAAATTATAACGTAATGTTTTTTAAAATATGACTGATGGCGAATTATTGTATGCTACTAGAATTACATATAGAAACAGAATTTTGGGGGGTTTGAGATAATCTCCCTTTTTATTTTGGCTGTATATTTTGTTGAAAACTATGTATATACATGATGTAGTAACGTATATTCATAAGCTTTAAAAATTCATGAATATGATTAACGATGTTTTTATCTAATCAATTTATATTAGTTGATATTTAAATTCTATAATACTTAATTGTCGTAACTTATTAGCTAATTACTTATTTTATAACTTACTAGTTTTAGAATAAGCTAATAGCTTTATAGATACACTAATTTACAAAAATATTGTTAATTAGCTTATCGAAATAGTATATTTTATGTTTATTGTATAGAATATTGATTCATTATTCAAACAAAGTTATTCTGAATCCAAAAAAAATTACAAGAAGCTCTTACCAAACATCTAACAATCTTCACTATTCGGAATAATTATCTTCATTGTTTATCAAATAAATGTATCAATTATACTAAATCAATTTGGAATTCGTTTACTTGACCCAGCATTTACATAATCTATATAAAATTTGTAAGATGGATAGTGAAAATGTATCTTTAACTGTAATTAAATTTTACATTTATTTAATTTTATTTTTATTTAATTTTACATACATGTTAAGTTCGAATTTTACCTTAAAATAATACATTATGTTTAAGGGTCTCCTTTCTAACAGTTAATATGTTGAGCACATGTAATCTGATTAAAAAATATGCGTGCATTTACTACATTATTTTTTTTTAAATATTTGTATATTTTACTTGAAATGATAAAGTATTCACCTCAAGAAATCTAATCTATTTATTTGTGAATATAATTTTCCAATAAATATAGAAAGAAAGAGAGCGCATAATACTTTTAAATCAAATTTAAGTTGTTGCTTACAATACTAAGTTTGCAACTGTATAAATAAGTGGATTATTTCAGTTCCGAAACAAAATTTTAAAAGACATTTTCTTTTGTGTTGGTTGCTTTAAATAAATGCTGTGGGACGAATTGTTTTTCTGCATTCACTTTATTTCATTTCTCTTTTTATAATTGGACTTTTACTTATTCTAATCTGCGTGCCAATCAAATTGAAAAGTGGCAAAAAAAATATCAAATATAAAATATAATTTGAAAATTTTTATTTCAATTTTTTTTAAAACTAGCAATCAAACGAACAAGAAAAATTGTAAGCATATTTTGAAAATTGGTCAAACCAATATAAAATAAAGTTCATTTATATCTTTTATCAGATATTAGATTTCAGATTTGGCGTAATAAAAAGAATATGAATGCATCACACTTTACGCAGTTGTCAATTTCACACCGCGTAAAATATATTCCAGAAACAGTCCCACACTGCGTCTTGAATAGAAAGTATGGTAAAATTACGATCCAAAATCGATGTGACCGTCCGAGAATTCCTCCTACAAGTCACACATAATACAGTGAAATGCATTCTTCTCTAAGACGACCATGACAGATATTCCCTTTTTTTTAGGTCAGGGAAGAAGCCAAAGTGCATTATGTACGCAGTGCTCTCCCACAGGACACATAAAGCGGAAATCCTTTGAATAGTGTTTTCGGGTTTTCGTACATAAAGTAAAGGGTCGATGCACAGCATTTGGCAGCAAAAATGTATTTTTTGTGAAATTATTTCGTGCCATTTTTGAAATCTTATTTTTGCAAATAAATAAAATGCTGTTTGTTATTTCGGAAAATTTAGTATATGAATAAAATTTAACGTATGTGTACATTTTATGTATGTATGCCATGACATATGTATGATTTTTTTAACTGAAAAAATTGAATGAAGAACTGTTTTTGTCTGAATTTATGATAGAATATACTTAAATATTAAAATTATTCTTACATAAATCATGGAAGATTTATACATAAAAAAAACTGTAACACCAATTGTGGTAATTGAATTTTGTTTAAAATTTATCCAGTGTAATCACCATGTATTTGAAATTATAACAATTAACTTTTTATCAAAATAATTATCTTTTGGGAATAATGAATCTGAATAAATTATGTTTTTAGCTTTCTATAATATATGTCGACTATAAACTGATAAATAATTACAAAGAATTACCATAGTTTCTATTAGAAATCATACACTTGGTGAAAAGATCGATTTAGTTGTTATTTGTTATTTTGGATTACACGAGCAAGAAAATTTAGGATAATTTGTATTATTTTGTCAAAAAATAATCTTTTAAACTTATAGTTTCGTAAAACGTTAAGTGACATACCTTATCCTTTATATTTTTCTCCCTAAAAACATACGAACTCAATCAATAAGAAAATTTATTGTAAATTAATTTCTATAAAAACAAACTTTTTGCAATTATCTAAAAAAATGAAACTCGAAATTTATAAAAGAGTCAATTTAAACTTCGTAAAACTGATTTAGAACTGCCTAAGATGATAAGGGAAATAAACAATGAGCTTCTGGAGCTGAAAAAAATATATGTGAATATATTCTTACAGAGATACAGAAAATAAATATCTTAGTATAGACGATCCTTTGCTTATTGAGACGATTTTTTTTACTGGAAACTGAAATGTAACTCAAGTGATTTAACACCTTCTAGGTATTTTATATCAAAGAGGGAAGGTGAAATGCTGACATATATTTTTATATTGTTTTATAACCCTTTCCGACTGGGATCGCACGATCGTGCGGGTATTAAAGAGAAAGTTCAAGTTCTTCAAAAATATAAATACCAAAGTAGCAGACTACTATATTTCGTTATTTGTATAAAAATGACTTTGTTTTTAAGGAGTTGCTGACATGAATGCTGTTTAACGCATTTTTTTCGATAAAACTCCAAATTTATTTTATAATTTTAAATCAGCGCCACCTGACCGCCGGTCGAAAAGAGTTATTAGAGGGATTTAGTATTAAACATATTAAAGATTAATGGGATGTTCAAATTCATTGTCATAAAAATTTCTGCTAATTGCTAAATACTAAATAATGGAAATAACTTTTCGGAAATGTTCCAATTCTATTTATTTTACAGTAAACATAACATACAATTTAATTTTTTATAAGGATCACATTTGGAATTTAAACTTAAACAAATACTGATAAAAATGTTCTAAATCATAAATAGTTTAAATAAATTTTACATTAAATATTTGTACATATTTGGACATAATTTTTAATAATATATATTTAAAGCTTTTGATTGATTTTGTCATAGGTACATCATATGATATTTAATGCAAAAATATTTAGCTTCAGAAGTATATTCTACTGCAACAAATATAGCACATTTATATTTCTATGGTGTTAAGTTATTGATACCATTCTCTACACAATTCGGATCGAAAAAGGATAAATGCATAGTAATTCTTAATTTTTCAACGACTCCAAAACCTCTCAATTTTGATGAATTGCAAGACTTCTTAACTGATAACTATATGTTTTATAATATAATATGCTTCATGTGTATGTGAGTCAGTTTATTTAACTAAAATATTTCAGTATTCTCTGTACTTTGCACATAAGTTTGACCTTATTTTGAAAATTTTACTTTTCCCAAAAGTAATTTTTTTTATATGATCAACGTTCCATGTAATACTAAAAAAGGAAACTTTATTCTCATTTTTCCTTATTCCACAGGAATGTTTGAACATCACATTATGCGTAGCGGAATTTATAAATAAAATATGCACCTCTTTAAAATGATATTCCACATTTAAACAGTGTTTTATCTTTAAAAGCGCAGTGTGGCGTTATTTTTAAAATTCGCCAACGGCATCACTCAAAATGTCACTACCTTATGTTTTTAGTAAAGGTAATGGTATTTGTTCCCTTCGATCTTGACTCTTCACTGTCCATTTTTTACCTTATTCAGGCTTAGATAAAAATGATACACATGATATTCTGAACATTACCAAAATCGAAAGTAAGGTAGATTTCTATGTTTTTTTTTGTTTTTTTTGTTCTTGGATGTAAATAATATGATGTATGATAAATGTTTATTTGTTATGTAAAGTTTTAAAAACAATTTCATCAATCAAATCAGCTTAACTGCTGAAGGCTATAGTCATCTCAGGTGCTTTAATATGTTATATCGGTTTTAGAGCCTAATCAATTGCTTTCGGAGGCTGTAAAAAATGATGGTTCACAAGAAATATGGTTCTTAGTGGCTGCAAAGGCTGTGTTTTAAAATGCTTTAAAACATTTTCAGTATTTGTTTCAACCATTTGTCAGGTTTTGTATCCAAACAAATTGAAAACAGTTCAACAGAATACAGAAAAATTTGGTGAAACATTTCACTACGCACACGTTGCTGATACTAGGAACCATGATTTTGGTGAAACAAAGAAAAATAATAAGCACTTTACTAAGATATAATGTGCGTTTTCACTTTATATTAAATGGCGTACAAACAAAATTGAATTTTCCTTAAACGATTTTTCATAAGGTAATTTTAAAGTGTTAAATTTTAAAAACATTTATTTTATATGTGTTTTTGGCATCTAAAAATATTTAACATTTGTAAATGAACTTTTTGTAAGTAATGTTTTCTTTTTAAGCCTTTTGCTATTTCTAACTTTAAGTTATATGTCCCTAAATGTTTTACCATTTTTGATTACACATTCAAGCAGTTTTAATATGCACTTATCTAACATTTAACTTAATTTCCTTCACTTTACATTAACAGTCTTTTATACTCTATTACATCAAAAGCGTTTAGAAACATACTTCTTTGCACCTCAAAACACTTTAAAAATGTCACAAAGTAATTACTAAGACTATTTGCCTCTGTCGTTTTGCGCCAATAAAACTTCCTTGCGTAGGAGAAGCGTCTTTGAGGATTAGCGTGCAAGTAAACAAAACACTAAAGAATATACGTCAAACACTATTACAGACGACAAATAAATTGGTTATTTATTTACTATTGTTTTTATCTATTAAGTTAGTTATTGTGCTTGTGCAGTGTGAACATAAGAGTTGAGGAAATTCCTTGTTTTGGTTTTGTTTAAATATGCGTAGCTTTATATTTGTTTACAACATTTGCTTCGGCTTTGCATTTATCCAGAAACGCTTTGAATTAAAATAAAAAGTTGAATGAGCTAAATAACAGTTTTATTGGCTACAATATTTACATATAGAAACAGTGCGACGCATGTAATGTAAAATATTCAAAGTGGAACGCATGTAAGATATTCAAAGACTAATAATCTTTCATTTATATCGTTTATGTGAAAATAATTTGAAATTTGTATATATACATGGCAAGGAAATGCTGGTTTTATTTAATAGAATCCATCTTTGTTTATTTTAATTTTATGCATGATGTTTCTTATTCTTCTAGTCTTTGTTTCATTTTCCTGATTTTAACCTCTTTTAGAAACCTCTAGTATTTGATGTAGGGTTTTCTAAGGTACTCTAACAATAATTGTTTATGTTAAAATGGAATTAGAAATTGCACTATGTTTGAAATTAAGTAATTTTTTATTTGGACTTCCAAAAGCAAGTTTTTCGCAACTATATACTGATTATTTTGCACTAATTTTTTTTACTAAAACAATCTGAGCATTCTACGTTGCTATTCGCAATCTGATTTTAGAATATGGTATGGTATGGTAGGTACATATATATTAAAGCTCGTGTGCTTGTTCAGAGAACCGCTTATGAGACAAACTTATGAGTCAAGTGAGACAGACACAGAAATAGTTTTTACAAGCACAAGAGACACACAAAGAAGGACAACACAAACACATAGACAAATAATAACATTTATTGACGGTCACAAACATCCATGCCTGACCGGGATTCGAACCCGACCCATGCAACTCCAAATGCTAGCATCCTAACGATCGCACCACCGGGGCTGCATTTTAGAATACGTCGCTGTATATCTAGGTCCAATAAAGCAACAACAACAAAAAAGACAACAAACAGTACCATTGGCAAATAAAGAGAAGAAACCTTTCCTTCAACCTAACCACATCCAAGTATGTTTCTCCTAGTAAATGCGTGACCCAATATTTTCCATGTCCATGTGAATGACTGGTAATTCCAGTAATCGATGGGGATCCTGTTTGGCCGGCGACATTACATTTCCATTAGGAGCAAGTAACACAGGCATAAAGGGGTTTTGGGACATGGTAAAGGGGCGCTAATCGTTCTGGGATTATCCCGATAGGAACGCTTTTATTGCTGGCTTTCTGCTTATCGGGAGATGGTAATGGGTGTTTTATCCGTGATTTGTATGGGGCTTAAAGATGAATTAGAAAAGTTGTTTGATTTGCAAGTGAATGCACTTTCGTTAAAGATTGCTGCCCTGTTATATGAGTGTTTAGATGTAAAAAGCGTTATACATTATGAAAAGATTACCATACAGACTTTTTCGTTTACTTAGATGTTGACAAGAAGTGGCGTAGTAGGAAATATTCCATTTAATTTGACCTTTATAACATATAGAAATTCATGTTATAAAAGAAATCGAGTTACTAATTTGTTAAAAATATGTATTAAAAACGAAAGCATTGAGAAATAGAAATATAATATTTGTCGTATAGCTTGTAAAGATGATTAAAAATATAATTTTATTGGTTTTTGTGTAAAGAGTACTGTTTTTTTGGAGGAGAGGTTTTTGCGTACGTTTAATTGTTTAAAAAGACAATCTTTAAACAATTAAAGCAACGCAAAAGAATTATTTAAATTGTTAACAAACATATTTGCATTGTTATTATAAAATTTTCTCTTATTATCAAAAACAACTCGTGTAGCTCTAGTGTGACGATAATTCAAACCTAATCTAACCAAATTATGAAAAACAATAAACAACAAGTAGAATATAGGACATTATTTATTTATATTAATGAGAATTTTACTGACAATTCATTGCCTAAATATTTCCGTGAATGTAAATAACTTTCGCTTCTGTTGGATGCACATTCTTATGCACGGCCCCTTAAAAAATGCAAGCGTTTCGTAAAATAACGGAAACATAACTTATTTTATGACTAGGTTTTCGAACAGTGTACACACATAATCAACCATTTTTAATTATTTCTTTCAATTGTATTAGGTATTTAAAAAAATATAAAAAAAACCTGCAAAAGACAATTTTCAAATTTTGTCAATGATTAACGCGGACACAAAAAAGTGTCAAATGTATTTAGCATTTACTTTATTGATAGTCAAATCCTTGCCAAAGCACCAAAACTGCTGGATCTTTTCCCCTTCATATCCAGTATTCTCTTTCACCTATCACGTACAAACCGCCCACATAAAAATGCCAATCATATACTTATATAAAAGTATTTATCTTTTTTTTTTGCCTCAAAAAGTTGAAGTCGGTTTTTGAAGTCTTCTTATACGGGTTTGTGCATTTTTGATGATACAGTACTTACCCGACAGGACAAAGTAAAATGTTAAATTATGAAGTTTGTTATTAAATTATTTGTTTGAATTTAATAGTGTTTGTTATTTAATTATTTGTTTGAATTTAATAGTGTTTGTTATTTAATTATTTGTTTGAATTTAATAGTGTTTGTTATTATGATAGCCTCGGACCTATTGATTAAAGCTGATCCCATTGGTTAAGAAACCTAAGTGTTAAACTGAATAAACGAATTACTTAAATCCCCCATCCTTCATTTTTTTTATTAAAGAGCACCAAAATCCAAATATTTGTGTTTTTCAAAATGACATATTATTGATAGCAACATTATGTAGTCCTTAATTTTATCTTTCTAAGAAATAAGGAATTCCGATAATGACCGAATGCATCTAACCTGCCAGAAATAAATAAATGACAAAACCTTAACCGCAGTGAGTACGGTGCGAAGATACTTGTTAGTCCAACTATTTGCATTTTTATTTGCATTTTTAACTTCAATAACAGTGCACGGTAGGAAAAGCTAGTGTAAAAGTGGTTTTGTAGTGTTTTTGTTATATTAGAGCTATTTTTTATGTAAACAGCTACGTACTATACGTAACAGGATATTTTGCTGTTAATTTTCCACTGTAAAATATCGCACAAAATTTCGCCACCCTACTTATCTTCACCAAGGCTATTTTAATGAATTCTGAAACGCCATTACAACAAAGATACGCTAATTTTTACTTTTGGAAAAAAATTGATTCAATGAATTAGGCAAAACAATAATGCCTTAGTTGTTATATTTATAAAATATTTTCTAAAGGGTAGATATTTAGGATGAAAAATTTCCATTGTGATAAAAATGGTTTGCAATACAAACGTTGATAAATATATATTATTTTTGAGCTAATATATTTTATTTTATAATGTTTTGTTAATTAATAATGTATTAAAATCAGCTTATTGAACATTTTATTTTAATTTTATTTAATTTATGTCTAATAACTCTTCTCAACAATCCACACGGCTGTCTTTTCAAAAGAATTCAAACAATGCTTATTTAAAAAGAGTAAAATTAAATTAAATTTCTTTTCAAAGCAACTGAAATTAAATGTAAATTACTTTATTTTATAACGCCTGATGTTTCAAATTATTTTTAAGCTCTGAATGCCCACTGGGTCTGCCATTATACTGTTTAAATATATTAAATATCGTAATAAAAATATTCATATGTTGTCTTAGATACATTAAAATGTATTTTTCTTGCACGGTAGTGTTCATAATAACTATCACTTTAAAACACATTATTTTGATAAAGATATATCTTATTTTTAATCTGTCATGTTTATAAAAATGCAGTTTGAAGATACATTTTTATCTAAGGAGAAATAATTCAATTCAAATCTGAAATTAAACGTAGATTGTACTTCATTATTTTAAAAATTAGTTTAGGGAATAAATATTTTTGGCAAACATTAATTCATATATTATTTTCGAATCGCAGTTTTTCAACATAAACATATTTAGGAAAATATATGCATAACTCCAAACAATATAAAATGATAAAAGAAGTATTTTAGTATTTTGAAATTAAGGTCATTTTACCAATTATTAGAATACCACCAATTTTGATTCCATCACGTTATAGTTCCATTTTAAGCAAATAAATATCAAGCAATCCACAAATAATGCTCTTAAATAAATAACTCAATTAGTTTCATGCAAATTTCGTGACGTGACTAACTACATTTATTTGATAGGTAATAACAGTGAACCAATTACTATATTACAATACACACCCCATATTGAGGGAACTATCGTAGTTCTCTGATATTTGAATCTATCACATATTCATATCCCTTGGCATTATGCAGCTACATGAATTCGAGATCAGGGCAGATGTTTGGCTTCACTGTCATTACTTTGATTGTCTGGCTAATAGAACCTACCGAATCGCATATCCTTCTATACATTTACATGAGATATTCAACGCTGAAGCCATTGCAATTACATATGATGATAGATTGTTATTAGAATATACATTTAAATTTACATTTATTAATGTTATTTTTTTAAATCTTAGGTTAATTTGTACATTCTTTTAAATTATTACTTGTAATACAATTAAAAAAATGCAAAAAATAATTTCAATTGAAACTTATAGTGTTTTTAATGTAGCATTTTTGGTATAGTTTACTGAAGTATTGTAAAATATCAAAGTTGACGTAATATTTCAAATAAAAAAAACTATTTTTGAAGTGTTTTTCATTCATTTAAAACTAGGTTTGTTGGAGTTTAAGTTTGCAAAGATAGATGTTGACCGACAGAAGAACAATTTTATATTTTGTTATTTGTTTTGTTATTGAAGATGTAACTTGGCGCGTACTGCCACTAATCTCTTAATTCAAAACACAAAGAAATATTTACCTTTGTATATAGTTAGATTGGTGAGCATAAATTATATATATAAAAAAATTTTTTTTTTTTTTATTTAACGAGCATATATACATCTGAATAAATTTATTTCAACTTATCTATTAATAGCGTATAATTTAGAACTTAGTTTCATAACTCACACATTTGTGTTATAACTTTTCATGTTTATTGGATAAATAATTTAGCTAGAATGTTATATAAACACATAAAAATGTGTAACATTAAGTAAAATTATTTTGAAGCATATATACATTAGTATGAAATTATAAAATAAAATTATATTTCTTATTTATATACAGAGATTTTTTTTAATTCGAATATGTGCTTGGTTTGGATAAAATTATTCAATAGTTTCATTAAATTGTTTGTATTTTATGAAGTTTATTACTTGAATCCAGAACAAGCCATTTAATTACGCACATTCAAAATTATTTAATATGAAACGACCGCTATAAACTATGCTTTCTGTTTATGCGGTTCAATTTAATGATGCTACTCTGTCATTTACAATAAATAAATTAAAGTTTCCACAACAATCCAATACTTTCATCTTTTCAAGTAAAAAAATAATGCATTTATTAAATATTTTCGGTAGAATGAAGTTATACTAACAGGAAATCAACCCCAGGCAGGCATCTATTGGGAAAGCTCAGGGTAATCAGTTAGGTTCATCTACATTGAATTCTGGAACCCCGTTAACATCAAATAAACCTCACATTTGTACCAATAAAAAATATTAAAATAAGATTTAGAAGACGAAAGGGATTGCTACCGGGAATTCGTGTGTTTATTTATGGGTTATTTAACTTTTAGAATTACTCTTGTTATTGCGCTATTTTGAAACTTTTAGTTGATTATTTGAATTGATAAAATGCAATATTGTTTGTAGCGCTTGCTAATTTGAAGGGTTCATACATTTCAAGGGCACCCAATTAGTAGCTTGTTTCCTTGATTGAATATAAGTGTCTGTCATAATTTTGTTTTCAATTGATTGATTTTTTGCGTATTTGCTTTTATACTTGAATGAGCTAATTAGGATTTTTGAAATTTAATAGAACACAGTAAAAAAACTAAAACAGGTTGTTTCCCATGGAAACTAATTTTACGGTTTTAAATAGTTCGATTATTTAATGCTGACAAAATTCAAGACTAGTTATACATCATTTATTTTTTTCAGTTTTTCTTACCAAGACTAGCTCATTAATGATTTTGAAAATCTATTTGTTGCAAATAAAGCATATTTTCTGTCGTTAAATAATAATAAAAATACGATGAACTGGTGAAGCTTTATAAACACAAATGCTTATTACGAAATAAGTACCGTTATTGAAACACTAAAAATAATATTTAAAATTATGAACTTTAGCTTTGATTTCAGAATAATCTCCAAAAAAAATATGCAAAAAGCTGTATTATAATTAGATGAAACTATCATTTATTTTTTAAAGTAAGGCTTACATACGAAATATCTACCTGAAGGGTGAAAAAGTATAAATCCGTCACCTGTGACTGTTAGCTTTTCCATTAACACAAATATTTATTTTTAAATTTCAACTTTACTAATTTTTAAAATTTGAAGTACGGAGAAGTCATTTGCAATTATTTGCTGCAGGAATACATCTTTAAAAAATAAAGAAAAAAAAATCAATTGAAAGTTGAAATTTTTAACTCACTCAGTGGAAATTGGCTTAAGTTTACACTTAAGCCAATTTTCTTATCCCTCAAAATATCCCTCATCAAAGAGATATAAAATTCAGTAGTCCTATTTAACTCCTTCAACATATAATTGATATCTTAATGTTAAATTCAAAGCGAATAAATCATTCACATAAAGTAACTAACAAAAAAAAATACTTTATTTCGTTCCTTCAAAGTGAAATATCTCTTTTATTAGCCGATAGACAAACTGAAATTCTTGATTTGACGTTTCTATGAGTGCGTTACTCACATTAATGTACATTCTTCTTCTTCTTCCTCAGGAGCCATGAATGAGGCAATGACTAAGGCAAAAAAAGTTGGATGATCCATTACGTCATGAAAAACAAATGTGCTCCTTTGCAGAGGTCACAGGTCAAAACTAAATAAAATATGATGTGAAATTTGAAGTGGTTAGCATTTAAACTTATTGATTTTCATTCAAAATGAATCAAAAGCAGCAATCTAAAAAGTGTTATATCAGTAATTTAAAACAAAAATCTATAAAACTTTTTTTCAACAGAGAAGAAATCTACACCTTAGTTATCTTTTTGCATTTTAAAGGATACCTACTTCATTCACATTTTCTGGAATTTTCTATTTTTCATTTGCATTTTGAAACTACGCAATAATGCAACGTTCTTAATTACTGTTCCTTGCATATTTTCATTGTTTTTTATGGTTTGTTATACTCCAAATGAACTATATTAATTGAATTACAAATTGTAACTGGGGGGTGGGGGAAAATGGGGGTACGTTAAAAATATACTTTATTTAATTTTTTTAGACTTTTTATTTTAAATATTTTTAGATGATCTCTAATTATTATTTTTTATTTTTAGAATCTGGCAACACCATTAATTCATTCAGATTCTTGTTCTTATATTATTTTTGTTTCATCTGCAATCATTTAAAAACTTCGTTATATTTATTTTATAAAACACGCTGTGCTTTAAATCATTGTGACATGCAATAGCCACATTCTTGAAGAATATTTCTGCAAAAATAGCTATGAAAAATATCAATTTTTAAATTTTTAATAATTATTTTTCGGCAGTGAGGTAAAGTGGAATTATGGTTAGGCTCAGCCGTTACTGTAAGATGTAACGGAGTTTTGGTTTTGGAATGAACTTAAAAGGGAATATATTGGAGGATATTAGGTAAAAATCATTTTAATATAATTAAAATGCACAGTGTTATTAAAAACTCATTTAATAAGATTTTTAAATTTAATTTCATACATTAAGTTTTTTTTTTTTTTTTTTTTTTTTTTTTGTCGTGTCCATGAGAGTCGAACTTTATATGTGTCCGTGAATTTTGATAATTTCTTCTACGACTTGCTTGATGTTGTCTTCATACGGATCTATCAAAGTCGGCAGTACTCCAATCTTTCTCAGGCTGGCACTCATAGCCGGACACTCATAGATGTGAGTAGGCGTAAGCTGTGTATCAGGACAATGTTCACAGCTTCTATAGATCTTCTTTCCATCTCTATCTATCTTCATACCCCTGTGGTGTCCTGTTCTTAGCCTAGTTATGGTTTTAAGAGTAGATCTGTTCGCAGTTATTTCAGAGAGAAGATGTTTGGTCTGAATGGATTTTTCTCTAAGCTTATATCTGGCCACTGCATTCGCATCCTTAAGAGAAACATACATTAAGTTTTAAAATGTACATTTAAGAATATGCCCAGAATATATGACGCGTGTAATGTTTTTATTTGTAATACTTTGGCTCTGGTCACCCTAGAACAAATGTCTCAGTAATGAACCACACAAAAATGAATTTATATTAAGTTCTCAAGAAAATTATATTTTCGTTTTGGCTATTTGAAGGCGATCATGTATATAAACACTTGATTACCTTATTGGAAAATTATGCAAACAGACAAAAAAGGACAAGTGAGAAAATTAGCTTTAAAGTTATTAATTTGCACTTTGATCCATTAAAAGTGGAACTTTCAAAATATAAAAAAAATGCACTTCACTTTTAAAAAGTTTATGAAAAGGGGGGTCTTATTATTTGTAAGGAATAACATGTTAATTGACGCAAAAATTTCACGTAGCAGGTTATTTCACTAAGCTCTTTATTTTTGCAGATGGCATTTTCCCTGGAGGATCTCCTATAAAAATGTATTGGGAAAAAATTCAATTGAAAACCAAACAAAAATGTAATTTTAATCCACTAACGATGACTTTGTGAATAATCTTAACACTCTTCATATCAGAAAAAAAGCTGTATTTTTTCATCTCCCTTTAATTTAGTTTGATCTGCATGAATTTTACAGGACTATAATCCTCAATTTTCTTATATTTTGCTTATTTAGTTACCAGTAGTAAAAAAAACTACTTTTGCTTGAAAAATTTCGAAATTGAAAGAGCTAATATTTAATTTTTTATAAAAAGAACATGAATACCCTGCAACAGATCTCCTTAAAATAACCAAATTTATTCCAAGCAAAAGATAATGCGACGAATAAAATAATTCGTCCTACCGGAAATCGTCACATCCAAACAAGAATGCAAACAAGAACTCTTTAAATATGTTTTTATTAATTCTGCCAAAAGAACTATCCCTAGAGGAAATATCAGGAATTTCAAAGGCTACTTCACTCACGAATGCCCATTACTTATGCCCCTGTTGGAGAAGCGAAAACAGCTGCATAAAAAATTAACCAGTTCCAACAATAGTTTGACCAGAATAGAACTAAACCAGATTAACGCGGAGATCAAACGTACCTATGCTTTGATTAAGAGGAAAAAATGGAGCGATTTCTGTAGCAGGCTCGATTCAAGATCTTCTGATACTAAACTGTGGAAACTTGTAAAAAACATAAGTAAAGAACAGACACAGGTCGAGAAATGTAACACAATAAGAAATAGTAACGGGCTTACTGCCCGAGACGATATGCAAGCGGCTAATATGATTGGTTCCCATTACCAACTGATGAGTAAATTGGTGTTTTCCACTGAAGATAAAGCTGTAAAGATAAGAGCCAGTAATCTAGTTCACGGCTGTCGCACTTCTCCCGCGGGGACCTCAATTTTCAAGAAGGACTTTTCTTTGCAGGAGCTTGAGGAGGCACTGGGGGAGCTTGACTTGAGTAAATCTCCAGGACCTGATGGGATTCATGGGCATATGCTGAGTCATCTTGGAATTCACGGAAAACATTGGCTTTTAGGTTTCTTAAACGCTTCTTGGAGTCTGGGGAGGCTCCCCAAAGACTGGAAAAAGGCAACCATTGTCCCTGTGAGAAAAATGAACAAGGAGGCTCACTCACCTGAAAGCTACAGACCAATTGCTTTGACCTGCATTACTTGTAAAGTGATGGAGAAAATGATTTTAAAAAGACTGATCTTTTACTTAGATTCACATGATCTCCTTCCAAAGGAACAATATGGCTTCAGGGAAGGACACAGCACCACTGACCAGGTGCTTTATTTTTGCCAGAGGATTAGAGATGCCCATAACAAAAAACCAACTCATCACACTGTTGCAGCGTTCTTGGACCTGTCCAAGGCCTTTGACCGAGTATGGATACAAAAACTTATTATTAAACTCTTTGACTCATTTGGAATTCACGGTAACGCCCTTACTTGGATTTACGACTTCTTGAGAAATAGACTTTTCAAAGTAAAGTTTAACAACACTCTTTCAAAGAACTTCAAATTGTCTCAAGGTGTCCCTCAGGGATCTGTCCTAAGCCCTACTCTATTTACTTTATTTATGGCTGGCCTTAAAGGGATCATTTCTAAGAGCTGCGAGGTGGGTTTGTTTGCGGATGATATTGTGATTTGGAACTCTGGCACTGATATTGAGAAACTGGGGAACCAACATTAGTTCAACCCTTGATGATGTTTTGATGTTTGCGGATGAACATAAGTTATGCTTCAATACCTCCAAATCTTTTGCTTCCTTTTTTACAACTAACAGGAAACTTTTTAATTACCAACCTAGAATCTATATGAATAACCAACCATTAACAGTTGATAAGCACCCCAGATACTTGGGTTTTGTGTTGGATAGCGAGTTTACAGCAGTAAACACATCGATCATATTATTTTAAAGAGCAAAAAGCGCCTTAATATCCTTAAATACATCTCTGGGCGGGATTGGGGTGCAGATGCTGCCACCCTCAGAACTACATATACGACTCTAATTAGGCCTATCCTTGAATACGGCTCCGCAGTTTACTGCTGTGCTTCCAAAACAAATCTACAAAGACTTGAGAGGGTCCAGCTCAGTGCCGCCCGTATTATAACTGGACTTCGTAATAGTTTCCCTAGTGAAATTGCTCTTTTTGAGGCTGTTTACAACCTTTAAGTCTCAGAAGAAGTTCGGGCCTGACAAAGTACTTTTCTAAACTTGCCAGTTTTGGGACTCAAAATCGAACTTCTGAGTACATGCTGGGATGGAGTAACAACCAAAGACTACGAAGAAACAGCCCTCTTAGCTCAGCATTTTCTGAAATTTTGATCTAGAAGGACGTCTTGCATCATAGCTTGAAACAGTGCCTAGACCCCCTCGTTAGGCTTAAACCGAGTCTTCTTCCACACAAATCTTCCCACCCGGGTTAGCAAGAATTCCGCAAATCCTGCCTTTTTGAGACAATTGGCCCTTGAAATAATCCACAATATTCCTAAGGATTGCCCCGTAATATATACAGACGGAAGCAAAGATGAACGTGGCTGTTCAGGCAGTGGAATTTTTATTTTATCCCAGGGAGGCAAGAAAATGATTAAGAGGAGAAATCCAGACCATTGTTCAGTTTTCAGGAGTGAACTGATCGCCATTAATGAGGGCATTGACTCAATTCTCTCCTTCTCTGGCTCATCTCCTGTCTGGATTCTGTCTGACAGCCAAAGCTCCATCCATTACCTTTCCAACTGGCTAAAGGTGCGAGATAGTACTGGTTTGGCAATTATTAGCAAACTCAAACATCTTTCGTCATTAAGAGAGGTTCATTTTCAATGGATCCCTTCTCACGTAGACATTTATGGCAACGAGATGGCAGACTTACTGGCTAAAGAGGGTTGCAATGAACCGCTTTACACATCTGATTTGTTGACCCACTCCGAGTTGTTTTCGAGGGCTATGAGTCTTCATAATGCCTCTTGGAAAATTCCTCCAATGCACCACTGGTACCAAGGTAAGCGACCCGGAGAGGCTTTATCCCTAAAGAGCTGCAGAAGCGACCAGACGGCCATTACGAGACTTAAAAGTGGACACATTAGATCTCTGTGTTACACGAATGGGAAGAAGACCTTTCCTATCTGCCCGAAGTGTTCCATCAAACAGGCGCCACCCGACCACATCCTGGACTGTCTGGGACTTTCCAGACACGATTTGTATGAAAATCCAGTCATGGTCCTAGACTTTTTACGAGTGACAAACATTATAGACCTAGTTTAGCTCTGCTAAACCAAGGAGATAAGCAACAACAACAACAACAACAGAATGCACCCCGAGGCATGTTTCTTGGAGAAGTAAGCAACAACGGAAACATGGTAATCAGTCACCTACGTGGAACTGAGGAAGCGAGGATTTACCGCTTATAAACCTCGCAGTTTTTCGCCCATAAAAAAGTTTTAAATAAAGTTGGGGTCAAAACGTCGCCCCCAAACGTGTACAGAAATGCAATTGAGAATGTGCCTGTTTATTTTTTTTTTTGAATATGAATGTTTATTTTTTTTCTTTTATAATTGTTTTAGAGTTTTGAAATGCTGATGTACTACGTTTTCGTTTTTCGTTTTGAAGACTTTTACATATTAAGATGGTACTTATTTATTAGCCTGTTTGTTAAAAAGGAATATCTCCATTTGTATCAATGTTGTTGTTTTTTAATAATATTGTATTTAATAATATTGAATAATTGAAGTAATGTTTTATGATATGAAGATTAGAAAGGCTAAGAGAACTATTTACTGATTTTCAATGCATATAAATATGATGCTTAAGATTAATTAATTGTTATTTTGAATATGAACGAAAAAATAAGGAGATCTATGATTTTATCCAGAATTTAATTCACTCGGTCCGCAGTTTGTCACTGATTGCAATCAAAGTTCTTGTGGCATTGAAAATGATTTTTACTACTTCAAAGTGTTTTAATTTCAATGGGCTATTATATCGCTTTGTTTCTGGAAACGTTTCTCATACTCTTTGGGATAAACATAAGAGATACGTCGTTTTTTCGTGCACGGTGCGATGTATAATGAAGGGTATTGGGACAGAATCCCGCGGCCGAAATCTCGCATCCCATAAGCTCGCATCCCATAATCTCGCAGGACAGAATCTCGCAGGGACAGAATCTCGCATCCCATAATCTCGCATGGACAAAATCTCGCGGGACAAAATCCCGCATAGACAAAATCTCGCAGGACATAATCTCGCATTTCTTAAAAAGTGCAGGACTTGTAGGTTGTGTTTAAGATATTTTTTTGAATTTGAAAGTTAATTAGTTTTGGTACAGGTGTTGTTATAATTTTGTATTGCGTACATTTCAAATCACGGAATTGATTAGCAGTTATGATTGTGTATTTAAGATTGAAAAAAAAAATAGATATCGTAAAATCAAGTTGCATTTGATTTGTATGTATCGATAGATTGAAAAAAAAATAGATATCGTAAAATCAAGTTGCATTTGATTTGTATGTATCGATAGATTGAAAAAAAAATAGATATCGTAAAATCAAGTTGCATTTGATTTGTATGTATCGATAGCTGTTTTTATTCATTTATTTAATCTTGGTAAGGGGTGAAATGAAATATTTCTTAAACTTATGAATAATTTTGAAATGGCGAAGAGCGGTGATAGTAATGCTATATTACGTAATTAACGAATTAACTAGTAGTTGTGAACGTATAAATAAGATTAAAAAAATAATTATTGGATAATTAAGTTAAATTTTTTTATGAATTCGTTTATTTTTTATTAATTTATTCAGTCTAGATAAAAGGTAAAATAAATATTTATTAAATTTTGCGATAGTGAGTAGTGATGGTAGAGTGATATAATTCTGTTGGATTACGCACTTAACGAATTGATGTAAAATAGCAATTGTGATTAAGATTAAATTGATTCACTAAATCAAATCTTATTTTTATGAATTCATAACTGCATTTATTATTTTTTAGTCTTGCTAAAAAGGTAAAATACAATAATATTTTGCTTTCTATTTTTTCTTTGCTTTACAACTTTTATTATGAGTTTTGTGTAAGTATGTTTAGGAATTATTTGAAAGAGCAAAATAATACTACATAAAACAACTTCATTATTCATAAATGATTTGTAATTAATAATCTATTTACGTTTCTCGTTAAAATTTTACTGATTGAAGACCTTTTTGTTTTAAAAAGAAGTTTTTGATTTCACCCTCTTAAAGTAGGGGAAGTCGGGGTACAATGGACAACGGGGTAAAATCCACCGCGCTCTATTATTTATTTTATTTATTTGTTTCATATTGAAGTACATAGGAGGCAGCAGAGCATTGATTATCATAAACTTGCAATAGTGTTTTTATCTGAAAATTTAGTCATTTTATTCTTGAAAGTTCATTTGTGCAGGCAGACAAAAGTAAATATTTACGCCAAAGTATTTATTCTTTTTTTTTCTTTCAAGAATTGTGATTTGGAAGATTTTACTTGGCGCATTAAAACGATAAGATCATATATTGTTTTAGTAAATCAAAGTAGAACAGTTTAATTTAGGGTTAATTAGTGTTTGAGACATTTTTTTTTGTCAGACTTCCACATGGGGTAAAATGGTCCATTAGAACCTGGGGTACAATTTTCCACCAGAACCTGTGGTACAATGGACCATGGTCCATTGTATCCCAGTTCTGTTTATCATATTCTTTTCTAAATTGACAGTATGTGTGGAATAAAAACTTAATAAATTATTTTACTTTTAGTGAGTGAGTAAATCGGTGTTTGAGGTATTTTACATACTT
The DNA here is from genome assembly GCA_023701765.1 of Hylyphantes graminicola. Lineage (NCBI taxonomy): Eukaryota > Metazoa > Arthropoda > Arachnida > Araneae > Linyphiidae > Hylyphantes > Hylyphantes graminicola. The sequence goes on from CM043119.1 coordinate 26,170,960, forward strand.
GAAGTGTTGTCAATGCATTAGGCTTAGAAATTATTCATATTAAAAAAGTAAATGCAAATATTTTTTTAATGTAGCATAAAGCCTAATGTTTAGGTATATGCATGCATATTTTCAAATTAAAAGAAATATTAGTTTGAGAGTTAGCACTGAAAATTCACAAAAGTGTACCCCAGACTCCCCTACATTTTACCATCTTTTCTTTTTTCCATATTCCTCAGAAACAAAGAATGGTTCAGTAGCAGGAATTAAGAAAAGTAAACAATCATTGCTTTATTTGTTTATTTTAATTATATCCAAAAACAATGTCCTATTTTTCTACAGTCCACATTAAAGAAATTTTTTTTAAATAAGAAATTTCTATATTTTTCGATTTTTCGGAAAGTACCTCATATTTCAATTTAGTGTTAATTTCAGAAAAAAAAAAGACTTTATTGAAACGTCTTTTGTGTTTCGCTTATTATAACATTCCCAGATATTCAGCTCCTTGCTTGTGTGAGAATTGAAACTGCCTAGTGATTTGTTTTTGGAAGGGCGTGTCCAAGCGTTACTTCAGCTAGGGATGTCAACGTACATAATTTATGGCCCTACAGTGCAATTGTTAACAGCAGGTAAAGCGAAAGAAGCTTCCTATTGTTAACTCGGACAATTCGTATGGAGGGGTCTTTCGAAATAACCCTTTTAACAGCAAAGGGTAGGGAGGGAAAAGGGTTGGAAGACTTACAGCTGATAATTTGCACCTCAAAGCTTAATTCTCTCATTGGTGTTTATTAAAAAATTTAGGAGCTAAATAATAAAAATATTTTCTAAAGCTTTCTTTATTAAATTTAGGTATTATGTAAATTTCTTGGGTCTTCTTGGAGAGATTATGTCCTTAAATTCACAAGTATCTTTATTGCGACCCAAATAAAGAGAAATACGGAATAAGTAATCATAACTGAAAGGTAGAAGATTAATTTTTATAAAATTAAAAGGTGGAATTACATTGAGAATTTAAAATTTTAAAACATTTATTTTGAATTGAAAACAAAGAATTAAGTTTCGACTTATATACTACACCCCATATTATAACGACATAATTTAATGTAGAGTAAAACCATGAATAATATAAAGTTATTTAGAAATTTTTATCAACTTTATTTTTAAGTTGTTGGAATTTTACCAATGTAGAACGCAGTTTGTTAAATAATTCATTGACATGACATTTCCATTTCAAATTGGAATCGATGTACAGACCCAAATATTTTGAACATGATACAGATTCTAGGATATAACAGTTACAACTCAAGCCAAGCCATTGGTAATATGTATTAGATTTACATAACGAAGAGTGGAATTTGAAGTTCAAATCGAACCTAGTACGTATTAATTATTTAACCTAGCACAATCGAACCTATAGCACTTTTCGATAATAATTAGATATCTTTCAATTTGTAAAGGAAAATCGTTAACATCTGCACAAGAATAAAGCAAAACTGAGTCATCATCATTCATAAATATCCAAATATTCTCCAGAGAAAGACTTACCACATAAAGCAGGTATTACCACATATACCACCACATAAAGCAGGTATGTTTTTTTTGTATAAAACTAATTAAGATTTTGTATTTCCTTTAAATATAAAAACTTTTTTTTATATAAACTTGTTTATGAAAGCTACATAAATGCTAAAAAATATAGTTATCTATGAGAACAAAAATCTTTAAATAAATGTCAAAAACGCTGATCATATGGGTCTAACAAAAAAGAGCTAGAAATTCATTATCATGTAATTTAGGTAGGTTTCTTTTGATATTTTAAATAATTCGCTAGTTTGTACATCTAAAAGTATTTGTTGCCAATTGACAACAATTAGCCATTTAATCGTTAAATTGTCCTCTTACCAAAGACATTCAAATTGAAAAGCTGTATCCCAAAATTGTTCTTTAAATACCTGTATAAGAATGCGTGTTAATATTAAAATAACGTCAAAATAAAAAAAAACCTCCCGTAAATGTGGGTAACTATTTCCAAAATCAGGGGCGAACCCAGGATCTGATGAGAATAAGTAACATTGGGGGCCACTACCTTCTTTATTTTGGATGGGCCCCTTCTTTAGTGAATTTGCTCTTGACGCCCCTCCCTCTTCTTGTTAACTCATATGCTATACTTATTTAATCAATTTCGGAATGATAATTGTCAGTTTTTTATTAATTAAAATGTCTAAATAAAATTTTATAAAATGTATTCATTTTATGCAACTTTAATTATGAAGTAGATGCATAATTACTAATTAATTATTAGCAACTAAATAATTACTAGTTAAATTATTACTAATTAAACGAATTACCTTACATTTATTTGAATTAATTTAGAACAAAATTTTAAAGGTACGCATTAATTTGGTTTTTTAATAAAGCAAAGGAACGAAAGCAAATTAATTTCTGTCTACTAAAGATTGATGAAACACTTTCGCCGCCAAAGATTTTTGTTGTCAACGCAATGAATGTATTAAAATATGTAATTCGTAGTATACACTGTTAAATAAACCAGAAGGTAACTGCAATCACGGCAAAAATTATAGAAAAATTACTTTTAAAAATTGGCATTAAGTACGCTTTTAAGAAAAATAGAAAAGATGTTCAATTAAAAATATAAGATAATTCATAGAGCTCTAAATATATCTCTAAAACAAATGGCAATTACATTGATCAATAATATATTACTCAATAAGTAATACTTGAAGTTTAAGTGACTCTTTTACAATTTACATTAAGTTATGAAATTTAAAAATACTAACTTACTAATAATGAAATTTAAGAATTATACATGTGCAGAATTTTCATTCATCAATTTTAAAATAAATCATTGAAAAAAGTTGAAGAGGGATTGTCAGTCTCATAGAGCTAAATGTATTAGTTTTGCAATCACAGTTTCCGCGGAAGTATTTCTTTGCCATGTTAGCCCATTTTCCCCAGGTATCAACATAACATCGAAACGAAACACATTTAAAACGAAAATTTTATCTAGTTATATTCTAATTAAAGCACCTTTGTTTTCATGTGTTTTTAATGAGGTGCTTCAATATTTTGTACTACACAAAGCTGCGTAAAAGTTATGAAAATTTATCGATAATGGGTAATGTAAAAAATATGAAATAATAATCTCTTTCACCTCCCCTTTTGAATTATTTTCCTAACAATGGTAATTTTGAGGGGGTAATGAGACTTTGTTATTCATTAACATTATTATAAAAATTCTTTCCTTCATTCTTAAATCCAAATCGATAGTATTTTCTGTTCACTTAATTTTAGAACACTATACTCCATCTACGATATTTTAGAGAATATGAGAATGAGGGACTGACAGGTAATGACAAGCAATTTATCTTTTAACATTAGGGAATGACAGGTATTTTTTCTATTAATAACTATTAATGCATATGACTATTACTGAAAATTATTCCAACTAAGATATACTCGCAATTTCTTACAAAATCACTTATTAGTTGTTAAGTTTATTTATAAAGAGAAGCAACCTTTAATTGAACTTCTTCGACTTTTATTTCGATTGGCATTTAAATGAGGTTCTGGTAATATTATTTAGACCATTGATGACAAGTGGCAAAAAAAATTGCCAAGCGAAAATAAGCTTTCTTGACTTAAAATTAAGAGGCAGTTAGTGATTTTGCTAAAGCTTTGGTAATGCATGCTAATGAAAATTAGCAAGCAGAAAATTAAAAATCACACTTTCAATTATTATACAAGTGATTTTATCTATGGAGTTTTTTTTTTAATATTTTAATGAGAAATTTGTTTTTTGTCTATATTTTTTGGTTTTGACACTATAATGCAACAAACAAGGAATCGAAAGATGGTGAAAGCCCGAGTTAAGTTCTACGAATTTGACGTAAACAGAACTGAACGTTAAAGACATGGAATTGTTGTTGAAAAACTGATACACTTTCCAAAGAGAAGCGCCGAAGACAAAGTAGTACTTGAAACTCAATCCCTCTTGCTGTCGAGTTATATTTGTCGGAGTTTACAAAAAGAAGCTTCTTTTCTCCGGTTTCTTCTGTAAATACGTTGTAGTTATTGTGCTTGGTCGAAATAACCTGTTATAGTATGCTCGGTGATGCCTACATTGTGTTTGGTATATTCAGCAAACAAAGCCTTTCAGCATATGTCTTCTCGGACACTCCCTTCTAAAAATAAATCACTCGGGTAAACTAGAATAGTGTTATTTCTTTGTACAACTTTTCGTGGAGGAGAAAGTGACTGGAGTGTTATAGATTATAGAGAAGCAATTATCATCAGATTATCAACAAAACAGTATAATTATTTAAAGCAAATAGTTATACCGTTATAATGAAGTTATATTGGTTGTTCTATTGTCTAAGTATGCTTATCTTTTGGAAGGCATTTCCTAGTTATGACGGATCGAACACTAGATAGTTGTTGAAGAAAAAAGAAAGTTGAGAATTAAGAAATGCATCAATTAACCACACCTCTTAGCAAAAACAATATGTGACTTTTAATGTAAAATAAAAACGTAAAAATATATTAAATGTGATTACCTAAAAACCTCCTTTAATCGGTAATTAAGATAATGTAACTGTTTTTATGATGGTTTAGTTTTATTAAAGGAATAACTATAAAGTTATTAAAAAAATTCGACATTAATACTTTAAAATCATAAGCGAATTAATAAATTACTTAATAATGCAAGCGAAGAGTATTTCAACTAAAGTTTGGAAATCAAACTAAATCAACTAAAGTTTGGTTATTCATTTACTGAAAATTCGCTAAATGGTGTAAACAATACCGGTCTACCGAAAAAATATTTTAAAAAAATCTGGTAGGGATAGTAGATGGTTTTTATATGTTATAAACAAGGGACTTATATGCATATATGTACTAATATCGACTGGAATGATAAATGTATTAACAAGTTGCACATTTCATGTCTATCAAGAAGTTCTAATAAATCTAGGCAAATTGTGTTTTTAAGGTCTAAAACCTATTTCGCTTTCTTGATGTTTTAATATTTGTCAGATGTTAAAGATACTAGACAAAAATAAGTCAATTTTTAGATTAAAAAAATAAACTGTTAATTACCAAAAGTTGTCGGTGTATATCGAACACCAAATTCCGCGATGTATAAGTTCACCGGCAATCTAGTACTCAATTTCAATCTTCTTTACACAGCAAGAAGAAGTTAACAATTTCAAAATGGCTAATAAGTTAGCTACAGTTCCTACTTTATAAATAAGAAATATTTAATTTCACCTTTTACTCTGACAGGATAAATTAATGAAAACAATTATAAATTAGTAAAAATATGTAACTTTCATTCAATAACTTGATTTCCAAATCTTAATTACAATTTCTGATCTACTATAATCAATTCCTTAATTTGTTAAGTACGTAATACAGCAATACTTTATCGCTCATCGTCTCAAACTTATTTTAAGAAATTTAAGACATATGGTATTTTACCTTTTACCAAGACTGAAAAAAATAAAAACAATTATGAATTCATAAAAGTATTATTTAACTCAATGATTCAATAACTTTCAATTTAATCTTAATCACAACTATTATTTAATTCCTTAAGTAGCATAGTACGTAAAACAACAATACTATATCACCCTACCATCACTATGGCCAAATTCGGAAATTTAATACACTGTTTAAAACAATTAGGGGAGCACTTTGCGTACTTTTGTTTACCCCCGTCCAGTTAAAACTTCTTACTTTTTATTATAAATATCTAAAATTTATGAAATAGATTCCTTATGCATCCAGATTAAAATGGTAAAAAGCAGGAAACAAATATTAATTTTTTAACTAAAATTTAAGGGGCTAAAAATTAGAATCATAACTTTTGAATAAATTATAACAATAATTATTTTCAAAATTTTAATTGTAAAAAAAGATTAAAACAAATTTTAGACTTCTAAGAATGCAAGCGTGAAAAATTTAGGGTCAATTTATTTCATAAAAGTTTTTCGGTAGTGAATTTTATTATACAATGTTTTTCATGTTTTCATTCAATTAAAACACACATTATTTATTTCTTTAAAAGACATGATTCCTCCATCTAACGATAAATAAGTAAGAGTTCAGCTAAGTGAGCAAAAAAATCGGAAGCTGATGATACCAAATGGAATCATTGGGGGCGAAATGGTTTAAACCATGCATTCCCCTAATTATTTTGAGCAGTGTAAATACAATATATATTTTTTTCATTTAATCTGTACTAAATAAATTTTAAAAAAACATTGCTTACGTTACTGAATAAGATAATAAAAATATTAACATTAATTCATAAAAAAAATCAAATGGAACTTAATTATTCAATAATTTTTTAAGAAAATCCTATTTATACGTTCACAACTATACTGCTAATTGATTCCTTAAATACATATAACTATCCTATATCACCATACTTTCACCATCTCAAAATTATTCATAAATTTAAGAAATATTTTATTTCACCCTTTACCAAGACTAAATAAATGAATAGAAACAGAGATACATACAAATCAAATGTAATTTAATTTTTCGATGGCTACTTTTTTTTTCAAACTTAAATACACAATCAAAACTGCTAATCAATTCCTTGATATGAAATGTACGTTATACAAATTTATAACAACACCTATACCAAAACTAATTAACTTTCAAAATCAAAAATATATCTTAAACATAACTCACAAATCCTGCACTTTTTATGAAATGCGAGATTCTGTCCCGCGAGATTTTGTCCATGCGAGATTATGGGATGCGAGATTCTGTCCCTGCGAGATTATGGGATGCGAGATTCTGTCCCTGCGAGATTCTGTCCCGCGAGATTTTGGGATGCGAGCTTATGGGATGCGAGATTTCGGCCGCGGGATTTCGTACCCAAACCATAATGAAGGAGTTAGTAAGTATAAATTTCAATCAAATATTATTGGTATAGACACAATAGATAAATATGATACAGATACACTACAAACAGTACAACCAACTCTTATTTTATACCAACAAAAATTAACCCAGCTAAAAATTGCTTAAACAAAATGCGATCAATATTTTATGACATTTTTTCTAAAGAAATAACCTGTCTTTTTTGTCGAGAAAATATTCAAAAAGTTTTACATGTGTGTGGCCCATAGGTGAATGCTGCATAAACTTTTGCCCTATCCTGTTTCATATCCTGATGTGAAAAATAGGGAATATCTGTCATTGTCGTCTAACCGAAGCATAAAAATCCGAGTTTAATGTGAAAATCCTAAACGAATCCTGGCCAGCCACATCAATTTCAGATTGTAATTTTTTCATACTCCCTTTTTAGAAGGCCAGTCTATGAATACTTATGTGATAAGTACTTCATCTCGTAAGTTATAATGAGAGAAGGATAAAAACAAGAAAAAAAGTAAAAGCTATATGTATCCCCAAAACGAAAAAAATACAGAAAGTATAGTTTATTATATTGAGTGTAAGCGTGCTGTTCTAAACAATGGAATTATTTTAATAAATTTTGCTCAATTAGAAATTCTTTAACTAAAAGCTTTGTTATTTAATATGAAGTTCGGTTAACACGAAATGTTTCGCTGTTACCTTCGAGTTCGCGTTAACGGATTTCGTTTGTATAGGAAACGGTTCCTTGATTGAAGACCTTATACGAAGGTAATTTCAAATGGACGAAGCCGCCAATGCCGGAACCTATATCTAAGTTAGAAATAATGTGAGTTTTCACTTCCAATCCTTTATTTGCTTCAGACCCTTTATATTAAATAAACAGTCAATTTTGCTCAGAATTATATTATGGTCCACAACAATTTTTAATTAGTTGAGGTTAAACGTTTGCAAAATTAGATCAAATGAAATTATAAGGAACATGTTCTACCTCTTGAGTTGAAACAGTTCAACATTAAGGACAAAAAAATGTCTCAATTGGTTAATGAATGATGTGGGAAGAGCTTACCGTATCAAAATACCAATCACTGAAACGACAAATGTAATTCATGATTAAAAGTACGAATGATTTAGGTCAAAAAACAAGCTAATTTTTGGTAAATATTTGTTTTGATAATTTATTTTTTAGAAATAATTAAACTCAAGTTATTTCAAAACTTGTACATATACTTTTGGAAACATATTTTTAGTTTTTTAAAAAACAGTTTTTTTTTTATAGATAAAAAAATATTTGCCTTAAATACAAAATATAAAATTTTTAACTGTAATGGCACTATATATTACCAGTACATATTTGAATATACATAACGACGGATTTTTTTAAATATCTCAAAAACTTTAACTTTTCATTCATACTAGATATTCATACATTTTATATATTCATACTATATATTATCTATCTAATTCCATTCCACTTTGGAATTTTTATCTTTTATTTCCAGGCAAAGGTGAACTACAAATATATCCAGTTGCAAAGTCGTAATATTCTTCTCTTCTTCGTTCATATCTTACGAATATAATATCATATAGCCAGAAAGGAGTTGAACAAAATATCAAAAGATATTGTGTATAACTAGATAAAATTGCATTTGAACTACCTAGTATGTATTTTTATATTAAAAATATGTATTCTATAATATGTATTGAGGCAAACTATTCAATTTATTATCTTCTTTTTTGCGTTTGGTGAGCGATTCGCAGAAACAAGCACAAACACAATTTGAAAACAAAATATTTATATAACTTTATATAAAGATTACTGCTGAAAGTTGAAATGAAAAATTGAAATATATATGTTTAGAGGAATAACATTGCTATAAAGTTTGTGTATGAATAAATAAATTATTTATATTCATATTTGGAAAGAAATATATAAGAGGTTTGTTGTTTACGAATTGAAAAAAAAATCCATTTTGCACTTTACTAGCTTTATAAACGTTGCACGATCCCTTCATAACCCTAATAAGTAAGGTTTTTTATGTAAACTTTCATTTTATACCAATTGATCCCCTCTACATTGGTCCACTCCATCAGGATATTATAATCTCATCACATTCTGATATGAAGGGTTGATTGTATCCAGGAGTTAGAGGGCTTTCTCATATACTTTGTACTCCTGACTTCCTTTCCCTCACAGATGGCAAGGTCATGGTTTTGGCCAAAATCTAGTTTAATAGTCTATAAGGTAGCAACCAACAAACACACAACAAAACAATATGAATACCTAAAAAAGACGAAAAAATAAACTTGTGTTTTATACTTGATACCAATACATGATCTTAAATATTTTCGAATACATTTTCTTACACTAATATTTGAATAAATACGTCATTAATATTCTTTTGAAGCGCAATTATTAAAATATTTTGTAGTAACTCAATCAGTGAGTAAACCAATTTAGCCTCAGGAGCAACGTAACAAACCTATTATTTCTTTCATTTATTCCCCTTGGTACTTCATGAAAAAATACTTTTTGTAATCCTGGTGGATTCGGTACTAATAAATTGTATTTGTTCTTTATTGCTGTTAATGCACTTGGGTAAGTTATAGCGTACAGAGTTGAGAAATGAGATCCAAAATACTAATGAGTATAGAGATATCTTTGTGAACTATAATAAATAATATCATTATGATTATTTCCTTTGTATCGAGGCAGTTTGCTTCTTGAAGCGAAAACAATATCAGAATGTCACATATTTTAACTCAGTATTATTCTTTAAAGTTTATAGGAGAAGAATTATCTTGGAACTTATAAATATTTTTTTTAGATTTTAATACATGCTTTGTAATTTCGTCACACTCATGTTCCCAATGAAATAAAATATCGTTGTAAGTTGCACTGATAATTTGGAAATAGTTGATATTTAGGTAATTCCAGCTATCAAATGTATAACTTTTTTTAAAAAAAAAATAAATGTTTTAACGCTCATCGTTCCAACTTCATCACATGCAATGAGGCCCTATTTGTAAATAAATAACTCAGTTTGTTACAAAATATCTCGAGTTTTAAGGATTTAATATTAATAAAAAAATTTAAATTGGCATAAAACTTTTCGGTTTTTTTAATTTTGACATTAGGAATAGCAATTACTGAATTAAATTTCAGTAACAGTTGTAATTTTTTACAAACCAAAAAAAATACAATATTCAACTATCTTGTTATAAGGTAGTACCTTCATTTTTAGGGGAAAAACTATTTTTTAACTGAAACAAAAGATACATAAAACATAACACCGTTGTAAATATAATTTTTTTACTACTGTAATAATCACTATAAACTCATTATTTGGTTTAATCTGTGAAAATAGATAATAGATCCAAATTTGACTTAATGTTCAAAAAATTGCATCATTATTTTTAATCAATTTTATAATTCAATTCGGATCAAATAGCACATTGTCATACGTCATGTTTAACATATAAAAGAAACCGCAAAATGCATATTTTTCCTAACAAGATGTGTTATTTACAAAGCGTTCCAAGACTTGTTCGAGAAAAAAAAAATCATTTATTTTTAATTTAGTTTTTTTTTTTTTTTTTTGCTTTGGGAAAACCTGCAAAATTCTGAAGAACTTTGTTTAAAAATTATTCGTAATGTCTGTAAATGACTTATACCTGCAGATAAATAAAGTATTGTTTTTTTTTCGAAAAAATATTATATTTGCTTAAGTTTAAAAAAAATTCTGTTGTTAAGTAAGTTCTGACTTGAGGTTCTGCCGTTCTAAGTTCCTCAAGTTCTGCCGTGTTCTGCTGAAGACGTAAAAAAAACATCATTTTATATGTAAACCAGGTCTTTGGAGGCAAATACCTTAACTAAGCAGGAAGCTAGAAAAATACTTACCTTTTATAGAAAAATATATATTTAGCCAAACTTAATTCCCAAAAGTCATTTGGAAATATCTATTATCATTTTAGGTCCAACACAACCAAGGAAAACAAGATTCAACCAAAAACTTATAGTATAAGTTTCTATTTCAAATTGTTCCCGCCATTACGTGCAGTCTTCGTACATAACTACCATTCCCCTATGGTTCAAAGAATGTCAAAAGTTCAATCACAAGTCAAGTTTTATAAAAGCAAAACCCACTATAAGATTCACCACGAAAGTAATAGTTCCTCAGTTAACTATAGTCAAACATGTGCCTGCACAAATATTACTTATAATATTTAGAGAAAAAAATGCTTAGTATGTTTTTAATATAATTTACAAAATTACTTAATGATTTATTTGCTTTTACAATATCAGATTTAAATATCTAATTTGCAAAAAAAAATTAAGTTCAAGTTTTATTCAGTATGAATCATCTTTTTATCACTCTACACACACACAAGAATTATTTTAAACTTCCTCTTTTTAACTTTTTGAAATGTAAAATTATTCCAAATTGAAAATTTAAAAATATTTGAATTTATCAAGTTCAATTTGAAAACGGAGTTTTTTATAAGGTTGTATTCGAGCAGTGGAAAAAAATCTATCCAGAGTTCAAACACATTAGATTTATTTATTCAGAAAAAAATCAGCTCGTTTTTCGAAGTATATAAAAAATATCATCAAGTAACATTAGCACTGCAGAAAGATTGAAAGTAATATTGATCTTGTATACGATAGTAATTATATCTCATAATATAATCAAAAAGATTAAAGCCGAAGCTTATATACATGACTGGGTGCCTACGTCAGCAACGCCCACCACGACGCTGTCCCGAACCGCAATCAAATATAGTCCATGGCATCATGGGCATCGCCGCAGCGAGACAACGTAGCACCACGTAATTTGCATGAATAAGCAAATGCCAACATATTTAAGGAAAATGATTAGCTTATAACTTGATTATTAGTAACAAAAATGGTAGCGCTAGGCAATTGTGTACCAAAATAGAATTTTGATTGAAGACAGGTATTCAGAATAAGAACGTAAAAAACAGAATATTGGTTATGTTTGTCTTATAGTCGAACTAGAGCTACATGAGCATAAAATCTACCCAAACTTTCAAAAAATAAAATGCTCTAAAAAATAGAGAAAATAATTCAGTGTAGGATATCGCAAACCCCAAACAAATACTGTAACTACAATCGAAATCAAACTTTTCTGAACAGAATAGTGGGATGGACCCTTAAGCCTCCAGGACCTTTCTCTTCAAATAGGTAATCATAGAAATGCCATAACACCAATGGGTCTTTTGGAACTCGATTCCACACACCCGCTTTATTTTGAAGGGGTAACTGGAAATACCTTCTTTTAGAAACAAGTAATGGTCGGGAAGAAATTGCCATAAATCTGAGTGTTGCAAGGTGTTCCCATTTATGTGTCCAGCATTCGGTCGAATGGGATGATTAAGGGTCTAGAAGTGACCACAAGAATGTTTGACGGGAGTTTTTACAGCTATAAATGCGTTTTTGTATGCAATCTCTGTAGCTTTTTATATAACAGGGTTATTTTTGTGCAATTGCTACATAGTAAAAATTTAGGTATTTCTCGCTTTCGTGATATCGTAGATATTGTGAGCTGTAACTAGGAATATGGAAGCATTAAGTGGGTGCTTCTCCTAGAAGCGTATAACTGTAGAAGCTGAATAAAATTACGTTATATCTAGTAGTACTTTTTTAGTTTTCTCATTCAATGTATTTTAAGGTATTTCTATACTTCTTAAAAATATTTAAAATAAACTGTCAATTATGCTTGAAGATAGTTTAAATTGCTCAAAATATTACATTTGCTTGCGCCCGTATTGTACTGATTGCAGCGGCACAATATTTTAAAGGCAATTAAGTAATCTCTATTAAAATAATTACCAGTACTTATATCAATACAACAAACGAGCAATTTCTTTCATACAATTTCTTATTTTGTCACTACTCTCCGTATTGAGGGAACAAGTAATGTGGACAAGTAGTAGAAAAAATTTCTTTTTACAGTTCATGCTGGAATGCTGAATATTATTTTTGACATGCTACTTGGTATTCTCGCATACTACTTAATCTAATTACGGCACAGACTGAAATTCAACCGAAAGCTGTACTGTAATCATTGTAAATTATTTGTGGTCACAATCATTTAAAAATATTTTAAATGATTGTATATACAGAAAAGTATTATTTTCTTTTTTTACACAAATTAAGTTGAATTAAACAATCAGTACACATTATGGATAGAGTTGCCACTTCAATAACAGCACTGCTTGCTTTTTTAAAGTAATGCACAACTTGGAGGGCGAGTAAAAAAACTTGAATAACAAATCTCCAAGATATATAAAGAGTACAGAGGAAAAACCACTTGATTTTCTAGGAGTCTTCCCGTTATTCTGTTTGCTTGGCGGACATTGGCGACGGGAAAATGGTATGTATTACGGTTCTTCATTTGCGGTCCAAACGTGTGGCTCGTGTCCACTGATCTCTGGAGTGAATCAAGGTTGCCTGGAAAGAAAAACAAAGCGAGTAACTGTTGTCTTTACATCAATTTAGTCGATTTCTCGCTATCATCGCCAAAGATGCCTATTGAGAAAAGCCTTCTTTAAAATCAAGCGTTTTTTTCCCTGCACTCTTAAAACTTGAGTGAACATCGATCATCGCTAGGCGATCATTTCTGGGCAACACGGTGCCATGACAATCCAATCTCGAGCCAAAAGTCAAGACAACGCCAATCTGCAGACGCAATTCCTACCCTTACCTTTATTCAAAGATTTATTATACAAATATGATGACTATAGTTTTCGAAAAAACATAAACAAAACAAATATTTCTAAAGGGATACGTTTATTTGTGTAAAGTGTTTGAACTTTAAATGCGCAAAATTTTGAATCAATCTAAGAAGTAGTCTCTGAGAAAAGGTACATAAAAAATGAAAATTTTTACATAGGCTTCAATGGGAGCTTTGATTACCTTAAATAAATCCCCAATGTAATCTATGTGGCATACAAATGTTACTATAAGGCGACCACTTCAGATTTTGAAAACATTTGCATTTGGTTGAGGGAGCCATATCGATATGTATTCCAACTATAATGTTGGATCACCTACTCAGGCTCCAGGCATTTAATGACGACATTAATTCATACAGTCCATGATAATGGACCATAAGCCATCGTATAACTATAACACTACAATACATAATAACTAAATATAAAAAATATAGCCATGATAGTCATAGTTTTACACCGTCATTATATAACAAATTGCAAAATTATTAAGTGTAAATTTGAAATTTAAAAATAAATGCCCTTACCATTTAGTCCCTTTAATTTTTATATTAGGCAGTTTCTTTCGAATCATTATAAACTAGTTAAGATTTACATTATAAAACTATACTGGGAGACGTTACTCCATAAAACTGGTAGAAGTCTAAATCCCAACACAGTTTTTGGGAGAAACGTTACATCAAATTAATGGAGTAACATTACACCAGCTAGAAAGTTTACTTATATTTTACGGTGAAACTTTACTTTCTATAACTGGAGGCAGTAATTGTTCTGTCACCAATTTTATTGAGTAAACTCCTTATTTTTCAGTAACTTTACACGATGAAGTTGAAGTAAGGTTACACAAGTTTTACTGCTTTATTTTGAAATTAAATGTATTTAACAAAGGTTTTCAAGAAAAAAACCAAGTGCTCATGAAAGGGGCTACTATCCATTTTATTTCAAGGTATAATCAAGAGATATTCATAATAATATTTTTTTTGAAAAAAACACTGGAGTCATTCTCAATTGCTTTTCTCAGCAAAAAAGCAATGCAATATGACACTTCTTTCACGAAATTATTTCTACAAATATATATATATATATATATATATATATATATATATATATATATATATATATATATATATATATATATATATATATATATATATATATAAATGGAAAATACTAAACACGGAATACAAAAATAAAGAATCTTACCAACAGCTCGGTGTGAAAGAACTTTAGGGGGAACTTTCTCATCGTCAGACAATTACCCTATTCTTTCTAACAAAGCAGATTCTACACAACCTTTGACTTCCAACACCACATTCTCAGGCATCTCTAATTTACTCACAAAAAGCTTCCCACTTTCCACACCTGTAAGGATTCCAGATGCCTCACCTGCCCATGCATATCTCCCTCAAATATTTCAAACAATCATAATCTTCCTCTAGCATGTAAAGTCAATAACTGTATTTACCGCCTACAATGTTCTATTTGCAATATTTCTTATATCGGCCAAACAAGCGGCCCTCTTAACCTAAGAATTAATAATCACAGGAACGATATCAAAAAATATGCTTCAAATCCATCCTCCTATAATGCAGAATTTGACCATTTCAATATCCATCCTTTCTCCAAAGCTATTATTAGCATTTTAGACATAGTTGTCCCTAAAGAAGAAAGGCTTATAAAAGAGAACCATTTTATGCTGATTTACAAAACTATAATTCCATATGGTCTTAATGACACATTTAACCACACACAAATTAACCACATCAATTGCAACACCTCCAAACTATTTCATTCTCCTAATTCTAAAACTACTCGTGGAAAGAGAGGTGGAAGGAAAAAACGATCACGGGATATTATTAACTTTCAAGATGTTATTTTTAATTTAGAATCTAATTTTCTTTTGGACTTTAATTGGAAGGCTATTAAAAATTTCATTTTTTCCCTCAATAAAAGAAATAGCTTCACTTTTTTCAATTCTCTCAACAATCTCACCTTCAAAAACACACACTTTAAAATTTTGGTCTTTGACTTATTTAATCATAAAACCTCGAAAATGACCGCTCCAATTAAGAAGGATAAGAGATTCTTTACTTTTGATTTTTTACATCCAAGTTACGATCATTTCAATTTTCATAATACTATCAATAATATCTCCAATTTTTTCCCTATTAAGAACCTAAATATCTCTAAAGCTTTTAAATATACAACTCCTTTTGGCAGATCTATTTTCAACTATAAGGACTTTTGTTCAAATACCGTCTCTCACCGTAATATCATTAACTGCTGCTGCAAAGCCCCCTTTATAAAGATTTTATTGATAATCATCACAATCACATCATCACTGGTGACCTAAATTTAATTGATGATCCACAATTAAGGGATGCCCTTTCAAAAGGCACTAAATTTAGACCCATTTTCCAAAAAAATATTGATAAATATAAGCTTTCTTTCCTGAATAATATCGACAATTTCATCCTTAAAATTTCTTACCAATATAGCACACCCTTGGAACAGTTCACTATGTGGAAGTGGACACTCTTCAAACATTTTCAGACCTTCATAGATAACAACTTTTATAATTTTGATTTCTCTCACTACAACCAAAAACACTTAAATGCTTCTATCAAACACATCCAAAAGAATTTTATCATTACTCCAGTGGACAAGGCTTCCAATAATTATGCTTTCATATGTAAAGACCTCTACTTGTCTCTTCTTGACAATGAGCTAAAATCATCAGACACATACAAACTTTCAAAATTAGATTACAAAATGTCTGTAAAAAGATTATTGCCTTCAATAAATATTTTAAAATTAACAACTCCACCATTAAATTTCCCTATGTTACCATCACTCCTAAATTCCATAAAAACCCTTTAGCTTTTCGCTTTATAACTTGTGGCTCCAACACTTACATCAATAAACCTGGTGACATCTTTTTTAATTTGCTGAACAAACTATACCATTTTATTGTCAATGAAGGCTTTACTTGGATTATCAACAACAATAAACCTGTTTTAGAGCACTTGCATAACAAGATTATTCAATCAGTAGACACTTTTGACTTCAAAGATCTATTTTCTAGCCTACCTTTATTTCACCTAAAAGATGTCCTCACTGCTTATTATCATGATTACAATAGTTTACTAAATATTAGTCAGGAATATTGGAATAAGCTCATTAATTTTTGCTTTTTTAATAATTTTATTTATAATGGTGAACAAATCTACCAACAAGTTAATGGAATACCACAAGGTAGTTCCTTTTCAACTATCCTTGCCAATCTTTTTTTACACTGGTTTGAAAAAAACTACAATTTATTAAACTTTACTGCTTTCCTATTCGTCGATGATTTGATTGTTTTTGATTATCCTGAATTTATTCATCTCTGGCAAAAAATTTACCCTTCAGAACTTCTCCTTAAAAAAACCAATAGCTCCACCTCTTCATTACAATTTTTAGATATACATATTCAGATCTCAGATAACTCTGCCAGCACCAATATTTATGATAAACGTAATGACTTTGATTTTGATGTTATTCGACTTATTACTTGGAATTCTAACCTTTCTAATAAAGTATATAGAAATTGTATTATAAATCACCTACATCGCATTAATATCATCTGCAACGTCAATAACTTTAAATATTCTCAAAAACTTGACCTCCAACGTACACTCATCAACAACAATTTTCCTCCAAAATTTATTAAGAAGTACCTACAATGATTTTTCCTGTGACGTCACATAATTTGTACCAATTGCCCCTTTTTCCTTCCTTAACTGCACCCCTTTTACACTGTAACTGTCAATAGTTTATTCTTTAATATTGTGGTTCGGAATTTTGTGAATTTGGCGGCTGATTCTGAAGTCTCGGGTTTGTTATTATTTTCCTCTGCTTTATTTTTTATTTGTTTTCGTGTTTTTAATATTTGTTTCTATTTTTCATTTTATCTTGGATACTCCACAATGCACTTCGAGGTAATTTGGGATTTTTTCTTCACTTTGACTCCTGTCCATTCCCAAAACAGAAAAGTGTATTGTTTTTATAGTGGTTTAGGGTTTTACCTCCTGATGAAATGGCCCTTCCCACTATTTATTGGTTTAATTCCATATTATTTATTTATTTTTCTTGTATTTTTTTTGTCTTGCATATGTTATATATATATATATATATATATATATATATATATATATATATATATATATATATTATATATATATATATATATATATATATATATATATATATATATATAAGTATATAAGTATATATATATATATATATAAATAAGTCGGTATCGTCTGCCTTCGTCGTGAAACCATCTCGGATTAAATCGAAATAAGATTATTTTTTCAAAATAAATTCGAACCATCGAATGGTATAACTTTGATAAAAGAAAAAATAGAGCTCGAAAACTTCTTAAATATTTTTAATTGCATTGCTCTAAGTTGCCAATAAGTCAAGCACATTTTCAAAGAATGTATTTTAAGGTAAATTATTATTTTAACAAGGTTTGGGTTAAAGTTGTCGTACAAGGATAATGTAACCTTATTTGATGGTAACCAATACCCATGTTAAGGCTCAGCAAAGAAACTAGTTAACTAGATATTTTTTTTAAAAAATGCGTATTGGAGAAAGCCTAATGCAAGCAAACGCATTTGACTTTGCCACCCCTCCCCCCAAATAATAATAATAATAACAATTAATAAATAAAGCCCTAAGACAGACTCTATTTTTGAATACTTTTTCGTTTCCACAAAGTAGCCAAAATTCAAGAACGTTTTCAAAAAGTTCATTTGATGGCAAATTGTTAGCTTGAAGGATTTGGCAGTTGAGGCCAAAATTACTGTATATGACGGTAGCCATCTTAAGGCTCAACACAGAAACTAGTTGACCAGGTACTTAGACAAATACTTTAAATAAACATTTTGCATTTTGGATTAATTGCATGTGAAAGCATTTATGTATGTTTGAAATTTCTTAGAAATTACTAATGCATTCATATAATACGAAAAATTAGTTATTTTGTTTTCACGGTGACCAATATGACTGCATAAAGCTTAAATTGAAAAACGAAATAAAATGTTTCAAAAATAAAATTTTAGTATATTTGCATATTTACAAAACACATGTTTGTATTGAAGTCAAATCTCAAGCGGCAAATGAACGTAAATAAAACTTGCAATGATAAAATTATAAAGTTCTTTTAATATCAAACTTCAAAACCTAATATTCTTAATTTGTACAGTTTATGTTATTTAAAATAAACTCATTCGGATAAAATTTACAAATTTATTTGGAAAAATGCATATATTAGCAATTATTTTGATCTAGTCAAAATAAGTATGCAGTTAGTTTAATTTGTTAGCTAAAATATCTTATTAAAGTTTGATAACTAAGCATATTTACTTGCTTACTTGCATAAAAAGTCAAAAATATGATTCGTCTCAATATTTTTTAATGCAAATGCTAACCCATTTGGTATGATAATCTTTTGCTAGTTGTAATCTTTTGAAGGTTTGTGGTTATTTTATTATTATAAGGAACTTTCAGAAAATGTGCTTTTTTAATTTTAATTTAATCACCACTGCTATATAATTATATGCTTGTAGCAAATATTCATTAAAGTTATTTTTTAAGTTTTCGACTAAAAAAAGCTTTTGCCTAAATAAACATTAAATTAATTTATGTTTTTGTGCTTTTAGTATATGCGCAAATGTGATATATAGAGCAGAAGTTGCCTCAATAAAATGATTTGTGATTTCTTTGCTGATGAAATGCATTTAAATGCTTATATTTTATTCTATTAGAACAATGAGGTGAAAAAATAGTGAAAAAAATTTCTCTGCTTATTTTACTAATTTTCATTCACATTAAGTGCTTAAAATATTAGCTATTGAAATTTTTGACTTTTAATTATAAAAGGTTTTTGGTTTTGGTTTGAATTATCGTCGCACTAGAGCTACACGAGGGCTATAATTATAAAAGGATTTTAGTAAAAGAGAATAACCATTGCAATAAAAAATTGTCAATAAGATAATTATAATTTTTAGAAGAAGATGTTTTATTTTCCAAAATTTTGTTTTGAACAGTGGAAAATGTCGTTCAAAGTCGGTTTTCAATGACAGATTTTTTAAGAAATAATTAATTTTTAAAGGTACTTTGAAAAATTATTTAAAAAAAATAAGAAGAAGAAGAAAATTTAAAACAGTTTTACAGAGAAAATAGCATTTTCAATTCAAATTGCTAATATTTGCATGGAAACAAGGATTGTCCAAACTTTAAAGTGCATATTTTGCGTAACAAAAGGGAAAGAAAAAAGTGACAAATACTAATCAATAGATTAGTGGTCTTTAACGTCTAGTATTTTCTTTTCATTAGATTATGTTTAAGGTAACTCAATTCTTAAGGTTTCTTAATTATGAGCTTTAGACCTACACAAGAAGAGCTGAACAAAGCAGAAAATATAGAATATATTGATTAAAAAATCAATCAATATGTTTTTAAAAAATACGTAAGTAGTCACTTTCATCACAGTTTTGGTCTCACTCCTTAACCCTTAATGTTTATATAAAAAGTATTAAACTCTCATTTTTAGCACTAATAACCTAATTTCGTCTAACTTCGCGGGTGCACTTCCAGAGTTTCAAAACATTGAAGTACTAACTTAGAACTCACACTCTATAATAAATCTATCGAATACCTCCCCTGAACACTTGTAAATCTAAAATAAATTCAAGGAGGGAGTCACGTACTTTTAGTTACGTTGAGCTTACTACTGTATTAGCTAGAATTTCAGTTTAATGTAATTTCATAGTTTTAAATATTTAAGTTTCGTGCAAATTCCCGATGAATACTTTCAAACTAAATGTCACTTACGAATCACGCAGAAAATTTCATTCATAATGCTTAATTAATATGCAATGGATATTTCCTCAAATTCAGATTCGGTTTGTAGTTTCGATAGATTTTAATCTAATTAAATCAGACAAATGCGACGCAAGCGTTTTCCTTACTTTGCTCACAAGATACATAAATTTTCTATGGGGATTCGACGACCGTAACTAATGCCCATATTTATTAGATGCTGAAAGTTTCGCACATCTCGTACGAAAAAGCAAATTTTCGGATTTGCCATTAGACAGAGTTAAACGAAAAAAACAGCTATTTTTTTTCTGGGTGAGAGTTGCTAAGCTTTGAGAATAGTTTATTCGTATAATACTATAATCTTTTTTAAGCAAAGGTATTCTCAGTTTATCGCTAAAAAATCCAACAATTATATTTTTATTGTTTAGTCTGCTTAGTCTATTATTTCTTAACTTATTCTGAGCATTTAAATGCATTCATTGGAATAAATCACATTAAAATATATACATTTTTTTAATTCCTTGCCGAACATTCCTTAATTGATTAAAACAAAATATAAACTGCTAAAGTAGGTTTTTCTCTTATAATATAATAGATGTCGATCATAAGCTGCAATTATTTATTAATTGCATAAACACATCGCAAAATGTAGCACAAAAGTAAAAGTAGCATTCAAATAAATTTCAAAGTGATATATTTAATAATAAAAGTAGAATGTGAAAAAAAAACGCTGAATTAAATATCACGGATTGGCATACTGTAATTATTGATAGATATACTGTAATTATTGATAGTATGGCAATCCGTGATATTTAAAAATTGAAATTCCTTTGCGTTTGATTGTGTAACAAACGTCCGTTATAATGTATATGAATAAAGATGCATTATGAAAAAAAATTAAATACTTAACTTTAAATCAACTTTATCAAATAATTGACATTATTTTTTCTAACTTTAACATTCTTATTATATTGACATAAAAGCATCGAATAAGTTATCAAAAATGGCTTTTAAAACCAAAATACTAGAGTATAATCCAATGAATTGAAACGTAGATTAAGTATGTAATTAAATTTTAATTAAAAAAATAACAAGGGCATTGTTAAGCCTTGATGAAGCTCTGTAAAGACGTTAGAAATTGACACCTCATTGCATACATAATACTTTATACGGATTAAACATCATGATTTTGTCAAACATAGACAAACATTAGTTTCGATTATAAAATTATGTTTCGTACGCCACCTATTTTTCAGCAGCATTTTGTTTCCCTTTAATTTTAAATGAAGGTTTTGGCAAATGTACTCATTTCAAATGAACGATATCTTTGGATGTATTGTCCTGTCCCTTTAGTATTATTTGTGTAGATTTATCTCACTATTTGTCAAGCTCCACCAAAAATACATGTTTATTTACCATTGTATTAAAATTTCAGTCGTCAAAGATCTGTTTATATTACTTAAAAGTCAATTTCGAAGCTACTTGATGTGTCGGGCACTTAAACAAATAAGAAAAGAAGACTAACAGAATACCTATATTTTGAAAGAATTTTCAAATTGAAGCAAACGCAAACATGTGCCAACGCCTCTTACTTTTAAAAAACTACACTACTTCCCAACCTAAGTTGGGTGAATAGAAATATGCCATGGAGAAGATAATTCCGCTGATGTAGAGAGTTCCATAAATTATTTGTGAATCCATCCAGAAAACACGTTTAAAACATTAATTTCATTTAAGGTCCACCATAGTTGAATATTATCTGAGAAAATTTTGCAATTTTATCAGAATAAAACGTGTATTTTGGTTAAATTGTAACAAGATAATTTTGTATGTAAATATTACCTAAGAAGAGTTTCCAACTAATGGACCAATCGTGCTTCCCCCCCCCCCCCGCCTTTTTACTATTTGTTTTTACCCAAGTTAGGTTGTCACAGGAGTGTATGGATATATCATTATTGTATTTATTTATCCTGTGAATTCCAAAGAATCGATCTGTTGTTTGTTTTGCATCTTAATCATTGTTAAGGTATATTAGTTTGTTCTATTTTAGATCCCAACATCCTTTTAAAAATAAATATTTTCCTTAATTAAAAATATTGTTTCTACTACAATGCTTAATAATATATAATTATAAAAATAAATGTATATAGATTTACATGCAATCGTCGCATATTTTCTCATAGCTCTTCCCATTACAACTATATTAAAAAATTTTATTTGTGTAAGTTTTAAATTTTTTTTAAATAACTATTCCCACGGATTAGATATTTTTGCGATGTCTTTAATAATTTTAATGCTAATTATTTCCGACTTGTATATGTGTTATGTATTTGTCTGTTTTTATACTTAATTATTTCATGTTTTTTTTTTTATTTCCTAATTGTTTTGTTTGCATTGTAATAAGACTTTTATATGTAACTAGCTGACCCGGCGAACTTTGTTCCACCTTAGAGGCAATAAATTAGCAGACTTTTGATTTTATCAAGGTCAATTTTTTATTTGGATAATAAATGTAAATAAAATAAAGAAGTATTATAATGATTTTTTTATCGTTCATGTATTTTAGCGTATGGGTTCCACTCTTTAGTGAAGCACCTAGTGATACACGACATTTTTCGTTTCATAATCAGGTGTAAGAACAAAAAACGCAGTTGGTCTTCCGACCCGTGAGTATGCCCCATACAATTGACCATGGGGGGAAAAATGGATTTTCTAGATTCAGACCACAAACTTGTAAGGATTTGCCTTGTGATTTGTTGATGGTCATGGCGAATGCAAGACGGATCGGAAATTGAAGTCGTTTTAACTCAAATGGCATGTTGTCGGTTGAGATCTTCTGGATTCTTGGAATGAGAACTTCCTCTTCTTCGAACTTTCCCATAAGTATCGTCGGCTAAATCACATTGTTCATCAATTTCCTTACCACCAAACGCTTCCGTTAAGACTTTCAGACCCAGTCGGCAAATACTTTCGACTTGCTTGCGGTATGTCCCAGGTACAGGTCCGTGCATCGCCAAAAGAACTGCCGACCTACAAACGGCTCTTACAGCCAAAAAATGTCCGACGAATAATACCCCGTGTAGAAGAGGAGCACTTTAAATAATAAATATCCTCCAAATTACCGACGCTGCCAATGATGTCGCCCTTAAAAGTTTCATTAGGTACTTATTACTCATGTGTCGTCGCGTAACTTGACTGTGACCCGGAATTAAAATCCCGTTTCCAATGGCCTTTGTGTGTACCTTTAGTGCGACGATAATTCAAACTAACCCTTACCCATACAACTGGATGGGAAGAGCTACCCTTTGTTAAATTTTCAACTTCGCCAAAGGCTGCCAACGCCAAAATTCAATCGGTCATGAAGCCATATTAACATCAGAAAACAACACAGACATGCATCCTCTTGTATGGTTGGAAAAGTTTAATAAAGTAATAATTTCTCATATATGCTGAAAACATTGCTTCATATCGTCATTTCTTACCATTTGTAAGAATCAATTAAATTTAATTTAGAAACATAATTAAAATATAGGTGAAGAAATCTGATCCACTATAAAAAAATAAAAAAAGGTTTAAAATCAGTAAATAGAATAAAATACTGATATTCAAATATCAATCCAGCAAATTAAACTAACGTGCTCCTTTTTTCTTTATTTAATTTTTCTTCAAGCTGAACGCGCTGAAATTCATTTTAAATTGAAATAAAAGCATAAATAAAAGTCTTACAATGCTATTCCTATGGCTCACGTTTTGCATTCTTACACACGTTTGGGTTCGAATTTCGATATAAAAAGTGTTCTATAACCGATTCCTGGTTCTTAGCTACCTCCCCACCAATTTTCAGCCAAATCAGTTCATCCGTTCTTGAGTTATAAATAGTCGAACTAACATGATCTTCTTTTATATATATAGATGCACATTTAAATCCGAATAAATAAAATGTTTGTTGCATAAGCAGGTTAGTAGACTTGCTAGATGAATAGGAAGGGAGTGTCGAGTTTGTAAACCAGAGTCTTCGCTCTATGTTATACCAATAAGAAAATTCCACACCTAAAGTATTACATCTGTATATTAAATAATTTTACTAGCTGTTTTTATATGATAAATGTAGTTGGCTTAAATGTCCCGATATTTTTACTTTTTAAAATTAATTTTAGTATTTTTTTGTAAAATTAAATATTGAAAAAAAGTAGGACAAATTTTAATAGATGGCAAGTATATGTCTATATTTATCTTTTAAGGCTGCTCATCACCCCCATACCCCGTCCTCCTTCGATCGGGCGTGCTAATGCTTAGTCTATGGGGGAAAAATGGTTTTTGTTCCAAAAAAAGCAAAGAAATTATGGGAATACTTTGATGCGGTCTTTTTTAAATTCATAAAAATCCTGTAAAGTAGTACTTTTAGAGGTTATTTTTTAAAAACGTTATTTACTTTTTTTTAATCTAAATTTTTTTCTATTAAAAAGGGTAAGTAACCTTTTTAAAAAAATAACCTCTAAAAGCACAACTTTATTGGAGTCTTATGAATTTAAAAAAAAAAAACGCATCAAAATGTTCCTATAATATCATTGCTTTTTTTTGGGAACAAAAACCATTTTTCCCCATAGACTTACCATTAGCAAGCCCGATCGATGGAGGACGGAGAATGGGGGTGATGAGCTCCCTTAAGAACCGTCTGTAAAAATATTCAATGCAGCTAATGTAAGTTGAATTAGAAAATAAGTCAAAGCTGCATAGCGGCCAAATTCGAAGCAAACTCGCGAATTCTAGTATATATGCATTTTCTAAGAATATAACATTTTAATTTCGTAGATAATTGGAATTTGGTGCACTTGTAATATGAAAAATTGACACTATTTTGTTCAAATGGAATTTTTGTTCTTTTGTGTTGCCATCGGATGAAAAAATTGACGCTCACAAATATAATAAAAATTTAAAATATTTATTTATTCTTCAAAAATACTGAAATTTTTTGAATATTTTATTATAAACAGCATACTTTGAAATATAAAAACTAAAACTTAGCAAATTTAGTCATTTCTGAAAGTTTGGTTATTCAAATATAAGAAAAGTTTACTTCATTTAAGTTTTTTTTTACATAAGAAACTTATAAGTTTTGTTATTTCTCGTAAAAAAAAAGTATGAAGAAAACAAGTTCTTCATTATGCCATTGCAAAGAGAGATAAATAAATCGTAAAATTCAGAGAAAATTATCAAAAGAGTCTCGTAACTCTATAAAATATATATATATTAAAAAAATTATTTTATTATATGAATAGTTGAAGAAAAAAAGTCTAAAAGGAAACCTATTGAAGAGATCAAGAGCTTTCGATTTACCTGCTATAAGAGTTTCTCAGAAATTGTTGTGTAATCTCTTTATTTTTTTTCTTTCGTGATTGGTTCTCTAGGTTTATGTCTTATTGTTATTTTGTTTTCAAAACAAAGCCTGTTGAAGCGAATAACAAATTCGTAGAATCAAAAATTATTCGAACAAAGGTATAAATATTCCCTATAGCTTATAAAGATTCTCTATAAAAAACTTAATGTACTTTAAAAGTTTTTGGCATAATTATTAATTGTTTTGTCAAAATTTCAAATATAGCAATTTCATAGTTATTCCTATTATTTTCAATACAATTTAACTAGTTAAGTAAAATTGTAAAGAGTAAGAAGCTTACGTCATACAAGACGTTGTTGCCGGAGCGGCTGCTTTGTTTTAACCAAGCAGTTTTAGAAAATTATTCTTCAAACTGCAAATGTTACTAAACGAAGAAGTATATTAATATAATTTGCGAAAAAAAATGATGAAAATTGCCAAATTTGTATTTTGAGGTACAAACTACAGCAAAATAGTTTGTTTGGTGATTTTTGTTGTTCTAAAATGTATTAATCTTGTGTGGAAGTGGTACTAGGTGACTGTTACGGTTATAAATGCATTTATTTTCAATAAAAATTTTTAGTAAACCTTTAAGTAACAAGAAGTCAGGTCATTGTAGTTATTCTAGTACTTCTTGCATTTAATATAAATAATTTTTTCGTTTGATTGTTGTGAGTAGTAATGGTGATTTAATTTTTATAAAAATAACATTCGGATGCTTTTCAAATAAGTATTAAATTTTTTATATAAATTTATTTATTTTATTTTGTTTATTTATTTAGTTTAAAATACCCATAACAGATATAAAATATAATTACAATACAGATTGAACAAACAATTAGGAGACAAAACTGACAAGAAAAACGCATTAAAAACAGACAAACACATTACTCAGATAAGAGTTGTAAACAGTTAGCTTTAAAATCATTAAAACGCATATCAAAAGTATCTAGGTCGTGAGAGTAACTCTTGTAAATTAATTTAATACAACTTAACAGTTGTATAAACATAAATTCGAAAAAAAAATGAGCTCTCCAATGTCTTCTAGTTTCACTGCGTTTTTATTTGCACCACACTTGTCTACTTGTCTGTCTCATTTTCAGTTCAGTTATAAAAGTGAGTGACAGTCAGATGGGCTCTCATAGAATTTATAAAAGCTTTTTTTTACTTTAAAAATATAGTGAGAAAGCTAAAACTGAGGCCAACTCCCAAGATTGTAACACCAAAGACTTGTGTATTTCAACAAGAAGAAAAAAATAACATCTTATCTGTCCACATTTATGTTCTTGGAAACTTTAATAATGTGTATTGTGTATGTACCAGAAATAAGTCGAAAGAACCGACGGCGCTAGCGTACGATGTCGCTCGAAGTTCCGTTGGGTGCCCACTCAGGTTTCGAATTCGTCACTTGACCAGGGTTCTAAATTACGAAACGAAATCGGCTGTGTTAAATCTCCAAAAGGTGGATAGAAATAGGCCGGAATCGATTGCAGAAACAACGGATACGTAATAACTATCCAATAGATTATTTTATAAACTTTACTGCTATGTAAATGTTTTTTAAGAAATACTTTAGAAAATATGGTCTTCATTCGTAGAACGAATCAAGAACGAACAGGTATAGGCTAATAAACATTTAGCTAGCACTTAGTGACTATAGCTGGAATTTTTCAAATATATTAATTTAGATTTTAATTAGTATGATCAGTCTTTATGAATATTTATTGCGTGATTCAATTAAATTTTAAGTAGTATATGAAGTTTTGTTAACTTGCTATGCAGTTTTGATAATTCATTTCCCAATGTGATGAAGAGTTAAAAAATATACAATATAATCGTGTTTTAATTTTGATATTTGTGAAAGGAATTAAATGTATATTTAAAAAAAAAGATTATAAAGTGCGAATCAGTTATGGGTATTTATCTTTCATTTTAATGTGCTATAGCATTTTTATGATCCTTTATTAACAGATACACATATTAAAAATCTCGTTCGTATCTAAACATCAGTTCATTAAAAATTCAAATAATTCTACTTACTAGAGGTTTCGTTTTGAATACATGGTATTTTATTTTTCCCAAGAGTCTGCAATCAAACTTTATAATACTTAGTTTCATAAACAAATAATGAGAATTTTTATTTTCTCGTTATTTGATACTTATTTGCATTATTTCAATGAAGTGTTTAACGGTTATAAAAATAGTTTTTATAAATAATATTTATATAAACCTTTTAAAGCAATATTAATTTCTGTAACCAGACAATAATTTTTTACGTCACAGAAAATACTATTTTACGTGTTATTTTTCGAAAAAGAAACTTTATAATAGTGAATTCTGAAATAATATATCCCAACTGTTAGAAAATAAAGTAAAATGTTTTGTAAGAGGTCTTTTAAAAGAGATATTTCAAAATTCTCTAGGACATTCTCGACTGTCACTACCACCTGTTTTTGGTAGACTTAATGGTTTTTGTTCTTGTTGATCATGTTATTTCCTGTCGATTCTTTTGAAAAATAAGTTAAATGGATATTAAACTAAAAGTATTGAGTAGAAATAAATAGAAACTAATAATAATATTTTGTGTTTTTCAGTCAAAGGTCATATGTCAGCAAATAAGTAATGGAAGAAATTAATTTTAATTACAACCAAATAACATATTATGTTTTGAAATGATATGTTGTTTTAATTTAATTGCTGAATGCGTTGAATAAAAAATAGTAAATATAAAAAAATATCAAAAGTGCACGCATCAATAGAGTTACATATCATTTCAAATTTAAATTGAAAAATTTCAAAGGATTTATTATGACATTAACCTATCACTGCTAATTACTAAATCTTTCATAAAAACTAAAATGTTAAAATGGATTTGTTAAACAAAACCTAAAATATGTTAATTAAACAGAGTGTTAAAGTTTTAGGAATTCTGTTTTATGTCAATGCAACAAACCTAAATACCCATGTAAATTCATATAAAAAGTCATCCAATCGACAACACTCACTTAATTAACACGTTAGACTTCGATGTCAGTTGTCAAATCGGTAAAGTAAAGACTCCAAAACAGAACTCCATCAGCATTAAAACATAAATGTAGCTCATTGGTTTTCTCTGGAGTTCAGATTATTAAATGGTATGAGGAAGGTGGGGTAGGGAGACATGAAACTATCAAGAAATTTATGACAGGAATCTGAACAAATTGTGTAGATCACTATAAAAGTTTGAATATCCAATTTTGCAAGTACTTTTGATCCAATGTCTGCAACCCATTGTTAATTGCTCTTTCAGAAGTGATGGGCAGTCTCATCGTCCTGTAGATTACTTTTGAAATTGCAATAGTTGACAAGGTAATATTTCAAAATTTAAAAGTTATATTATTTATTATTAATGTCGTAAACTAATGACAAAACTAACAAATGCAAAGGTAAGATACCATCCAGCTAATTATTATTTATAAAATTAAGATCAATCAATTATAGATTATTTATTTATTGAAATATTGAATATCGTGTTGTATCATCGCAAATGAGAATGAATCGTCATCTAAAATAATGTTACCTATAAATATAATTGTTTAAAAAGTGAATTAAAATTGAAATTAAAATATATCGACGAAAAATTTCTTCAATCTTTATAAAATAGTCACAATGTATTGTATCTATATCTATTTAAAACTGAATACCACCTGGGAATTTTACTTGCATGATAATCTTATACGTTTTAAATATACGTCATCATTCGCAATTAATATTGTTAATAAAGTAATAATTACGTAATGAAGAAGCTTTGTTATGTATTGCGCAAATTCCATAAGAATTTTCGTAGAGTTATTAATAAAGATGAATCATTCGAATTCCTTGCATAAACAATTTAAAAATCAGAAATACTAACTGTAGTTTGAAAAGATAAATTCGTAATTAATGATCACCTGGTTCTGAGTGTTATTCAAATTCATAAATTTTTACGTCTCTAACTAATGAGAAATTTATGTTGATATAAGGAGGGTTTCTAAAATAATTTATAGGTAGGTAATTATGTGTTTTTTTTTTCAAGTATGAATGCAGAAAGACTTTTTAATTTGAGTGTTGAAGTATATATATAATGTTTGTAACTCAAACTTCTGTATATTACACTAATTTTATTAACTATAAACTTTTATAATTTGAAAAATTATAAATGTCATTCCAAAAACTGAAAGAATTTTGTAACATTATAATGCTTTTTGAGTTTAACATCAAACATTCCTGGAGTAAGCTCCTAAATTCCAATTATGTAAGAAGCTTCTTTGAAACTCAGTGTTAACCAAATGTAACGTTTCTCGCATTCAAACACTTGTACAATAATAAATGCTGCGAATCAAAAATATTTATGTATATAGTAAAAAATATATCAACAATTAACAGAAATTCGGTAATGTTTACATTTATACAGTTCACATTTATACATTCATACATGTCGTAACATAATTGTTACGACATGTATGCACATTTATGTGTGCACATTTATGTGTGCACATTTATGTGTGCACATTTATGTGTGCACATTTAAATTCACACATTGTCATGTCATTGTTCATACATTCATTCATGTATGCACATTCATGTGTGCACATTTACATTCATACATTGTCATAACATAATTATATCAATGTATTGATCATTAACTAAGCATTTTTGTGATTCATTATAATATTTATTTATCTTTCTTATTTATAAATTTATAATAAATCCCTTGTAAAATAGACAATTTAAATGAAAAAAGCAATCAATTTTTTTTTCATCAATCCTTCAAAATCAATACATTTAAACAAAATATAACTATGCAAATTTTCACGAAGACATTATTTAAGAATATGTATATTTCAAAATATTATTTATAGATACATTAAATAAATTCACTGGAATAGAAATAAAATTTTGATTATTGCTCTTAAATTAACCCTTCGTTAATGCGTTACCTTTTGTTACCGAAATGTTATTTGATGACTCACTATACAAGAAAATAACGAATAATAATTTGGATTTCTAGTAGAAAACCGAGACCACCTTTTACACACGTAGTTTCAATTTACGACCGTAAAGAAATCTTTTGTCTTATGGAAAATAAGGGCATTAGCTTGTTGGTAAGAGGTGAAAGAGGTGAATTTTTTTTCCATTTAATAATTATAGACTTTTGCTTGGAACGTCGCAACCTTCTTAGGAAATCTACTTTAGCCGTGATCAGAGTTAAGAAAAGTGTTTTTTACCATCTCCTGATGAAATGGAATGATTGTAATCATTACAACAGTAAGCTTTCAATGAAAAATATTTTTTCGTGTTTTATATAAAATAAAAATATATAACTCATTTTGCATTTTTTTAAATTGATTTGAGTGTGGAATTAATTAATCACGGAGAAGTGAAAATTATTAATTCTTTGGCGAGTCATTCATGTAAAATGTGGTTTAATTTTTTTTAAGTCTCATTTTGTAATGAAAGCTTCCTTGAAAGATTGCAAGTTTCAAAGATCTATGCTTCAACTAATTAAGCTGAACCATGGTGCACTTTTTGTAGTTCAGATGAAGTTGTGAACAAATGTGTAAAATGTTAAGAAAATGAATTCAAATGTAATGGTTCCTTATAACACACAAATAATGATTTTCTTGAATGAATTTAAAATTATTTTTTAGAGTATTTCCTGTTCCTCAAAGTTTGACTAATTGTTATGGGTTTTTTTGCTTTAAGGTAGCTAATTAGCTCAAATGAAAAGTAATATAAAACATATAATAAGCTATCAATGGTGGGCCATTAACGATTTTTATGTAATATTTTTATAAACTAAAGTCTCCTACGCCTATTTTATTACACAGAGTAATATAACTTACCAAATAATAGTATCATAAATGCGCTTTTGCAATCTAAAATATAAAAAAAAGTTATTTTAAAGTTTCTGTAATAAAACTAAAATTTAAGGCATTAGTGTAGCTTATTTTGAATTACGTTTATACTTTCAATTTATAGACAATAAAAGCTAAATAACTCGATATGAATTTTATCAACGGAAACAATTTCCATTGTTTTATTTTATCTAACAAAAAAAAACTGTTCTTGCAATATTTATTGCTTGAACTTTAGAATGATTTTCACAGAATATTAAAAAAAATAAAAGAGGCAGACTAATTGATTTCATAAGATCATTCCTTCATTATGAATAATCACCCTTAAATAAATAGTTGATAAGGTAATTTACAAAACATGTTAATTGATATTTTCTTTTAAGAAAACTTGAATACATAATACAATTGAAACAATTTCATCACGAAAAGTACAAATTACACAGCAAAGTCCTTAAAAAGTTTTAGAAATTGCCTAAATTTTTAATTAGCTAATTTTCATTTTAATATATTTTTTCGCTAGTAAATCCGTTTTATTATTAATAAAATTCTCGAATAATTCAACAATGTTTTAAATTGTATAAATTCGTAAATTATGCAATTTGTAATCGTGAAATATACTTTATGAGTCACAAATGGAAAATCATTATTAACATTTTACAGTGTTACCGTTATTTTTTTATTAAATGTATTTTCCCGGCATTTAAATGCAGTTACAGATAATTAAATATTGTGGAAATTTAATATAATATTTGTAAAATTACATTTGCATACCTAAAACAAAAGCTGTTTCTTCAATCTTAAGGGAGTTTTTAAATGTGTAAGATTAATATAATACAGAGTTATAAATAGTCGAATATAGGCCAAATAAGTTAAGGTTTTGATTAATAAATAGAAGACAACGAGTACTTTGAACTAAAATTAACGTTATTAGTGCCAGCCTGATTTTGCTTACTTCCCTGCCTGCCGTTCCCATGTTAATAAGGGCTCTGAGGTGCTAGGAATATGTCCGGTCAGGTGGTCTTAAGCTGAGATCAGAGTGTTTAGTTCCCAACATGCTTCGTCCTCATCTAAAATGGGAGCATTACAAAACTTAGGATTTTCTCTCCGAAAATTCAGGAATTCCTAATGGAAGACCCCTTTTTTAATACATACTTAAAACACATTGAAAGAAAACTATAAATATTAAGAACATAGTCAATGCCTCACTTGTGAGCATTTTTTTTTTAAATTTTACGTTACCTACATATGTAACCCTATTTGTGCGCGTTATTATGTATATTAAAAAAAATCCTCTCTAGGTACGCGAATTTCACAAATTGTATTTCTAATATGTAATAGTCTTTATTTTCCAACAAGCAAAAAAAAAAAAATTATAACATACATGTATGCCAAAAGGGAATGCAAAATGTGAACAAAAGCAAACTCACTCAATTTAGCAAGCAATTAAAATCAAATTAAAACAACATTCTAAAATATCAGAAGCTCAAGAAATCGAATTAGATACCATGCTTCAAACTAAAATGAACAATAAAAATTCAATAAAAAATAATTTCGACTTTTAAAATGTTGTTTTTTTAATAGCTAAGCTTGATAGATAAAATATTGTAAAGTATGGGAGTAAGATTAAACAAAAAATACGTAAGACATTTTCTTAAAAAAATTATGAATTTGTATTATTTCATATT
Organism: Hylyphantes graminicola; assembly: GCA_023701765.1. Classification (NCBI taxonomy): domain Eukaryota; kingdom Metazoa; phylum Arthropoda; class Arachnida; order Araneae; family Linyphiidae; genus Hylyphantes; species Hylyphantes graminicola. The sequence goes on from CM043119.1 coordinate 26,204,406, forward strand.
TTTACAATTATCGTGCATGTAATGAATTGCGATTATTTTACTTCAAATTAACAAAATGTCAATTATTCACAGCACAATTTCAGGCATATATATAACAGTCCCGTTATCAAATCATATCGAGTTGAATATTCCACTTTTTTGAGTTTTTGAAATATTTGAAACCATTTTGGCTTTATGGGTTCGGTACGAAAATTTCTCTAGTAATGGATTCTGAGATTGAATGTTGATATTTATTGTATGGATTTGAGAAGAACCAATTTTCTTAGAGAAGTATGTGACTTAGGATCCCAAACAAGGATTTTTGAATGGCGTTCGGTTTCTGGGCTGAAGATGAATTTTCATATAAAAGGATATAACTTCGCATCATGAAGAGGATGTAGAATGAAAATGTGAATCTCATTCAAAGGACTTTCAATAGCTACAATACATAAAAAAAATTCGTATTCGATTAGATGATCATGTAAACATCGTAAAATATGATGAAGACTTTTTTTGTACTTTTAGAATTCCATTCTAATATACTTTTAAAAAAATATTAAAATTGTTTTTTTTTCATTGGAAAACAACAACATTTTAAATATATACTGCATTAGTATTCGTTTTGGTTAAGGAATAGTCTGTTTCTTCTTCTTTTTTTTTGCAATTTATTGGTTTAAAACAGTAAAACATAGTTATGTAATATGCTATAGATTATTTGGTCTCGGTAAGGTAATTAGATGTTTATTTTCGCTGTACTAATTATTGTGCTGAAGTTTTAAAAACATCGCGAACTATTTGAAAAAGCTATAAAAGGTATTTTAAAAGACAATGTGATGTTAACAACTAGCAAAAATTAAAAAAAGAATTGCTTTTTATATAGTGAATTTTCACATTTAAGTTTAAAAAAAAATAATAATAAACTATTTGAATGACTTGTAGAACGTTTTCTAGGCTAAAAGATCGAGTATTACGATTTATACCTACGTACAAAATTTTATTCTTGATTTGAATGGTAAACTTGAGTCCGTCTCTAGTTTTATTTCAGGCAACCAAAATAGTATACAGATCTAAAGGGTATGTCATAATGTTAGCCCATTTATTTAACGCCACCCACAACTCAACTCGATATTAGGTTTTTTTTTAAATCTCAATCTTGATTTTTTTAGGGGGGGGGGCAGTCAAAATAGATCCGTCAATATTAATAGATCCGTAAACTTCTTTTTTGGCTAAAGTTTATGTTTGTTCGTAAATGTGGGCTGAATCTTCTAATGTTCACGAACAGTGATTGAAAAAGAAGCATCATAACCTTTTAAGACCGGCTGTCAGATGGCAATGATTTAAGTTTAAGAGACTTAATTTTAAGGGTTTTATCAAAAAAGTTGCCTACAGCACCAATTCCAGCAACTCCTTAAAACGCGTCATTTTTTACACAAATAAACGAGTGGTACAAGTTACCTGCTCCGGTATCGATATGTTTGATACGCTTGAACATTCTCTTTTATACCCACACGATCGGGATAGCTTGGTCTAAAGGGTTAAGAGCAGTTATCTTCATAATGATCTAGTTTCTCTTCGTTGTGACGAAAGCAGTAAACTTTGCATAAGAATGGTTCAAATACTAGGTTGGATCAACATACGACGCTGGAAATACTTCCTTCAACCTCAACTTCGATAGCAGATTAATCCAACTTGTGATTTTTGTGTTGAAGATGATTGATCTGAGGTCTTGGATTTATTTCCTTTCAATTTATATTTCATAATATTACAAGCGAGAAAACTCTCTAACTCTTTCAATTGAGAGCACTTTGTATAAATTTAATTATATTATTATTCTTTCTTGGCAACAATCGGCGAGAATGAATTTCGCTGCAACTCGACTTTTACTAGCTGATCTGATCAAGGCTAATATATTCAGCATAGTCTTTACATGATTAAACACTGACTACCTTCAGTTCACGAAGTACTCAAATACCACATAACAGAAATAATCCCGCATTTTCCCTTTTAGCTAAAATATGCGGTAAATTTAAAATTGTTCATCATTGTGACATTGAAGAACGTATATAAGCATATAAAACCTGATTTGCCCGATTTATCATCAAAAAATGGTTTCAATCATATTTTCAAATAGGCGATGGCGCATAAATTTACGTTTTTTATTCTATGCCTTATAGTATAACAAAAGTAGCAAGTGAATATAGTTTATAATATAACTTCGGAAAACTAGTCTAATTTATTTTAACAATTTACCCAGCAAATATTAAGTCCGATGCCAAAATACTAATAATTTCAATAAATAATTATAAATCTCATACAAATTCATAATTCTAAGTTCGTTCAACCTCTCAATCTACGGCAAAGACATGAGTTCTTCTCGAAAAGCTGGAAAATTGAGTTACAAGTAATGGACATGGTTAGAACTGAGACAAAAAAAATCGCTCGAAAAGTGATACGTTATTTTTCGCTGATTCCTAAGTGCATGTGGGAATCCTTCTTCTGAAAAATAGAAGCACTTTGTGTAAAATTACAGAGAGATATTTTACTAATTTGTTTTTAACTTGTTGGATTTCTTATCTTTAATAACACTCGGAGGTAAAGCATCAAACTTAAAGCATTCATTTTGCATGTATTGGTATCCTTATAAAAATACATTATATAAAGAAACTTATTTAAAAAAAATACATTAAGTTTCTAAAACAAAGTGATATATAAAAATGATGAGATACTACTTAAAAATACTTTTATTGATATTTAGAGTTTCAGCAAATTAAAATCCTGAATAACACATATTCACAACAGTTAGAAAAACTGTTTAAACCTCTAATGCATATTGTTGCTGTTTGGCAGCAAATAACATAATCCACTTTATTCTATTAAAGTAGAGATCCTTCTCGACAAATATGTGTTTTCTCCATAGATTACATTCTGTTTTGAAGTTTTAGTTACTAATAAACCTCATATATGACAGTAGTGAAGGTGTATTCAACAAAAAGAGTGAAGTTATTAACTGTTGTGAAATTACATGTTGGCAGTATTCAAAGTATACAAATATTGGTACCAAATACAAATAAATTGTTTTGAAAAAATAATTATAGTTTTAGAGGGATATTTTAAAATATTTTAGAATTTTTTCGAGTCATTCTTATCAAAATCTGAATTTTGTAGTTGGTGTTTGCCATATGGCAAAAAATAAAAATAAAAATGAAATTATTTAAATTCCAATGCAGTTAATTTTTTTCAGTATTTTTCCATTATGCATGAATATTAAAGATACAAATATATTTTTTCGGGAAGAAAAAAAATCATGCATTTTTAGGTTAAGGAATCAATCGAATATGTCGAATCGATATAAGCCTTTATACAATCTCAAAAGATTAACTTGTCAAAAATGGATCAAACTCAAACCTAATATTAAATCAAACATCCAATGTTATAAGATTTCGATTTATTTAATTCGATTATTACATTTTAAAAAATACCTTACTGTATCTTAAATATTATTTAATTATTAATATTAATTATTTCGCAAACATTAAAATACATAAAACAAAAATAGGCTAAAATACATGCGCTTTTAAGTTGAAAAACTAAAAGAGCGTGTCCCTAACTTAATGAAAAAAGCTTAAGTTTTATATCTTTTGGAGACATTATTTAACGACCAATTTTTAATGCCTCAATAAAAGGTTATCGTGTAGAAGAGGTGAAGCAAACTAGACATAAAAAGTTAACTTTGTTTTTGAAAGGCTCCTATCTCTTTTGTAGAACTAGTTTTTACATGCATAAAATATGACTTTGAAGAAACTCATTTTAAGACATGTTGCGTAAAAGTAAACCCAACAAAATATAAGGTGTCGTAACTTAACGGTGTAATTTCTACTTGAGTAATTTCAAAATTTAATAGTCATTTTACTGACTTTGTTTTCTTAATTTTAAATAAAGATAAAGGCAAGTTGTTGATGTATTTTTAATATAGTTAGAAATAAAAGAGTAATGGTTATATTGTGTGAAAATAGTATTAAAACATAAAAGCTATAATAATATGCTTTTCCTTAGGTATAACTTTAATTCATCCGTTATTGTTTTAAAGTATTAACGCGTACTTATTTTGTGATTTTTGAAATACTGTTTTTTGTTTACATGATTTTTTTTACGTTTTTTATCAAAACCCAAATATAAGTATAGTCTATGTAAATTTCAAATTTTTTAACACTTTAAAAAAGGTGTACTAAAACTAAATAAATGTCTGCTAAAATGAACTAGTCGGCTAAAATAATTGTTCAAAATTATTTTTCAAATCTAAGCTGGTTGTTAATAAATTGATTTTTCTAGAAAATATTTATTTCCGACGTTGTTATGTAGAAAAAAAATCATAAATATATTTATTACTAAATATCATAATAAATCTGATTACTTTCTGCTAATGTTTTGTCATATTAATTAGTATCAGATAACTTCATGAAATCTCATTTTCTCTAGTACATTTCTAAAGGAATAGCCAAAAAGGGATATAGTCCCCAATTGATTGCTTTTTAGCAAAAGAAGTTACGGCAAGAAACTACCAAATATGTTGCAGAGCTCCTTAAGCAAAATTATCTTACGTACTGATCTAATTATAACAAAAGTTTTCAAAAATGATTTTGAAAGGCAAAAATTAAAAAAAATACTGGAGAATAATTGGGAAAATATATGAATTCACTTAAAAATTTTCCAATTTATAGCCTTCGGAAATAAAGGAATTTACAAAAAGTTGACTTTGTTTAATAGTATCCTGTTAAAATATATTTAACAATACGTATGTTTTTGGATACAAATGCCAGAGCGGAACGTAAATAATATTGATGCAGAAATTATTATTTTTATTTTATTGAAAAAAGAAAAGTATAGAAAAAGTTGAAACTAATTTTTTTTTATACTTATTACAAACCTGACTTTCGTTATATGGGATCAGTAAGATACCAAAATATTTTAATAAGGGATATCGGGCCTAATTTTCTGACAAAAATCCTTTTTATTTCAACTAAACATCATCTGCTGATAAAAAAATGATTTAAAAAATAATTGTACTATTTTGTCAATAAAAGTAAAAGATATACAGTAATTTTTTCTCCTAATTAAAGTAGATAAAAATGAAATAAAAGATTGAAATTGAAAAACTAACCCCTGTTTTCACTTCATTATTATTTGTAAAAATAAATAGGAAAAAATATTTTTGAGGTTTCGTTAGAATACATATATGAATAAAAGATGTTTTAGAACATCTACTATGGATACTAAAGATCACGATGAATAATAATAGAAAAACTTGTTGGTATGTTAAAGAAACTTTTACGTAGAACCACATCCATACTAGCCTTCTACACCAAAAACAAATTGCCTAACTGCCAAAATTTTTAATATTTTCATGAATTTTCTTTTTGCACATTTAATTTATCTTCTTTATAGTTAGTATAGTTATTTTTTGTTTCTAAGAATAATTAGGAAAATTTGCCTTTTCTAAAAATGAAAGGAAAGTTCAAAAAGTAATTATGAGCAGTAAACAAATTTAATGAAGTTTATTAGATGATCTACTTTGTTACACTGTTATTGTTTATCACATTTTCGACGTTTTTGTTTCACTGAAAAGTTTTACTTGACTAACAGATTCGCTATATTTCTAACTTATATTTTAAACTCAAAAATAAAAAATAATAATAAAATTTTTTATGTTATATAATGCTTAGTTTTGATCACGCGTTTGGTTAACTGTTTTTGCCATTTGTGTTCTTCTAAACACGTAACTTATTATTTCAACCGTACATGTTCTACATCGTAGTGAAGGAATAAAAAAATGGTTTTGCCAAAAATAAATGTACTTTAATCGTACATTTAGTTTTATAAAAAGTACTGTGAGAAATTTGTATACATTTGTGAATGCAAATAGCTTTTAAATTCAAAAATAACCATAACTAAATATTTGAATAAAACTGGTTTATTTAAGTTTCTTAACTAATTTTCGTAAGCAAATAGTTCATGTTGGTTTAATTGAGATGATATGATTTTTTATGCAGTCAATAAATAAATATTTAAATGTTGCTGAAAATTAAATTTTGTGATTGCATTATATGTCAGTTTTAATTTTTTAGTTTGCTTACTACATATATTTTTATTAAGAAATAAATGTCAGTGTCGTTTATTAAGTCGTATTTTTTATTCAAATCCATAATCCTTTCAAACATTTTTTTCACGATGCAAAGAACTTTAATACGTTTTAATAAATTATCCAAAATAGTATATATAGAAATTTTAATAGTTTATAATTGGATTTTGCTATGTTAAATAACAGAACTTTTGGTTAAAGAATTTCCTGTTGGGCAAAATTTACAAAATAATTCTAATGTTTAGACCAACACGCTTACCCTCAATATAATGAGCTAGTTTCGATATTTTTTTCACTTTGGGTATACAATATATAATGCTTTTTATATATTCTTGTTTTTATCCTTCTCTAATTATAAGTTATGGGATGAAGTACTTATTCCATAAATATTCATAGACTGGACTTCTAAATAGGGAGTATGAAAAAAAATTACAAACTGAAATCGATGTGGCTGGCACAGGATTCGTTCAGGTTTTTCAGATTAAACTCGGAACTTTACGCTTTGGTTAGACGACAATGACAGATATTCCCTATTTTTCATATCAGAATATAAACAAAAGATTATGCAGTATTCACCTATGGGCCATATATAAATAAAATCTTTTGAATATTTTTTTTTCCAAAAAAAGCTCGGTTATTATCCTTTAGAAAAAATGTCTTACAATATTTATCGCATTTTGTTGGTACAATAATTTTTTAGTTGGGTTAGTTTTTACTGGTATAAAATAAAGTTGGTTGAACTTTGTGTAGTTTATTTGTATCATATTTATTACGTTTTTTTATACCAACGATATTTGATGCAAATTTACCTTACTATTTTCCTTACCTTTACTTACCTTACCTTACCTTTACTTACTTTCCTTACCTTACCTTACCTTTACTATTTTCCTACCCTAGCCTACTACCCTTACAACATTGTACATCACACACTGTACAAAAAAAGATGAATTTTTAATTTTAAGAACGTTAAGAGAATTTAAGAGCATGCGACACTTTTCCTGGAACGAAGCGATATAACAGACCTTTAAAGTTAAAACACTTCGAAATAGTTATAATCATTTTCAATGTCATTAGAACGTTTGATTGCAATCAGTGACAAACTGGGGACATAGTTATTTAAAATTCAGGAAAAATCATATATCGAATTATTTTTCATTCATAGTAAAAAGAGCAATTAAGTAATCTTAAACATCATAATTATACGCATTGAAAATCAGTAATTAGTTCTTTAAGGCTCTAATCTTATTATCTATACGCATTATTTCAAAAATATTAACGAACGCTTAATAATTTGGCATGGTTATATTAATAAATTATTTTATAAATTTACCAAACATTTTCCTCGATTTTTTTTATATTTTACGTAACATCTTCATCAATAAATATTTTCATTTTATAAAATAATATAATAAATACAGCAACACTATTTTTAAAAATATTATTTTCTGTAATTATCAGTGCACATCAAAAAACATCTAAATGCAATACCAAGCAAAATAAGAATTTATTAAAAAGAACAACATCGATAGAAATGAAGATATTAATTATAAACAAGCTAATAAATAAGTACTATCTAATATATAAAAATATTCAAAACGAAAAAAGAAAACGTAGTTCATTAGCATTCTAAAACACTTAGAATATTTTCAAAAAAGCCGATAATAAACATTCATATCCAAAACTCAAATAAACATGCACATTCCCAATTGCATTTCCGTATCCGTTTTGCCCCCCTAACCTTATTTAAAACTTTTTTTATGGGAGAAAAACTGCAAGGTTTATTAGAGGTAAATTCTCGCTTCCTCAGTTCCACGTAGGTGACTGATTACCATGTTTCCAGTGTTGCTTACTTCAACAAGAAACATGCCTCGGGGTGAATCCTTGTCTGGATGTGACGGCCTCCGGTTCGAGTAAATATTATATTCGTCACATTATCTTTTGCTTGGAACAAAACTTTGGTTATTTTAAGGAGATCTGTTTCTAGGTATTCATGTTACTTTTTATAGTAAATATTAGCTCTATCATTTTCGAAATTTTTTTTAAAGCAAAAATATGTTTTTTGCTTAATGATAACTAAATAAGCAAAATATAAGAAAATTGGAGATTATAGTCCTGTGTAATCCATGCAGGACAAAATACAGGGAAATGAAAAATTACAGCTTTATTCTGAAATTAAGGGTGTTAAGTGTATTCACAAAGTTATCGTTAGTGGATTAAAATTACATTTTTGTTTGGTTTTCAACAGAATTTTTTCCCGAATAAATTTTTGCATGAGATCCTCCAGGGAAAATGTCATCTGCAAAAATAGAGGATTAAGAAAAGAAAAAGAAAATTAGTGAAAGAACGTGCTACGTGACTTTTTTGCGTCAATTAACATGTTATCCCCTCCTTAACAAATAATAAGATCCCCTTTTTATAAACTTTTTAAAAGTAAAGTTCTTTTTTTTATCTTTTGAAATTGCCGTTTTTAATGGATCTAAGTGCAAACGAATAACTTTCAAGCTTTTTTTCTCACTTGTATTTTTTGTCACTTAGCACGATTTTCCACTAAGCTAATCAAATGTTATGTACATGATCGTCTTCAAACAGCTGAAACGAAAAATACAGTTTTCTTGAGAACTTAACATAAATTTATTTTTGGGTGATTTATTGCTGAGACCTTAGTTCTATGGTGTCCAGAACTAAGGGATTACACGGCACAGTTTAGTTTGTTATTTAACTGTAAAATGCATTGCAAAAAGCATGTTCTGCGGTTTTTTATAATTGCTCCAAACAAATGCAACTGAAATAAATTTGATTGATTAAAGCTAATAGTCGAAATAGTAAAAAAAAGTCAATTACTTAAATAAAACTGATCAGGGTTTTTTTCATTGTGAACTGATTGCCTACTAATTGTGCTTTACATAATGCTTTTCGTTTGGATCGGTGCTTCAATGTAATAAGTTCTTTTATAATTGACAATAAAATAATCATAAAGCTTCATAAATTCGTGGGATGGAATGTAATGTAAAAAAAGCAAATATAAAAAAAGGTTCAAGCGCACCTTGTCAGATACCCGGTATAAGAAAAAAAGGTTCAATAATTCTTTTCTCAACTGCGATTGTTTAGAAATGCGACTGGAAGTGATACTGACTAATTTTTGTTCTGAACATAAAATATTGTTTGCGAAGAAGCTGACACGCTCTTTAAAGGTAAAAAACTGTAAAAAATCTGGCTTGAATTTACTAACGATTCTTAGTAACTTTACAGATTTTCACCATTTACTAGAAAATCATATGTAACCTAAAGAAACTACTGTAGTAATACTAAGCATTTCTAAGTAAATTGATGTAACGCTTACAGCGCCCCCTGGCTATCTTTTCTAGAGATTATGACGAATCGATATCGCAACAATAAAAAACATAAAAACGTGGGTTTTTTTTTTATTTTAGTATACAAAAATTACGTTAAATTATTTCGAAAACTTCACATCCCCCCCAAAAAAAATGAATCTTAAAATTTCTTAATCAATAACATAAAACTCCTTTAACGATCAAGATTTTAATCTCTTTATTTACACGCAATCAAAATGCAAGTCCCCGATAGCAGCGAGGACTAACGCGCAGTTCTACGTTGCGAGACATGCGGATACCGTGGATCTTGGGTTCGGTCCTTACTCCTTCTCTGGAAATTCGATATAAAACCTGACTAACAGAAAAAATAGTGGTGCCCTCTGGTTTTAAACTTTTGTAACCAGTTTACTACCAGTCTCTTTGTAAACATACAAGAAAATCCCTTGCAAATCTACTACAGTTTTCTTAGCATAATTTACTAAGCTTTAATTAGTAATATATACACATATTTCTTATGTAACATTACTAAAAAAACTTATGGAAGCTGAGTTTCCTAGATAATTCTTAGTAACCTTACAGATATTTTTTTAGAGTGTATGAGAGAAGCGTAACTTTTAAGGATATGGTCTCAAAAGTTTCTGACTTCGTTAAAATAATTTAACCAGCAGTTTTGATGCATACATTTTATTCTAGAAAACGCTGCCTGTTTATATGTTTCGGATATTTAATGATAGTTTCAAAAAATTTCAATATACATAAAGTCGTATTTATTTTCCATTCTGTTACATGTAAAAAAAACAATAAATAAAAAAAATATTATTTTTGGATACAATCTAAGGTTAAGTTCCCAAACATTTTAAGATGTATTTAAATGGCATTAACCCGGCAGAACTCGCGCTAACTTAGCATAGACCGAGAATCTTCTAGATCGGGAACTCAATGTGATGCCTAGTGCCTCCAAAGTGTCGAATACACTATGAACGATTGATTTGTGATTGGCATAATTAAACTTTCCGATTGCAGCTCTGTTTCTTCAAAATGTACCATAATACGTCAGATTTTAATGGATAATTAAAATTTTCGATCTTTGCGCTAACGTCGCTAACTCTAACTAAACTGTCGCTAACTAAGCTGTCTGCACAACAGCTAGTCGTAAAAGTACGAGGAACTGTTCCTGGCCTTTTCCGATCAGATAACTCAACAACTGTCACTAATCATTGAATTGAAAGCCAATAGCCAGATTTGTTTCAGTGATTAACTTTTCGACCATGAAACCATTAAATTTTCATAATTCATTTTTGGTTGTTTTTGCTTTAATAAACTACAACAAAAAATATAACATTGACTATTTGCAATTTTTTATAGCTAGATCAAACTAAACCGCAACTGTGCTAAAGCTCCGAAAGGATGCTAGAAAAAGCCAGCCGTAAACCATTACATCAGTTCCCTTAGACAAAATTGAGTCTTGATCATTTCCCTTAGACAATTTTGAGGAGTTGGTGTCTATATCAATTTCAATATAGAAAATCCTTATAATGGTAATCCAATCAGAGTTTCAGATCTTAGAGTGTATTTAATCTATCTGGGGTCCATTAGACCCCAGGCGAGTGCTGCCGGGTTAAGCAAAAAATATGTTATATACCAATTTAAAAAAAAAAACTATCCTAGAGTTGTTTTTAACATTCGAACGGTGAATAACGTTTCGTTTATGAATATAGTAAAAACTAGAATACAACAAAACTACGTGAAGAAAAGTAAGGTTTAATTAAGTTTCCGTTCTCATGAATGAAAAGAGATTAACTTTACAAACATATCTTAGGGAACAAATTTATTATGCTTTAGACAGATTTAAAAACTCAGGAATTAATTAGTTTTATAAAGTGTTTGAATGTCGTTCAGAAAACTCCAACGAATCCCATAAAAGTAGTTCCGTAAATCGACGTAGTTTCCGAAATAAATTGAATTTGTACCTTGTTCAACTGTTGCTAACTTAGTCAGGATTTTTAAGGGTTTTAATTAATTTTAAGGTGTTTTTACATCTGAACTTTTTCAGATCCAAAAGCATTAATTTTAATTTTTTTAATCAAATTTAGATTAAGTTCTAACGAAATTAGAATATAACACTATGTTACTGCATATCTTTACATACATAATTTAAGGTGCTTTTGCATTTAATCTTCAAAACTATACTTTCTAGTTTTATATTTATTTCATAAATGATGAAACTTTTGAGTTGTACATCAACTTAATGCTTACATCATGAAAAAAATTCATAAAATTGGTTCTGCGAAATTTTTTAAAGAAAGAACATGGAAAACATTTCGAAAAGTTTGAATTCTGAGAAATGGCATGCCATGCTGAGCGGGGATTGAATTTTGTTACAATTATTTTAATTCTTTTTAATTAACATTAAATGTGTATATCTAAAAATTAAAATTAAAACATTGAATTAAAAATAACTATTATTTATTGATAAATCGAGTTTTAATTCTTTGAATTATTTACCAATAAAATAATGAACTTATCAACATTTTCTATTATATAATTGATATATGTAGCTACTAAACTAATTCAATAAATATTTGTTTAAGTATTTTTAAAGTTTTTTATTGGTTTTAATCTTAAAAAAAAATATTTTTAGACTAATATATGTAAAATATAGCTCTTTAATATAATAAATTAAAGCTAGTTTTCTTTTGTGCTTGAAATAGCTCATAACTTCAAAATATGAAACGAAATATTTGAATGAACGAAGTTATTGGTGAGGCAATAGCCGTTAGTCTTTTAAAAAAACGATTGTATGATATTCTATAAAATAAACTTTGCTGTGTTGTTGTGAGTCCACTCGTTCAACGTATGTAATTCAATAAAAAAATTACAAAATTGAAATGTATCCAAATTAGTTACTCATCTTCTAATACAATTTCCAAAAGTTTTATTTTGGACAAATATATTGATTGAGAAAAAAGTTATGAGATTATTTTATTTTGTTTCAAATCAATAGAATGTTTATGCTGAAAATCTTTTTTATAGATGACGTTTAGTTATTTCAGTCGATTATAATATATTTTCCGAGCCGTTTGAAATGTGATTTTTTTTTTTTGCTAGAAGATCATAAAATGCTCATGATGGCTTTCGATGTTTTAGCAAGTGATTCAGAAGCTAAAATTTGTATCGATTTACCATTACTTTAACCACTTTAGGTAGACGTCTTTTTTTTATAAAAATAATGAATGAATTCTCATTTTGAATGAACTACTTTCGCATAGTTATCGTAGATAAAACAAATAAAATAGCCCCCTTCCCCCCCAAAAAAAAATGCTTCGATAGGATGCTAAAATTTTTATGGAGTTACTTTTTGTAAAAAAAATGAACGAAGCTTATAGATAAAAAAATAATTCGTGTTACAAAAATCTGGCAAAGTGAAGTTTACGTCGATAATATTAGAAATGATACATGTTGAGTTCGATCTGAATTGAATTACTATTTTAAATTATTCATTGATATACATTTGTCAATTTTCTCTAAATCTTTATACTTTCGAATATTTTAAAGATGGATTTCAGGTTTTATGTATTAATGCATGCATATTTAAAAAAATCTTAATACATTATTTTAAGACTTTAAAATCTTTCAATGATATAAAAACCCTCGCCTGCTCCTATTTATCATACCATTATATACCCAGTGACTATGGTGTTTTCTAGCATTAATTCGTTAATATGATGTTTAGTTTAGAATCTCACACTTTCTCTATCAGGCGGACCTTCTAACAACTCGACCATTGAAATTTAAATTCCATTTCTATTTAACTTCATCAGGTATTTGTTATCTGCGGGTTATTGGCGAGAAGGAATCTGTTAGCCACGTGAGTCAAAACGCAATCTCTTATCAGGTTAAAAAATATAACTTTCCTTATTACAGAATTTTATCAGCAATTTTATTGCTTATGCTAAAAAATACGGAAATTTCCTAGAAAATGTTATTACCTTTATTAAGGTTGAAAAACTTGTTTTGAATGTATTATTACACTTCGCTATAGCCATTTTTTTTCAAATGAGGAATCAATAATTTTATTTTATTTTTCGGTAAATTAGCAAATATCATGGACCCTAACTACGTGTATAGATAATAGTTTTTCTAATCAGAAATCTTGATTATGTTAACTTATCTATAATAATAAAAATGAAGTTTTGTGTGTGTGTGTGTGTGTGTGTGTGTGTGTGTGTGTGTGTATGTATGTCTCTCTGAAACTCGCTAAATGAGCAAAATGTTTGTTAAGCTATTACTGAACTATGATGGTTAATAAAGCCATCGCACTAGAGCTGCATATAAGGGTATTATGTCTTTATTGTTTCGCCAAATATGTTGCCAATCTCGCCAAATTATTTATTAAAACTCGCCAAATGGGCAAAATGTTTTTTTTTTTAAATAATTTATAAGCTGGTTGGATATGCTAAGGTAGTTGTGTTAGAGCTGTATAATGTGTGTGTTTGTAGCTATATCTATTTTCTCGCCAAATTTATGATTTTATAACAGGTTATATGGTACACATACTTGGATCGATTTGATATTTATTTAATCCGTGTGAAGTGCGGGTATAAATTTGCTAGTAACCAAATAAAATTTCAAAATTATGTAAAGAAAAATAGTATTCTGCAACAGTTTAACGTCAAATAAAATATTTTATATATTGAAATTGATAAAAAGTTAATATTTTCTAACTTGAATGAACAGTAACTATATCATGTTGCATATGATTGTACCGTAACGCTCCTTATTGATGAAATGTTATACTTCCACGAACTTTCATTCAAAACAATGACTTTCAAAATATTTTAATATTGTCATCTAATTAGAACAGCTATGATAAGATGGCCCTAATATCCTAGACAAAACGTCCAAAACCCTGGCTTGCGTCCAAAAGTGTGTATGCATGAAACAAAAGTTAAATCTACCATTCTGTTATTTTCCAGACATCTTGGCTGAAGGCAACAGATGGGAAGGACACTTGTTTAGATTTCACAATAGAACCAGCAATGGCCAAAGAGTTAGCTGAGGATAATGAGTATCATTACTATCTAAAACAATTGATGGGCGTCTGGACATATTCTAATGTCTCGTTAGAAAATATTGGTCGTACGAATCTAAAAGGCATGGTCTGTTGGGTAATGGCTTGAAGAGCTTGTTCCATTATCATCCAGCTGTACCCCAATCGGATTGTGCAGAGACATCACACAATAAATAACGTTGTGAAAAGCAGAGCTAGTTCGATTATATATGAGGTAACTAAATTTCTGTCTCTATTATGTAACTTTGGGTACCAGTTCGAAGGTCTACTTAGTTATTTCAATGCGTTTCAGAATCAAAATGCCCTTCAATATTAGCCTTATCAACCTTAGTGTGTATATAAGTTTAACCAAACCTAACTAAGCTAGCCGACAAACGGCATAACCCACATCGTTGTAGAATATGCTGGCTAACTTATAAACAGTGATTCTTAAAACACCAATGTTAAAACACATATCCAAACATATATTTTTAATAAACAATGTGGAGAAAAGCACATATGTTTTGCTTTCAAAGAAATGTGATGTTCATAAGTATTTCTGAAATTCGGAATAACATTAACTATTTTTTTTACAATTAATTCAATATTTCCTTTTATTTGCGTACACGCTTATGAAAGTACAATATTTTAGACATATTTTAAAATGTGTTATAATTACGTTTTAAAAATATTAATTTTTGAAATGTGGTTTTAGGAACAATTTCAAATTTAGGAGTCGTTCCAACTTCAACTAGATCTATCACCAAAACCATCGATTATTGGATGTTTATGAAACGGCGATTACAGTTCATACACATCTTTTTCTTTAGATAACTTTAAGTTTTGGACTGGTTTTGAAAATAGAATTTTTAATGGTAATAACAACACCAAAAAAAAGCAAGAAATTTTAATTTTTAACTTTGATTTCTTAAAATTGTTTTTAATCTACTTTCTGCGTAGACACTTTAGTGTTTATGTTATTGTGTACTTCGGAAATTTATTGATTTATATCGAATAATATAAACATCAAATATTTACTTTTTTAGCTTGTTTTTATTTTTTCCAACTAAATAAAGAAATACGCTGCAAAAGTTTGTTGTTAGCTTTTCTATTTTTTTTTTTAAATAATAAGACAGATTCCTTGCGGAAAAAAATTATATTTGAGTTTGGGACCATCTCAAATTAAGATAAAAATATATTTAGTAAACTTCAGGAAACTTTTAATTTGACATGAACAATTAAACCTTAAGTTTTTTTTATTAAAAAAGTAAAACGAAAGCTTTAAACAGCTCTTATCAATTTCCTCACAGTAAGTGGTGTACTGTTTCTCATAGATGATTGAGTGAGACTCTTTAAAATAAAAGGATAATTAAAAAGCACTGTTCTTTTAAAGTTTGATGCGTTAAAGAGTTTTATTTTTATTTTTCGAAATAATGATATAAAAAAGTTTATTTTATAAAAAGAGGTTGCGTATATTTTATTTAATTTAAATTTTAATTAAAAATTTTAAAAAAATCTGTTTGTTAAATTAATTTGACATATTTAATTCGTTTATGTTTTTGCCATTACGAAATTATTAAATCAGCTGTTATAATCTAAATTTTAACTTATGAATCTGTTTTACTGAAGAATAATTTTAGAAAATTTACTTTTGTAGAGCTTTCTGTCTGTTTGATTTTAAACTTTATAAAGTGTTTTATAAGAATAATTGTTTTTTTTTAAGTAAACATGCTTCTAATTTTTTATATAGTAACATATATTGGTTGGAGGTTGGACATTCTAAAGCTTTAAGCTTGCATTTAGTTTGTTGATAGTAATGACAATTGTTAAGGAATAGAATTGTTAAATAAATGGAGTATGTTTGTAGTGCTTTTCAAATGACTCTAGTATGCAAACAAATTTAGACAACTTTCTCTAACTAGGGAAAGTCATTTTCCATGTTCTATGTATTCTTTAGATGCTTTAGGCAGTGTGTTTATTGACAAGTAAGTCAATATGCGTCTTGGGATTATTATATTTTCAGAAAATATTGGAAAAGTTATTAGTTTTTAAAAAAGACATTAATATATGCACAAATATTTGTTTCTAATCAGCAACCAATATTATACTTTCTATGTATATTAGGTAATATTGGTATTGTTTAGCCTTCAAACAAATATTTATTAGTTTTTAAAATTATTTTGTTTACAATTACATTATTTTTCGTTGCATATTAGTCTGTATGTCATTTTTGAGAATAAAAGACTTAAAAATTGGAATTGAATTTTGATAATTTTAAAAAATGAGTTAGTTAAAGATTCCACAACATGATCAGATGTTCGCCTGGGGTTCATTCTCATGAATTGTTCAATTTGCGAGGTAAGAATATAGATAAACACATTAATTGTAGATAAGAATATGGTTAAACACAATGATTGGAGATAAGAATATCGTTAAACACAAGGATTTGAGATAAGAATATCGTTCAAAACATTGATTGATCAGATCAGTAAATCCTGTTAAAGAGACATATTATTCAAATGTAACGACTAGCCGTCAAAATTGTTTTATACTGTGCCAACGATTTTATTTATACTTACACATATTTACACAATAGTATTCTCGACACATTTTTAAGCAAAACAATATTTTAATAGTTTAAAATAATTGTTAATTTGCAACGAAGACATTAAAATATTTAAAAATCATAATGTTTGTTCTTTTTGAGTGGGATGCCGTCCAGCCATAGCATAAACCTAGATCTTTGAAAATCTAGATTATCGACTCCAAGATGATAAATGTTTAGTTTCACCACGCTGAAGGGGGATCTGAAGGGGGCACAAAGTGTCTTAAATGTTGTTTTCCCATAATTTTACGTGACAAATTTAGTATAATAATTAAATATTTGCATAAATTTGGAATGGATTTCAGTAATTTCTTTTTCATGTTGTAGGGAATTTCCTCCACTAACAAAACGGCACTTTTAAATTAATTGCAAACTATTTATTTAATTTTTTAAATACTGAAAATTGAAGAACATAAAAAATTATTATTATAGGCATAATTTTAATTAAACTTAAGCATAAAATTAATCTAAACAAAAAATACAGGGTGATCCAAAGGGTAGGACAAACTTTAAAATTGAATAATTCGAAAACAAATAAATAAAAAATAATGCGGTTTGCACCAAACTAACTGAAAAGAAGCCGGGTTTTATGTGACTACAAAATAATAAAATAATAACAAGAACAATAATAATAATCGTAGTTCTGTTTGGTTTGGTTTGAATTATCGTCGCACTAGAGCTACACGAGGGCTATTGGCGACGGGCGTCGTATTTTAGAACCACAGTCAGGTGACGAGCCACACCTGAATAGGCACCCAACGCAACCGTTAAGGGCGACATCGTACGCAGCGTTAGGACTTTGAAGGATATTTAACGTGCACTCCCTTACACGGGGTATTATTCGTCGGACATTTTTGGCTGCACGGGCCGTTTTATAGGTCGGCAGCTATTTTGGCGATGCCCGGACCAGAACCTGGGACCTTCCGCATGCTAAGCGAGTGCTTAACCGACTGGGCTCCCCAGCCCTCCGTAGTTCTGTTGGCGACCTACAGATTGTGCTTTATTTTTTATTTCTTCAAAAGATAATTTACAAAAAAAATTACACGATTAGTTACAATTATTTAGTTACAATTTTGTTGTACAAGAACGTCGAAATTTGCTAGCACCACAGGGCTCCCCCGCAGAACGTCCGGGTCACCACTGTAGATTAACTGATGGGGCTATTAATCAGTTCTTTCTACACGACTCTTGATCAGAAGGTTAATTTAGCTTAAAGTGTTTCAACGTTGAAATAAGGCTAGTTACGAACAGGAACAAATGTATAATTTATTAAAAGAAACAAATAAATAAAAGAAAAATCTAAACTGCGCTTAGGGCACAGTGCTAAGCTTAGACTTTGGTAAGAGCGAGACTGCCGGTACATAAACAGTACACGCTTCTATAAATAATTAAATTTGCATATACATTAGAAGTTAGCAGATGAGAAAGGACATATCCGAATTGTTCATTTGGGTTGAGAAAGTTCGTTGTACAAGAACGTCGAAATTTGCTAGCACCACAGGATGTTCAAATTATATGTCCGCCATTCAAGTACCGCTGTTAGATGAGTCACCATACGGTTCACAGCACTTTGTAGCATTTTTTGAGTTATGACAGACACATTTAGCATCTTTTGAGTGCTACTAGTGATGGGTTATTTAGTCACGGGTTATTTTTTTTTATACTTATTTTTTCGTAACCACACAAAATCCGTTTTCTTTTAAGGCCGTTTAGTGCAAACCTCATTTTTTTTTTACTTTATATGTTTTCGAATTATTTAACTTTAAAGTTTGTCTTGACTTTTGGATCACCCTGTATTTCTAAATATATAAAAATAAAATTAAAGTAAAACATAAAAAAAAAACAATATTTAACCTGAACAGCCTAGGAATTTGCTTCCCGTAAATAGGTAAATAAATACATTAAAGTAAAATTACTGCCATTTAAAGCTTTTAAATGAAACGGATTAAAAAAAATTGATAATATCAATATACAAGTTTATATTCCTAATATATACCTTATCGTTCGGAAACCATTTAGAATGTGATTCAATACACGGCTTTTACTCAAATGAAATTAAAATACTTGTCTTAGTAACGTAAACAGTTCGATACGTGTTCATGTATAAGTAAATTAATTTTAATTTTTTCTGGCAATCCAAAACATTCTTTGCGAAGAAATAGCCCTGCTCAAGGGGATATGTGTGTAATAATGCATAATTCCTGTACGCGTGAAATGAGGCACACCTTTTTAACTATAATAAGAACCAAATGTTTTGGTATACAAAACGTGGCTCTATGCATCTGCGAAATACTTTTAGATTTGCATAAATGTTTCGATTTGTCAGAAATGTAAAAGTGAAAAATAAACTAAGTATGTTAAGTATTTTAGTTTGTGGTACTGAAGTACTGAAATGATTTTTGGTATTAAAGTGATTTTGAAAATAAAATTCATAATATAGGTTTAAAATTAATATGACTGTTCGAGATATACCTTATGTTAACCCTAAAAATCAATAAATACATTATGATTTGTTAACATTGCGTGCATACAAAATTCTTTGTCTTCTTCTAAATCATTAGTAACCTATGGGTATGTAACAATATTGAAAAACTACTACACCTCACCGTATAAAATTGTCATGCAATTTGTTGCAAAGAAATTCCATTAAATTGGTGAAAACTGGTTTTATAAAAATTGCAGCCAAAATGATTTTTTATAAAGAAAGAATAAAATTTTAAAAAAAAATCATTTTTGGTTTTAAAAAAGCTCACGTAATATAATTAACTACTTGCCGGCCCGGCGGCGCAATGGTTAGAATGCTAGCCTTTGGAGCTGCTGGGCTAGGGTTTGAATCCCGGTAAGGCATGGATGTTTGTGCTTGTCAATAACTAATGTTATTTGACTATGTGTTTGTGTCGTCCTTCTTTATGTGTCTCTTGTGACTGTCTCTTCTGGCGAGCTGGGTAATTTGCTATAAAGCCTACACTATTCCCTTATAAAAGGCCCAATCACTGTCATTTGTCATAACTAACTACTTGAAATATGATTTTGTTAAAAGTATTACATTACACACTGTAAAAATTTTGAGAAAAGTTACTCTGTAACGCTGGCAACAGCATATTATGACTGAATATAAAACATTTATATGTGTGTTAAGCTTATTCATATTTTTGGTGTAACGTTGCTCCATACAGCTAAGAATCAGCACATGGCACTACTAGTATTAAGGGAGAACGTCATAATACATTTTTTCACTGTACTAAAATGCAATAAAAAAAGGCGTTACACAAACTATCTTACTAAAAAGGAACACAAAATGTCGTTTTCTATATTGTTTCGGTAGTGGTACATCGCTATGAATTGTTTATTGATAGCGATACTAGTTAAAGAATCATTTCCGCTTAAATTGTCATTAACAACACTGTCAAAGTCATGTGGTGAATTGTAAAATGTAAATTTCCTTTCACTGGGTTCGGGATTTGGGAACTGATGGTAGTTTTTGACTTCGGCTGCCTTGTAGATTTCAAGAAGAGATGACATAAGGATGGAAGAGGATTATAGTTCTATTTAAATCCAAGGCTTTCCGGAAGTTTAGCATTTAAAATTGCGTATTCTTCAATTTGGTATACGGTTGTTTTCCATACCTTGGCGTGCTCTTTTCTATGATTGATATTGTGTTATCTAAATACAAGAGCGACTAAATTCAAATAGCCAGATATTTTTTTTTTCTAAAATTAAATAAATATAAGGTAAATAATGTATTATAGCAGTCATATTACTGTTTTGTCAGCTGTATTATTGTTTGTGTTCTTTTAAAATACTTTATATATTTTTACTGAATAAAAAAAAATGTGATAACAAAATTTTGAGCCAATAGACAAGAGTCATATGAATGGATGTGTTCTACTTTCAAATGTAAAACATTCATACAACCTTTATGAAGATCGTAATTAAATGTATTACTGTGCATCAATAAAATTGAACCATTTTTGTTTTTAGAATAATCACCTGTTTCACAAAATATTTCCATATATTGTTTAGTATCATGCATCGAAAAAATTAGATACATTTAATTCACGCATTAAGAAGTTTCCATAGGAATACTTCATAAACATGGTGGTAACTAGTGTTGCCTCTGGTTTTATGGAGTTTTAACGTTTCTTGATAAAATGGTGTGAACTTGAACCTAAACCGAGTAACGAACCATAATAGAAATTAAAGTACAGAAAAAAGCGGATGAAAATAGCAAATGGCATAATAGCTGCCTCCAAATTTAAGAAGTAATTTAACTGATTTTTCTTTTGTGCAATGACATTGTACATACTTATGAAATTTTATTAGCAATATAATGGAATTTTTTATATTTTTATAGACAAGTAATTTAGTTCTCAGGTCATGTTCTGACAATTATATTACAAAAACATCGCTTTACTGACTTTTCAAAGCTGATTTGGTAAAAAACAGAAATTTTCATATTTGGTTTTGTTTAACAACATTTATGATTCCTCGTGCGCTTGGAAGGTTAAGCAGCGTTTTGGAGAAATTTCTTCCATATGTGGTGTTTAGTAATACTGCTTCAAAATTGGTGTATAAGATTTAAAAAATGACTGTTAAGTTACACATTTATTTTAGAGTATGGTCTTCCATCTCAAAATTAATGCCTACTTATTATGGAAATTCTTGTATGAGAGTTAGAAAAAACAACAGTAATATATATTAAGCAGTATTTATTTTATTTTAATACCATTAAAAAAAACAAAAAGACAAATTTTGTATAATAAACAACTATAGAGGAAACTCAATATTCCAACTCAGGTACTCAAAACTTTACACACGTATCCCTTTAGGACCCTGTCAGATTTCACAGATTTAACTTTACAAGACTTAATTTTACGAGTGTTATGTTGCATTAACTTTACGAGTGTTATGTTGCATTAACAGCTTCAATGCCAGCAACCTCTTAAAAAACACGTCATTTTTTTAAGCAAATAACTTATGTCAGCTGGTCCTGTATCGATATTTTTGATATCTTGAACATTCTCTTTTATACAGTCACTATCGTGATAGCTCGGTCGGAAAGGGGTACCATAAAAAACATTATATTCCATTCCTCACAATTGCAAAGATGATATATTTTTATAAGAAATTAATATTTTAATTTCTTCATCAAAATAAGTGATGTTGAACTTTCAATTGTGTTAAGCAGTGCAGATTTTTCGAACTTATTTCTTAGGGTTCCTTAACGGACAACTCTCTTTTCTACATCCACTTAACAAAATAAAAAGTTATCCGAAATCTGAGTAAGGGAAATTTTAAACTTAGTTTTTACAACTTTTTTGATATTTTAGCCATTAAATAATTTACACACAAATATGCATAAATTATTGACAAACAATTTTTCAATCTTAAAACAATTTTCTTTTTAGATAATTGGAAACAAATTGTTGGAAATTCGAAATAGAATATAGATTTAAAATACTTAAAATGTATATTGTATATAAATTTTCTTAAAATATGCAAGGTGATTAATAAGAAACTTTGCCAGCATTTGCGCTTCTAGAGTCCGTTCCAGTTAACCGATCGAGATGAGATTTCAAATCTAGTTATTTAGAAGTATGCGCTCGAGATTCTGTGAATTTCATTACAGTGCTGCTCACGGCTTACGGCTATAGTTACAGAAACTCGAAAACTTCGAAAGGCAACGTTTACTTTTTCCTGTCTGAAAATTTTCAGCGCATGCGGAAACCATAAATAGCTTTGGAACGGCACCAATGTGTCCAAAACCGACATGTTATAAATAACCCTTTAAGACCTGCCATGAGATGGCGCTGATTAAGTATATGAGACTAACTGTTAAGAGTTTTATCGAAAAAAAAAGCCTTAAACTGTCATCAACAGTATATTTGCATATGACTGAGGTGCGCACTAAGTAAATTTGTTGTTTAAGGCATTTTTTTTCGATAAAACTCTTAACAGTTAGTCCATATCTTAATCAGCGCCATCCGATAGAGGGTCTTAAAGGGTTATTTATTACACGTCAGGTTTTAGACACATCGGTGTCGTTCTAACGCTATTTAAGGTTTTCGCAAGCTCTTAACATTTTGAGACAGGAAAAAGTAGGCGTTGCTATTCAAAATTTTCGAGTTTCTGTTACTATAACAGTAACAGTGAGCGCCACTGTTATGATATTAGCAGAATTTCAAGCGCATACCTCCATATAACTATATTTGAAATCTCATATCGATCAGTTAACTGGAATGGACTCTAGAAGCGCAGATGTTGGCAAAGTTTCTTTTGAAATCACCCTGTATATTCCTTAAAATGAAATTACAATATTTTACATTCCTTGAAAAGTTATTTCATCAGACCACCAAAATCATGAAAGATGGTTTTATCTATGACAAAATAATGGATCATGAAGGATCACTGTGAAACGGCAGTTGTCAAAATTGAAATAAAGGACACATAAATATTTAAAGGATCGGTAAGGAAATAATTTTTTAAAAAAGATTATTGTTTAGTCCGTTTTGTTGGTATGAAAAGGACGTAAAATTGCCTTGTCTATTGACTGAAATAACATAGAGGTAATGTATGCTTCTAAGGTTTAGCTAACAACTAGGATATAATTTGGAAAATAACTATGTTTAGAGAATAGAAATTGGACCTGATACTATAAACCTACAGGGTGTCAAAAAATGGAGTATCTGTTTTTAAAAGTTAATAAAAAAGAAATGGATCGAGATATTAACTCGCGTCTGGCAGAAAACGAATGAGTTATGTCTGGAATTTGATATGGAACACTTTATTATGCAAGTTATGTTTATTACGTTATTATGTAATTACACTTTATTATGTTCAATTTAACCGAAAGATGGCGCTTTAAAACCATGTGTTGGCTGTATGAAAGACACGTGGTCAGAACTGAACATTTCTGAACACGTGTCCTTTTCGGTGTATACGCATACCTATTTTTTTCATACAGCCAACACACGGTACTGAATCACCATTATTCAGTTAAATTGAAAGTATTAAAGTGTAATAACATAATAACGTAATAAACATAACTAGATATTAAAGTGTTCCTTATCAAATTCCAGACATGACTGATTCGTTTTCTGCAAGAATTGTGTTAACATTTCTTTTATAACTTTTGTAAACGGATACTCCATTTTGGGACATCCTATACATTTATGTAATACAATATTAATATATAATTAAAATTATAATATAATATAGATATATTTATCTTATAGATATATTTATCTTTAGTTTAAAGAGGCTAAAATATACCAGAACACAGCCATTGTACTCGTTTTTTTTTTATTTTACTTCTAATTCTTTACTACTTTTCAACTATTATTATTATTATAACTTGAAATTATCTTTATATTTATTTAACTATATTTTTATTTAACTTGAAATCATCTTTATGTTCTTAGAAACACTATAAAATTGTTAAGGTCAAAGCGTCACTTAAATTTATTCATAAGTTTTCTTAAGACATGTGGCATTCGGTTAGAAATGCTTCATGAAGTTCGAAACTTTCTTATCGACACTTAGACATTATTGTAAAAGTGATCATTTGATTAATTATTCTGTTAAATTATTTCCAGTTTATATGTATAAAAATGTTTCTGAAGCATTTAAAAGGCATTTTGTTCGTCAAAGAGATATTGACGTGAAAAGAAATTACTATTTACTATCATGCAAATTAATTAAGTTATAATGCAATGCAAGTAAGTGTTATACAGTTTACTTTGAATATATGTTGTTCTGCGGGATTTCGAATTAAAATAAAAACCAGTCTAGAACTATAAAAAAATATATCTTAAAACGTCTTTGGTTTGATTGTTTCAAAAAGATAGAACAATTCTTGAACTAGATTTTTTTTTCTATTTGGTTTAATAAATAACAATTAACCGTAATTTGATTGAATACTTTTTTCAATGTCTAAAATAATACATGACAATCCAGCAATTAATTCTTTAAAAAAAATTGTTTTGTAACGCGTGGGTACTAGTGTCAGTATATAATGCTTGCGGTTATACGGTTCATTGTTTATAATGTCAGTAAAAGTTGATTTATCGCATATCTACTGTAACAATAGTGTTTTAAATGGTATGTATCCTTGAGAAAAAGTCCCAATGTTTTCTTCTTGTGGTAGTTACATTGACAAATGACACAGTGAAGCTATTTATATTCTACTAACGCAATTTATATGTGTCTCTCAATCTCGTTTTTTTCTCATTTATCAATGTAAACTATTGGAATAAATGCATTTATTTAAGAGGCTTTCGGACAAAAAGTATTTTTTATACAGGGAAATGCAGTACACAACCAGTACTTATAGAGCAATAAATAATTTCTTGATGCAATAAAACTTGAAAATTGTTGTCCAATTTGTTTTCATTTAAATGAAGAGATATTTTTAAAAATCATGAAACTGTAAAGATTAAAATAGAAACTTTTCATTGATAATTAAAAATAGCTTTAAAATTTTAAGGCCCATATTTATGAAAGTCAAAGTTTTTAAAAATGCATGTAAGTTCGAATCCCATGAATATTTTTAATGGTATTTATACTTGATGATATTTAATTAAATACATATCTATTAAAATGTATGGATATTATATTCAATTTTGCATGACTTTTGCATATCATACTGCCGTGGGCAGGTAATCTACAGTATCTTCCATAGTGACTTGGACCTTTGTTGCAAGCACTCAATTACCTTAACCGGTAAGAAAACATACTGGAACTTTTTTTATTTTAGAGCAAAAATGGTGCAACTCATTGTGGCGATTACTGCAGTTCACCTTATCATGGCAGCATAGTCATACTTTGGAGAATTTGAGGTTTGTATCTACTTAATGCGGTGCAAGTCTTTTTATTAGTGCCAGAATTGGCACCCGAACCCCCGTCAGATATGAGCATAGCAGTTGAAAACTCTTATTTCCCTTTCGTGCAACTTAGTTCATTTTCATATTACGTATTCGTACAGCCGACATTTAACTAGATGTCGCAGCACTTTATGAAAGGACAAATGACTTCGTTACATCACAAAAAGTAATTTTTTAAAAAAATAAATGTAGCCCTAATTAATAAATTGTAGTGGTAGTGAAAATTAATGTGCTTTCATAATATTTCTTTCAATTATAAATTTCGTCAACTTCTTCTCTGAGTAGCAGGGTCGTCTCATTACGCACCTTCTCAATAAGATAGTTTCCTTTGCTGGGGTCGAAGGCAGTGCTTGGAATACTTTCGAAGACGGGACGACTCTCTTATCGGTTCTCCGATTTTTGCAACTTCCGTATTTTCAGCTATTTCTTCGATACTGGAAGACTTGGTTGAACTTTGCTTTTTGGGGGGAAATCCTTCTTTGAATTGTTGCTGTCAAGGGAACTGTTTTAAACTGAAAACCTTATGTATCCAGGGTCACAAATGTAAGCATTATTTTACCTGGAAAATGGAAATTTTTTTAAGGGGGTATAGGACACAATATCTTCAAAAAAATCAAAAAAAAATATTATTATCATAAAAAATAACACAAATATTTTAGAATTATTTTCAACAAAAATTTTATTTATATCTGCAGTAGAACGTGAGATGTGTAGTTTTTTGTGTCATGACATCTGTGTTGGCCAACCACTTTTATAATCTTTGCTTCCTCGTAATAATAGATAGGAATAACGTTATCGAATCCTTAGTTGTTCGGTCGGTTTGGAGAGCTTCAGTAAGGAAAGTGGTAAACTTTAAAGCTGTTTTTCTCCTTGATCGTGTTTTCGATGATTTTTTGACTTTAAATTGATATAACTTAAAATCTACTGCCCATAGAGTGTCAAAATTTTTTACTCATATTTTTCAAACATATATCTTTAATTTGTCTTTAGGGATTAGCTGTAAATAGTTTATTTTTTTATTTATTAATTTTTATAAAAAAAGTGAACCAGTGAAATTATTAAAAAAAATTCCAATAATTTTTTTAAAAAAAACTATGGCAAATATGAAAAATCGGTAAAGACAGTTTGTTAAATACATCTTTCTGTTTATAAAAATGCTAAATATTTGTTTGCCAATGAATAAGTTTTTGACTTATAACAAAAATAAGAGACATCACTTTTTGGCAGATTTTATTTTTTTAAAAAATAAATAATGATAATTTAAAACCTTTGACTATCTAAAAGTGTAAGTATATTTAGTATACATTTATGGAAAAAAAATGATATTGATATCTGCAATATTAAAGAAAAAAGTTGAAAGTGTCCCATACCCCCTTAAATGGAAATTGTGTAAATTCAGCTCTGGTGCTTCACCTTACAACTGCGCTAACAGTCATTTTTGGATTTTTCACATATTAACCGCCCAAGACCAAAAATGTTTACGCTTCTGAATAAACAAGCATTGAATGAGTGTTTTTTTACGAAGTTAACCCTCTAATGCATGATTTTTTATTTTCATCCCAAAAAAATATATATGTATCTTCAATACTCATACATTATGGGAAAAATACTGATGCAGCAATTCATTATATTCAGGTTGCAGCAATTCATTATTGATTTTACTTGGAGAATTCCCTCGATTCAACGCTTATTTTGAAAATTTGAATGTAACAATATTTAAAAAAAGATTAGTGGTAGTTAAAATTAAAAAAATTTCAAAAATATTTTTTTAAATATTTTTTTTTAATAAGAAGTTCCAGCACATCTGTATATCTGATAAACTTCGTTCTTCCCAAAGGTTTTTTTTTTTTTTTCACCTAGATAGTTTCCTCATCTAGGGTCTAAGACTGAGCTTGGAATGCTTTGAAAGCCGGGACGACGATTTCGGCAAATTCCGTTTTTTCGGCTATTTCTTCTATAATGGAAGACTTGGTTGAACTTTCTGTTTTAACGGAGCACACTTCTTTAAAATGTTGCTGTCATGGGAACTGTTTTAAACTGTAAACTTATATATCAGGGTCCCAAATTTAAACATTTTTTTTACCTGTGAAATGGAAATTGTGTAAATTCAGCTCTCGTGCTTTAGCCCACAACTGTGCTAACAGTCATTTTTAGATTTTTACACATTATAGCCTAAGACGACACGCTTCAGAATAAACAAACATCGAATGAGTAGTTTTTAATAAGTTAACAAGGGTTACTGCTTAACTTTTTCAATACTACAGGCGTCGAGGTTGCAGCATTTCATTATTGATTTTACTTGGGAGATTTATTCGAGTCAACGCTTAATTTGAAAATTTAAATGTAGCAATATTAAAAAAAATAGTGGTAGTTAGAATTAACATTTTTTCAAATATTTTTTTAATAAGAAGTTCCAGCACATCTGTATATCTTACGACTCTGAAAAACTTCGTTCCTCCCAAAAGTTTTTTTTTTTCACCTTCATAGTTTCCTCATCTAGGATTCTTCCTCATCCAAGACAGAGCTTGGAATGCCTTTGGAAGCCGAGAAGACGATTTCGGCAAATTTCGTTTTTTCGACTATTTCTTCAATACTATGGTTTGACTTCGCTTTCGGGGAACCATTCCTTGAAATGTCTAAATTGCCGACTTCCTTAAAAAGTTTCCGTTATGGGGCCGGTCTTAGGAGTCCCATGATGAAAACTTTATAAGTAAATTACAATGTGTTTTTCTAATCTGTGAATCGATCTACCGCCTTATTGTGTAGATACAGCTCTCGTGCTGTAGATTTAAAGTCCAAAAGAAACCGTTTCCATATATTACTCTCTAGTACGACGATAATTCAAACCAAACCATTTATTAAGAACAGGCTGTCTTTTTTTCCGTCTCTGTTTACGTATCCACTTCACAAAATCTGAGATTCTTATAAATGACCCTAGACTATATAACTTGGCAATATATTTTGCAGAATTAGTATGGAATTTTAGTGACGACGTCTGTAGATCGGCCTCAAACAATTCAATATTCCTGTGGCAGCAGCTACGGAGACCCATGATTATTCGGGTTGTGTCAACTTGTAATCTTTTCAATTTGTTTCGGGACTCCTCACTTATGTAGTTAAACTTGCGTAGCAAATTTGTCACTTTGACTTCATCTGGGACAACAGATAGTGCCGTATGCTATAAAAAATTTAATGTTGAAAAAACAACGGAATGTCATTTTCTGATTAAAAGGAAACCAACAAATCAGATTAATGACTTATTTCTGCATCATCTCATCAGTTAAATGAGGTGTTATTTAGAAAAAGCTAAATGTTAAATAGCTTAACATTCCTTCAACTATGTGTCCGGTCCAACACGACACTACTTACTAAAAAGTCTCCAATATTTTTAACGAGTACTTTACTTTAATACTTAGTAATTTACTTTTATACTTAAGTAATACTTTTAACGAGGATAATAGCCATGCGTCTGCTAAATATGCTACAGCTTCTAAAAACAACCATGAAGAAATGTGAGGAATTTATTGCTCTAATTTTCTGCACCTTTTAAAGTGAGAACAATTATGTTGCCTATTGGGGTATTAAGCTGCGAATGTGTGTAAATATTCTTGTAAATTATCATCTCTTACCAACCCCATGTTGATAATATTAAATTAAACCAGTATGAGCAAAAATTAGGAAGGTTTCTGTAAACAAAATGGACTTTAATAAATTTTGTGTTTGGTGCGCCTATGCATTTCACCGTATCCCATGCAATGAAGAAAACGACCGTAACTCAAAAACAAGAGCTAACTTTTATTTTTTAAGGTGATATTCGAGTTTAGCACGTTGAAATCATTCAGAATTGGGTACTTTCATCTGATTCGCAGAAAATGTTTCAAATTTTGTTGTCCAGTGTTATTGTTTCTGTCTATGACGTGTTATAGCCCTTTCCGAACGGGCTAGCACGATCGTACGGGTATTAAAGAGAATGTTCAAGCCCTTCAAAAATATCGATACCGAAGCAGCTGACTTGTACAATTCGTTATTTGTATAAAAAGATACCTTGTTTTTAAGGAGTTGCTGGCATTGATGCTGTTTAACGCATTTTTTCGAAAAATACCCATATTTAGTCTCATAATTTTTAATCAGCGCCACCTGACCGCCTGTCGAAAAGGGTTATGGAAGCATGACCAGAACGTCTTTTAATGGAACAATTATTAGGTCCCCCCCCCCAATAAATCTCTTTAATAGAATTCTGAGTAGTAATTATTATCTTTTTTAACGGAATTAATTCAAACTTCAATACTTTGCATTTATTATTAATTTTAACTTCACTGGAACATCCTTCATGGTGTCTTGAATTGTTTAGACACATAATATAAAACAGTGGTTTTTTTCACAATGTTATTACATGATTATATAAAAAAAATATTTTATCGAATATTGAAAGAATAAGCAACATAATTGTATAATTTTATAAGTGCAGTTTGATTACTTTGATCAATACGAATGTACTGCGGTGCTACTTTTGTTTCAGAATAAAACTAAATATTGATTGTATTTTTTATAATATTCGAATAGCTGTTATAGCTATTAAAAAAAAGTATTGCATATATATAAATTGTAAGGAATTCCAATTGTCAATTTAAATTTGGCGTCCAATAGTCGAAGGTTTGATTTTCTTAGATTGCCTTCCTCAATTTTTACAAAATTAAATTGAAATTTTAAATAATATTTTATTATTTTAATGTTTTGCAAAAGTTTTATTTTTTTTATTTTTGAACTAATTTTATAATTCAAACTACTGTAAACCAAACTAAAACATAAAAATGATATAATTGATTTATTATAAAGATAAAGTACCTTACTACTCTCTTGAAATTCTTCTTGAAAAGAAATTTTAATCCTTACTACTAAATTAGTGTTCTTTTTTCTTCTTGAAAAACAAGCAAAACACATTTGACCCATGAAAGTTTGATTAGCTTCTTAACTTCTAGTGTATTTTTATGCGATTAACGATTAAAACGTTTGTGATTGATTTGAGGAGGGTAAGCGTGTTTTAACTTTAATTAAAACGAAAGTTTATTAATTTTCCAAAGATCGACTGTCTAGACATAACACAAACAACACTATAAAAAATAATTGTCATCTGAAAAACAATATTTCCTAATTAACTTAATATTAAAAACATTTATAACTATCGGATTTTTTTCTTTTAATTCTTTGGTATTGTTTACTGTAATTTAAAGAAATAAGAAAAGTTAATTAGATTCATTAATCATATGATAATCCCATGACATATTTTATAAGACATGGCTTTAAGAGTTAAGCCTACTTTAAACATGCAAAATCAATTTCACCTACATCACTAATAAAGTATTGTAGTGATTAATAATAGTGTATACCTTTTTTGCTCCTTGGAAAAAAAAATAATCATACACAATGCATTTATACCTATATATATCACCTAAAAACACTTTGAGTTATAGAATTTTTTTAACCCAAATAGTTTAAATTGTGTTTTAAATATTCGGAACTGAAGTGAACTTTCCAAAAATCAGGTGAAACGCTAGTTAGCTTTTTTCTAAATTAAAAAAAAATAGCAGTACTGATTAATGTAAAATATTGTGTAATAGAACAAAGTGTGAAGAATCGAATGATGTGTGTTTGGACATAATAACGGGACATAAACATTTGGAAAAAAATATTGAAAATGATGATGCCAAACGGCATCACTGGGACTGAAAGGGTTAATGAATACTTGAAACCCATTGTAAACTTAGATTGAATAGATTATCTTGCCAAACAAAAACATCTGAGTAAAAAAAAAAACTGAAAGCAAAAAATTTTAAAGGATAATATTTTTAATAGAGTATCGAAACATTGCGTCTACAGCACTATAAAATTTTGTAACGGTACTAATAAAAACTGAAGGGGAATAGCTTTACTGAAAATATATTCATTTTTTGTATGAGAAAACAATAAATAAGAAATTTATTCAATGAAAGATTAATATATACCCAAGTAACAACATAAACTATTCAACGCATAATTTAAAACTAGATTTTTTGTACAAAATGAAAAAATTTGGTGTATCATTACTCCATAGAAGAAAAGACAACACAGTATTCTACCTGTTTTCTGAAATAAGGCTACTACATATTTTTATAGTGCATTTCAATACCCTTTTTTCGTGATATAAATTTATAAAAAGATATAGTATTTCCCAAATGCGATAGATATTATCCCTCAGTCTTATTTAATTTTTTTAATACTGACTATTGAGTTAAACTATATCCAAAGTTGAGAAAATTTGTTTCTAATCAGAAAAATATCTTAATACTTCTTAAATTAAACTTTATACATCCTATATTTCAGAATAAACTAAAAACATATTTTGTCGAATAGAATAAGAGTTTGATTATTTAAAAAAATATATAATAATTTTTAGCGAACATTTTAAAAAATTGATCCTTTTTTAATTTAGTTCATCATTTCCAGAACCTAACTGAAAGTTCTCAGAACATTTCGTTGATTAAGACAGAGCAATCATCAATTAAGTTCAGAGGCGTTATTATTTAACATTGATAGAAAGGTTATTTACGCTGTGGTAGAAAGTTTCACATTCATAGAGAGGCTATTAATGACATGATATAACCCTTTCCGACCGAACTATCACGATCGTGCGAATATAAAAGAGTAGCTGACTTGTACCATTTGTTATTTGTATAAAAAAGTTACTGGTTTTTAGTGAGTTGCTGGGGTCATTGATGCTATTTAATATTCGTTTTAAGTGCCACTTGGTAGCCATATTCTTGAAAAATCTGAATTAATGCGGTGCAAGTCTTTTTATTAGTGCCAGAATTGGCACCCGAACCCCCGTCAGATATGAGCATAGCAGTTGAAAACTCTTATTTCCCTTTCGTGCAACTTAGTTCATTTTCATATTATGTATTCGTACAGCCGACATTTAACTAGATGTCGCAGCACTTTATGAAAGGACAAATGACTTCGTTACATCACAAAAAGTAATTTTTTAAAAAAATAAATGTAGCCCTAATTAATAAATTGTAGTGGTAGTGAAAATTAATGTGTTTTCATAATATTTTTTTCAATTATAATTTTCGTCAACTTCTTCTCTGAGTAGCAGGGTCGTCTCATTACGCACCTTCTCAATTAGATAGTTTCCTCTGCTGGGGTCAAAGGCAGTGCTTCGAATAATTTCGAAGACGGGACGACTCTCTTATCGGTTCTCCGATTTTTGCAACTTCCGTATTTTCAGCTATTTCTTTTATACCGGAAGACTTGGTTGAACTTTGCTTTTTGGGGGGAAATCCTTCTTTGAATTGTTGCTGTCAAGGGAACTGTTTTAAACTGAAAACCTTATGTATCCAGGGTCTTAATGGATACATAATGTTTTCAGTTAATGTAAGCATTTTTTTTATCTGGAAAATGGAAATTTTTTAAAATGGAAATTGTGTAAATTCAGCTCTGGTGCTTCACCTTACAACCGCGCTAACAGTCATTTTTGGATTTTTCACATATTA
This sequence comes from Hylyphantes graminicola, assembly GCA_023701765.1. Classification (NCBI taxonomy): domain Eukaryota; kingdom Metazoa; phylum Arthropoda; class Arachnida; order Araneae; family Linyphiidae; genus Hylyphantes; species Hylyphantes graminicola. The sequence goes on from CM043119.1 coordinate 26,237,919, forward strand.
ACGCCCAAGACGAAAATTTTTTACGCTTCTGAATAAACAAGCATTGAATGAGTGTTTTTTACGAAGTTAACAAGGGTTACTGTTTACCTTTTTCAATACTGCAGGCGTCTAAATGGCGAAAAAATGATGGTTTTAGTCAGAAAAACTCAGAGGTTTTGAACGTATTATGTTTTTTTTGTAATGGATTTTTTTAAAAAATGGCAAAAGAGTCAGAAACAAATTTTGATCAGTATCGTGCATATATACCCAAGATCAAAATGTATTACGTACAAAAAAAAATTGTTAGTATATACACAATTGAAAATTTTTTTTCACGTAACTGGGTTATCTAAAATATAGTCTACTGCTTCAGAAAATCAGATATTCATAAATTAAAAGGGTTTCAGCAGGGTCGTTTAAGAAAGATATTTAAACTTTTCTGGCCAATATGAAGAAAAACTATTATATAAAGAAACAATAAAATTTGCAAAATTGAAAAAAAGTTTCCAAGAAAAGACTAAGATGGACTTTCCTTATTCTCAGGATAGCCTGGGAGAAGCTACAAAAAACTCGCTATCTTTGGCTCCTAACGGAAAACGAAAAATCCGGGGACCCAGAATGACGTGTCAGAGACAGTTCCAAAAAGACTTAAAGAAACTTAAGATTATCCGGTTTGGAGGATAACTTCTACGCCAAAAATTGAGAGACTTGAAGGCCAGTTAGGTGTGAAAAGTTTAAGTTCGTACAAGTCTAGCACAAATAATTAAACGAAACGCAAAGAAGCAATTAAACGGATTCTAATTCAGGCAGATCTAAGTTGTCTTTCGCATGTTAGCTAAAACAATTGAACAATTAAATCATAAAAAGTGTTGTTTTTAAAATAAAGTAGCTTATGCTATTTCGATTAGTCAAATTTTTAAAAGTTTCCTGTTTTTGTTCAATGAGAGAAAACTTCATAATTTTATTTTTCAGACCTTTACTAGATGAGCTATAATTCATATGTGGCAAGTAATAGTTTCTTAGAATCTATATACAATAAATAGTTTAAAGTAAACACTTATTTAGAAAATGCATAAATATATTTTTATATCAAACCCAAAGCAAAGCTTTTTTTGCAAATAAGTAAATGAATAAAAAAATAAAATGAAATTAGATGAGTAATCTATGATTGCTTTGTGTTGTTTAGAAAAAAATAGCATTCCATTTATAATGCATTCAGTACCCAAATATTTTTCAAAACTATATGTTTATTGTTTACATACTCGTTTCCCGGTCAAAAGTGCATACACCTTGACCCAATATGTGCAACACTCCTAAAACTTTTGAGAGAGGTTTCGTCAAAAAAAGTTTTCTAAATTTCTGCAACGGCTAGGTGTAAAATCACCATTGTTGATTGTTGTTCTGTATCCTTTTAGCTTATGCACTACCTTAATTTATAGTAGACAAAAATGACTGCAAATGTGATTTAAAAATCTATATATTTCAATAACGTCTATTCAATACCGAATTAAGTAGTTTATGATTATGTAATAATATTAGCAAGCTATTACTTAACTTCTCGCAGGAGACCCGCTTCGTCCATTATCTGAATTCTTAAAAAGATACAATTTAGTATCAAAAATACTCTCAACGATCTATTATTCTGTAGAAAAAATATTTTGAATAACACTCTCTCAAAAATTAAAGGACGAGAGTTTAAATATTTCTTTTGTACAGCAATAGGTCAAAGGCTCACAGCATAACATAAACTTTTAAACTTAACCAAATAAAAATTACTTCATAATACCAACTTCATTATTTAAATTTTATTATATCCTGTTAGATAAGTACTATATCATGGCAAATGCATAAACCCTTGTAACCAACAACTCTTTAACTGACTTCAATTTTTTTAGGCAAAAAAAAAATCGACAATCATTTTATATAAGTATATGATTGGCATTTTATGCGGGCGGTTTGTACGTGATAGGTGAAATAGATAACAAAATATTAGGTTAAAAAGTTCTAACATTTTTGGCGCTTTAACAGTATCTGACTGCAAATAATGATTAAACTGCAAATAATGATTCTGACTTTAAATAAAGTAAATGCTAAATACATTTGACCCATATTTTGTTTCGCGTTAATCATTAACAAAAATGTTAATCTTTTGTTTTAAAAGTTATTTTTCTGCAAAATACCCAACAAAAGAAAAAAATTATAAAATATTGTTGATTGTATTTGTACACTGTTATAAAAACTATTCATTAAATTGTTAGATTTCCATGGTTTTACTTTTCGTATTCGTTTTTAAAGAATTCAGCGCATGTGCGTTCATCAGAAACAAAAATGCTTTACATTCAAGGAAATAGTTCGCCACCGAATTGTAATTAAAATTTCCATTAATCGAAAGAATAATATTTGAGAATATACCAAGCATTTTAAAAATTCAGCTTATTAAATTTGAAAATAAAGAATGGTGATAATAACAATGCAAACATATTTTGTGCTATTTTAATATACAGAGTGTCTGCTTCTTCAAATAAAGTGTTAAGCAAAATCAATTAAACTTATCCTTTTATTCATATTATTTTTAATACTTTCTTTACAAGCTATTGTTATTCGATCAAAATGATAAATATTCTATTTTTTTTCCTAAAAGCTTTGGTTTTTAACATATAATATTATCCAATTCATAACCCGATTTCTCTTATAACAGTAATCTTTACATATAATGAAGGTCTAGTGGTTTAGACTATTTCCTACAACGCTTCCTTTAGTCAATATTTTAGTGACAGAAAAGTCCGTATGATATTCTATTTGTAAACTCTATCACTTTTTACATCCAACGAATCTTAACAACGATGCAGCAACCTTTAAACGAAAGTGCATTCACTCGCAAATCAAACAAATTTTATAAATAATCTTTAAGTCCCATACAAATCATGGATAAAAAAATCCATTACAACCTCCCGATAAGCAGAAGCCAGCAATAAACGTGTTCCTATCGGGATAATCCCATAACGATTAGCGCCCCTTTACCATGTCCCAAAACCCCTTTATGCCTGTGTTACTTGCTCTTAATGGAAATGTAATGTCGTCGTCCTAACAGGATCCCCATCGATTACTAGAATTACCAGTCATTCACATAGACATGGGAAATATTGGGTCACGCATTTACTAGGAGAAACATATTAGGATGTGGTTACGTTAAAGGAGTCGTTTATTTACTTTATTTGCAAATGGTACTGTTTGTTGTCTTATTTTGCTGTTGTTACCTTAGTGAATTTGGTTATACAGCAATGCGCTGTAAAATCTAATTTCAAATAGCAACGCGGACAGAGCAGGTCGATGTATTAAGAACATATTATGAAAAAGCTAGTGATTAATATAAAAATCACTTAATAGGAGAATAGCAAGCAATAAAAATTTACATTATTTTTAAACCTAATACTATTTTGAAAAAGAAAAAAACCACCCTGAAATTTAATCAAAGTTTTCATAACGACGCACACAGTTTTTAATCGACAGTATTTTTTTTTTGCAATTCTGTTAAGTTTAGCTTTAAAACTCATTAATAAGTGTTATATCAATTAACACACTTGGAAGTATTTGCATCAAACATAATTCATGTTCCGAAATCAATCTTAAACTAACCCCTTATTATTAAAGTAGCTTTCAAAACTATATCAAGAATTCTAGGCTTCTATAAAAAGTTTAATCTAGGATAATGAAATAAAGTAAAAAGGGAGTAACATCATAAAAAATGTACAAACACTCAGAGAAAAATTTCATTTCAATAAAACAGCCCATTTCACTTTGTTAAAAACAATATACACCATTCAAATTCTTTCACATAAATGCTTTACATGAAAGATCTTCCGTCTTTAAATATTTTATACGTTTAATAAAATCCAAAACATTTGCTTTTAGCTATATATTTCCTTACATTCCCAATTAAGATACATGCCTCACATCGTGCCTATATTTAAATATTGTAGCAATAAAACTTTTTGTTGTTTAGTTACTTTAGCTTTTGTTTTTATTAAAAGCATTTCTGTTTAACTGCAAAGCCAAAGCACTGTTGTTGCCAAACATAAATCACTAAATATTTAAGGAACGCAAACCCAAGAAACTTCTTTGACGCTTATATTCAATATTAACATGCACAATAACTAACTTAATAAATAAAACAACAATTTATTTCTCCCCAAGTATAACATTTGACAAAATTTCTTTATAGGTTTGTTTACATTGCACGCTAATCCCCAAAGATGTACCTTCCTCGCTACTCTTCCCACATGGAGGTGCTATTGACTCATAGAGACAGAAGCAAATAGTCTTAGTAATTAACTTTGTGACATTTAAAGTGCTTTGAGGTATTGAAGAGTATGTTTCTTAAAGCGTGGGACGTAAAAGTGTACGAACGACTCGTTAATGTTACAATGAGGGAAATTTAATTTAATGTGAATGAAAACGTGCATATTAAAACTGCTTGAATGTGTTTTAATTAATGATAAAACCCATGTTTCAAATCACTAAATATTAGAAAAGGCAAAATAAACAACTGTAAAATATGTGTTTTACCTTTAATAATTTAAAATTATGTTATGAAATTGTTTAAGTAAATGAAAATTTTGTTAATGTTTCATTGGTTGCAAAGTGAAAACACACGATAAAATATATAAGTACAATGTTAATTTAATCTTGGTTTAACCATAATAATGTCACAGTACCTGCCACTTTTATGTGGTGAAACGTTTAAAGATATTTTCGGTATTTTGTTGAAATATTTTCAAATTCAGGAAGCAAAAATCTGAGAAGTGGTAGAAACAAATACCGAGAATATGGTGAAACACATCAAAGACAAAGTCTATGTAGCTTACAAGTAACCATATTTTTGGTGAACCAAGCGTCGACTTTTAACAGCATCATCTCTTTTCCTAGCAAGCATTGGGTAGTTAAGCTGATTTAATCGTTGAAATTGTTATAAAAACATTATATAAGAAAAAAATATTTGTGATACAGCATTTTATTTACATCCAAGAAACTAAAAAAATCGCATCAAAAGCCACCCAACTTTCAATTTTGGTTATGATCAGAATATGTTGTGTATCTTTTTATCTCAACCGAAATATAAGAAAAAGACAGTGAAGAGTTAAAATCGGAGGGAACAAATACCGATACCTTCACAAAAAACATAAGGTAGTGACATTTTGAGCGATGCCGTTAGCCATTTTTAAAATTACGCCACACGCTCCTTTGAAGATAAAACGCTTTTTAAGTACGGAATATCAATTTTAATATGTGCTTTTCATTCATAAATTCTGTTACGCATAATTTGTGTTCAAGCATTTCTTTAGAATAAGGGAAACTCTGAGAATAAAGTTTCCTTTAACGTATTTCAAAGATCTTGGATCTTAGAAAATAAGCCCAATTTGGCAAATTAAAGTTTTACTATATTATAAAAAAATTTAAGGAAATTACAGTGGATATAATATGATAAAATATTTTATCTAAATATAATAATGCATGTACTTCTTTAAAAATTGGATAGTTTTTAACCAACTGCTTTGGAGAAGGAGTGTTTCATACTGTTCTAAGACACGGTCCCGCTGTAATAAGACGCGGTCCCGAAGAAGACAATTTTTAACGATTATAATTTCAAGGTTTTATTTATTGTAAACAAGTTTAAGTTATCAGGGAGTTAGGATTAAAATGTATTTAATTCGAAGTGTGTTGTCATCTCAGCTTTGAATCAAAATCAATTTTAGATACGATCAATGATGCAATTTTACTCGCTGCATCCGAATAACGAGGGTTAAAAGGGTTTGTTTAGAGAGTTTAATACGATAGAAATGGCAATATGCCCCATTTTTACACTAGAATATAGCTATAAAACTGAATATATTTTGCATAAAATTCCCAAAAGCATGCCTGTAAAGCATTCCAAATTTATTTTAAACCTTTAAAAGTATCTCCACAAAAATTTCGAAAAAGTCTATCCAATCCTGGATTCTAGGTGCAGCCAAAATGTCCGACGAATAATACCTCGTGTAAGGGATTGCACGTTAACTACCCTTCAAAGTCCTAACGCTGCGTACGATGTCGCCCTTAACGGTGGCCTTGGGTGCCTATTCAGGTGTCGGCTTGTCACTTGACTGTGGCTCTAAAGTACGACGCCCCTCGCCAATAGCTCTCGTGTAGCTCTAGTGCGACGATAATTCAAACATTACCTAACCTAACCTGTATTCTAGATTTTGTATTAAATCTTTATTTAAACTTTCCTGAACTCTGAATATTTTTATCAGTATTTACAAAAAGTTTTGTTTCAAAATTGTCCTTTAAAAAAATTAATTGCATTTTCTATTTACTTAACAAAGACTAGAATTGAAAGCTTTTATAAAAGTTTGTTCCATTATCTAGTCTTTTACTATTTAACAAGAACATTTCATGCTAATGAATCCCTCTATTGTAATATAAAATATATACAATCGCATTACATCCCTTTCTCTGGGACATAAAATACCCAGCAGGTGTTAAATCACTTAAGTTAACATTTTATTTTCTAGTTAAAATCGACTCAACAAGCAAAGTATCCTCCAAGGTAAATCGTTGTTACTGTTTTTCTGCTGCTGTAAGAATAGAAAAAAGGAGAGCTTTTTCTGCTTTAGTAATTCCATCTTTATATCTATCTTCTTGGGCTGTTTAAAATAGGTTTGACAAAGTTTAATTTGACTTTATCAATTTAGTTTTGTTAGGTCACAAGCTAACATTTAATTTTTGGTTGGAAATTATTTAACAATAAAATAGGGTTTCTACTAATAAATTTTGAAAGTTTTTATTAAGAAATTATAGTAGGGGAAGTCACTTAACTTTAAAAAAATGCTAGCTTTAAAGCTTGATTATTAAGAAATAGCTAAACTTAATCTAACCTTTCTTGTCTGTATATTCTTAACAAAAGTGTAAGGGTCACGCTCAGATAAATAAATAATTGATAATTAATTAAGCACGTGCAGACGAGTGTGTATAAGTTTGTGTGCGATGGTAGCAGTCTGGTTGTAGTAGAAAATGGAAAATGCTTAGTTTGATGGAATTTGTGCCTTTTAAAGGTAAAGTTTGTTGTTCGAAATAAAGTAGTTAAGAAAAGAAATTATCTGTTTTGAAAGTTTATTGAAACCAGTCATTCGGTCACTACATAATGTGCGGGGAATCCCCAATGGATTTCGAATTATTTTGAAGAACTGTGATGATTGAGAATATACCCAACGGCTTGATTGTGAGTTAATCAATTTGAAATTTATATTCGAACAGTATTTGTAGAAGTTATTTAGTTATGAAAGTTTAGTTAACAAGGTTATTTTGAGTAATTTGGAAGTTGTTTTAAGTTTTTGAGTTTAAAAGAAGTTATTTTGAAGAGTTGTGAATAAGAAATGTCGTTTTTAGCAAAAGCAAAGAAAGTAGATTTGAAGTGTTTGGCGGAAGAATTAGGCGAAACTGTGACAAAGGATATGAAAGTGGTTGAATTAAGAAATATTATTTTGAAGAGTGCCGACTATGAGGAAGGATTTGTGAAGGACGTATTAGAAAGAATAGTTAGTGAGAGAGAGGAAGAAGAGCAGAACAAAGGGTGATGGAAGAGAAATGAGCTCTCAGAATGGAGGAATGCACGAACAAGCTCAAGTTGGATTGCAAAAATTAATGAGTAAATTTGATCCTAAAGAAGGTGATATAAGCTTTTTCCTTATATTGTTTGAAAGACAAGCAAGAAGAGTGCAGATTAAGGAACATGATTGGGTGACAAATCTTGTTGGATTATTACCGTTAGAAATGGCGAATTTAATTGCCAGGGAGCCCGAGGAAAAAGCCAATGATTATGATCATGTGAAGAATATGCTGTTAAAGAGATTTAAATTGAGCCCGGAAGAGTTTAAAATAAAGTTTAAGAGACACTGTAAGTCATCTGAAAACACTTGGCGAGATTTTGGATTTGAATTGGCGAATTATTTTAATGAGTGGATTATGGGACTAAAAGTCAATGATTTTGAAAGTCTAAAACAACTTGTCATTACAGAGCAAATGAAGGAACAAGTATCAAGCGATATACAGCAACACTTTATTGATGAATGGGGTAAAATTATTACAGTTTATGCTCTTTCTGAGAAATTAGATGAATATGAAAATGTGAGACAATATAACCAGCCCAATAAAGCTCCTTCATTTCAACCATACAGGAATGACTATCAGGGAAAACCTAACACGTCCAATAACATAAATAATTCATCTTATGAAGGAAATAGATATGAGCATAACAACCGTGGAGGATTTGATAAGAGAAATTCCTTCCAAAAGCAAGTGACATGTTTCAATTGTGGAAGATCGGGGCACTTAGCAAGGTTTTGCAGAGATAAGAATAAAGAAGGAAGAGAAAATCCTGAAGCTAAAGTTTATGAAGTAAAGGTTGCAGAAGTCAATGTCTCTGGAGTCAAAGTAGTTGAAGTAAAGGAGATCGAAGGAAAGGTGGTCATTGCTAAATGCAACAGTGAAGTTGTACTGGAGAATAAGAAAGGGAATGCAGTTGAACCGAAAATGTCTGATCTGAAAATAGTAAAAATTTCATATGGTGGAGCAGAATATGAGGCAGTTGTAGATTCTGGTGCACAGATTAGTGTGTTTAAAAGCAGTGTAGCAGGGAAAGAAGTTGACTACCAAGGACATATTATGTTACAGCCTGCGTTTGGTGATTGTTTGAAAGCCGAACTAAAAGAAGTTGAAATTGGTTTAGTGACAAGTTCGTGTATTACACCGGTAATTAAAACGGTTGTGGCAACTGTGGACGGGTTGAATGCTGACATATTGTTGGACATGGAAACTTATGAGGCCTTATTGGAGCAGGAGAGAATCTATAGTCCTAGCTTCACAGCTACTATGAAATTAAGATCGGATACTCAAAAGGAAGAGTTGAATGATAATGTGAATACTGAAACAGAAGAATATAAGCCAGCAATAAGAGAAAATGATGCTAAGGACGACGGGAGCAAACCAGAGAGTTTCAGGAAACAACAACAAACGTGCACTACTCTTCAGGAGGCATGGAAATTGGCCAAGCAAAATAAAGGAGGGTATATTGTAGAAGAAAATATCCTTTACCATGAAGAGAATATATATGGAAGTAGAGTAAGGCAGTTAGTGATTCCTGAAAGCAGAAGAAACAAAATATTGGGGATAGTTCATGAGTCAGTATTAGGAGCACATCTAGGAGCCCATAAAACGATTCAAAGAATCAAGTTTACGTTTTATTGGCCTGGAATGATCAAGGAGATTAAAGCATATTGTAGTTCTTGTCATGGGTGTCAGTGCAGAAAGGTAATTCGCTCTGTTGACAAGATCCTGATAACACCTGTGTCGCGTCCTGAACTACCATTTCAAGTGGTGAACGTAGATCTAATTGGCCCCATAGACCCGGTATCGTCACAAGGACATAAGTACACTCTGTGTTTGATGGATCAACATTCAAGATGGCCAGAAGCTGTCCCATTGAAATCTCTAACGGCTAAGAGTACATGTGAAGCATTGCTTGAAATATTCAGTAGGACAGGAGTACCAGAAGTAATCGTGATGGACAATGCAACAAATTTTACAGCTAGTTTGACGCAAGAATTTCGGAAGATTTTAGGAGCTTGTCCACGATTTACAACACCGTATCATCCGGAAGGAAATGGTTTAATTGAGAGATGGAACCAAACTTTGAAAAATATGTTGCACCATATTATTAGAGAAGAGGGTAGAGGTTGGTACAGGCACATTCCTTTTTTATTGTGGGCTTATAGAGAAGTTCCAAATGCAACTACAGGCGTACCACCTTTTCTGCTGATGTATGGAAGAGAACCAAAAGGCCCATTGTCTATACTGAAATCAGTTTGGACGGGAGAAGTATTATTACCTCTGAATATGAAAGGTTCAGTAGAAAACTATTTGCAAGAACTAAGAGAGAAGTTAGAAGTAGCAACACGAAATGCCAAATCAACAAGTGAAGTGCAGCAAAGTAATTACGCCAAATACTATAATAGTAGAAGGAAACATCGAGAATTTGCACCAGGAGATCAAGTGCTTGTGTTAGTACCCGACTTAACTAATAAATTGTATGCTAGGTGGATAGGTCCAGTTAAAGTGGTAAGAAAGGCGAAACCAAATTCGTATTATCTGCAGATGCCTGAAGGTAATTTAAGGTTACTCCATGTAAACAAGATGAGAGAGTACAGGGCCAGAGTTCAGACTGTTGGAGTTGTTTATGACTGTAATGGCACAAAGTAGTTAAGTGCGTGTCGATAGTAATTGTAATGTAAAGTGTGACCCTTTATATATCTTAACATATTAAATCTTCGGATATAATATGATTTTAGGGGGGAGGTGTAAGGGTCACGCTCAGATAAATAAATAATTGATAATTAATTAAGCACGTGCAGACGAGTGTGTAAAAGTTTCTGTGCGATGGTAGCAGTCTGGTTGTAGTAGAAAATGGAAAATGCTTAGTTTGATGGAATTTGTGCCTTTTAAAGGTAAAGTTTGTTGTTCGAAATAAAGTAGTTAGGAAAAGAATTTAGCTGTTTTGAAAGTTTATTGAAACCAGTCATTCGGTCACTACAAAAAGTAAAAACTAAATCGTTCCGTTACTTTAAGTAATTGAAATAACGCCACTCAACCAAAGCCAAAGATTTGTAATAATGAAAGGGGATGTTTTTTCGCAAAATGGCAAAAAAATACAATAAGGAGTATGGTTGAAGAACTATAAATGAGGTAAAAATATAATAGGGTAATATATAATTAAATTTTATAATAAAGATAAAATATAATGTAAACTAAAGCAAATATCTTTGGAGGGGAACTTTTTCGACGAAGGGGTTAACAGGCTTACAAATCTCTGTTAAACTCACTCACAGAAACTGGAACAATACAACCAAATCGTTCAATTCAAAACCACTTTGGTGTGAGTAGTAAAGTATTTTTTTTTATCAGATCAACACATTCAGTTGCCTTGTTGGATGCCTTTGATTTCAAAGGATCCGACTTTTTGTTTCCTAATAACGGTACTATAGTATGGGTATTCTTCTATAAACAATGAGTTTTTCAGAGATGGCTCGCAACAAATAGTTCATGTGTGAAAGAGTGAGAGAGAGAGCTGTTATGCTTATCAGCTTTGGAAGATTGGTCCAGCGGGTTTGTTTTAAGGACAAAGTTATTCCATGATGATATAAATAGGAAAAAGAAGTATTTATTGTATTCTTTTTCAACCTACTATTATTTGTTTGATACAAAATAATTTAAAATTAGGTATTGAAATCGTGGCAATTTCCGTATGTTTGCCTCTTTGTCTCACCCTCTAAATCTCTGTTCTAACCAACCGATTTTAAAATTTCTTTTTCAGATGGGAATTGGATTATAGTGATACATGTACGCAAAAGAGGATATTTTATTGGTTAAACAATTTTCGTTATATTTGAATTAGGGTTCAACTTCAACTTGTTAATGTCTTAATAAATATTTAAAAGTTATCAATTATAAAGTCTCCTTTAATTTAGTCAATAAATCGCTGAAAGGATTTTAGTTTCACAAATGTACGTTTTTAGGTTAGATTTATACAAAAAAAATTTAATTTAAGAAAAAATGTTGTAAAGGAAATTAATTGCTTCAGAAAGTTAAAAATATATTGGCTTTTTATCATCATATAACTTTGGACAATTTCCTTTTGACTTAGTGAGTAAAAATGCTGTGTCTAGCTTTCCATAGCTTCAAGCTAAATAATTTGTTTTAGAATTTAATACTTTCGTGTTAGGTAAAATGGGGAGTGTACAAATCAAGCCTATCCATTTGTTTTTTAAATAATATTTAAGAAATTAATCTTCAGCTCATTGAAAAAAAATTCAAGTCTTTTTGGAAAAAAAATCACATTTTTATAAATTAAGATCTGTTTTCATGCTTCATTCAATGACATTGATATTATAAGGAAAATTTTCCAAAACTTTCGTAAAAGTTATGAGGAACAACTTTTAAATAGTTCGATACAAATCCCGAATATGTACCTATGTTCAGTTTTCTGGGCAAATAACCATAATTCAGATGCCATTTAAGCAGTTATACACTTGACTGTAATTACTAGAAATTTTCTATTTAAAAGATGCAATCTAGTAAAAAAAATATCCAAGAACTTAAAATAGTTTTCATGCTTCATTCAATGCATTGATATAAGGAAAAAATTCCAAAACTTTTGTGTAATTTATAAGAATCGTCTTTCGCCTAGTTTAATACATATCCCTGAATTTATACCAATGTTCAGTTTTCAGGGCTAATAACCAAAATTGAATGCCTTTTAAGCAGTTCAACAATTAACAGTAATTATTTTTAAAAAATCCATTTAAAAGATGGCCTCTGTTAAAAAAATATCCAACAACTTTAAATATTTTTTAAAGAAATATGTTAATATAGTTCATGAAAATACATATTAGTAAGTTAATCTTAATAATCAATATGGAGTTTTAAAGTACATAATATGAATAAATTTTTAACTATTTCATAAAATATATTGCATAAGGTCTCTCATGAAAGTTATTTGCCTTTTCCATCAGCCTTCTTTTTTAAAACGAAATCTAAAAAATTACAATATTGAAAATAAAAATTTCACATTACAGTAATTTCTAACAGTTTGTTATTCTTTAAAAATTATATATTCGCTATAGTTTTTTCGAAAAAATTAAAATACATTTTTGAGAAAATTAATTGTATCTACTCACATGCTTATATGAATGAAGTGACTGAAGTCTACTTTTTTGTTTTCCCTAGATTTATGATATTTTGTTTAAAAAATTTTTTAAATTAAAAACACCTTTTTAAAATCTTAATATTCATCAGTCTTTTTACATTGATCTTGCTATTGTTTTACGGTAAAAAGGAAATTTTTTTGTATAAAGTACCTATTGTTATTCTTTACTTGACAAAGCGAAAAATTTCCTTTATTTTCCATGCATTAAGACTAGTAAAAATAAATTTAATCAATGTAACTTTTGAAAAACTTCTTCAAGAAAATGAATTTTGAAAGTAAATTTCATCTCCTTAAAACAATTAAAAAATATTATAAAAATTATTCAGTGTCTTTCAATCTTTAAATTATTAGTTAACATAATAGTTTATATTTAAATATACACACGAATTTAAAAAAAATCCAAACTACTAAGATTGATTACAGTTTATGTAGTTCAATTCAGGTAGTGAAAAAACCATAGATAATATTTGTCAAAAAAAAAACATTTTTACAATCTTTTTCCTCTAATTATTAGTTTTGATGCAAAACTAAGTGGTTGGAAATACTCAAGTAAAATTCTAAGCAATAACTTCAAAATACAGTTAATATCCTCTTTGAATACACGACAATATCCAGAGTATTGACATTCTCGAATGTAAATTAAATATTGAATACAGAACTTCGTAGAATAGAGACCATCATATACTCAAGCAAACATGACTGTTGGAGTTGTTTATGACTGTAATGGCACAAAGTAGTTAAGTGCGTGTCGATAGTAATTGTAATGTAAAGTGTGACCCTTTATATATCTTAACATATTAAATCTTCGGATATAATATGATTTTAGGGGGGAGGTGTAAGGGTCACGCTCAGATAAATAAATAATTGATAATTAATTAAGCACGTGCAGACGAGTGTGTAAAAGTTTCTGTGCGATGGTAGCAGTCTGGTTGTAGTAGAAAATGGAAAATGCTTAGTTTGATGGAATTTGTGCCTTTTAAAGGTAAAGTTTGTTGTTCGAAATAAAGTAGTTAGGAAAAGAAATTAGCTGTTTTGAAAGTTTATTGAAACCAGTCATTCGGTCACTACAAAAAGTAAAAACTAAATCGTTCCGTTACTTTAAGTAATTGAAATAACGCCACTCAACCAAAGCCAAAGATTTGTAATAATGAAAGGGGATGTTTTTTCGCAAAATGGCAAAAAAATACAATAAGGAGTATAGTTGAAGAACTATAAATGAGGTAAAAATATAATAGGGTAATATATAATTAAATTTTATAATAAAGATAAAATATAATGTAAACTAAAGCAAATATCTTTGGAGGGGAACTTTTTCGACGAAGGGGTTAACAGGCTTACAAATCTCTGTTAAACTCACTCACAGAAACTGGAACAATACAACCAAATCGTTCAATTCAAAACCACTTTGGTGTGAGTAGTAAAGTATTTTTTTTTATCAGATCAACACATTCAGTTGCCTTGTTGGATGCCTTTGATTTCAAAGGATCCGACTTTTTGTTTCCTAATAACGGTACTATAGTATGGGTATTCTTCTATAAACAATGAGTTTTTCAGAGATGGCTCGCAACAAATAGTTCATGTGTGAAAGAGTGAGAGAGAGAGCTGTTATGCTTATCAGCTTTGTAAGATTGGTCCAGCGGGTTTGTTTTAAGGACAAAGTTATTCCATGATGATATAAATAGGAAAAAGAAGTATTTATTGTATTCTTTTTCAACCTACTATTATTTGTTTGATACAAAATAATTTAAAATTAGGTATTGAAATCGTGGCAATTTCCGTATGTTTGCCTCTTTGTCTCACCCTCTAAATCTCTGTTCTAACCAACCGATTTTAAAATTTCTTTTTCAGATGGGAATTGGATTATAGTGATACATGTACGCAAAATAGGATATTTTATTGGTTAAACAATTTTCGTTATATTTGAATTAGGGTTCAACTTCAACTTGTTAATGTCTTAATAAATATTTAAAAGTTATCAATTATAAAGTCTCCTTTAATTTAGTCAATAAATCGCTGAAAGGATTTTAGTTTCACAAATGTACGTTTTTAGGTTAGATTTATACAAAAAAAAAATAATTTAAAAAAAAATGTTGTAAAGGAAATTAATTGCTTCAGAAAGTTAAAAATATATTGGCTTTTTATCATCATATAACTTTGGACAATTTCCTTTTGACTTAGTGAGTAAAAATGCTTTGTCTAGCTTTCCATAGCTTCAAGCTAAATAATTTGTTTTAGAATTTAATACTTTCGTGTTAGGTAAAATGGGGAGTGTACAAATCAAGCCTATCCATTTGTTTTTTAAATAATATTTAAGAAATTAATCTTCAGCTCATTGAAAAAAAATTCAAGTCTTTTTGGAAAAAAAATCACATTTTTATAAATTAAGATCTGTTTTCATGCTTCATTCAATGACATTGATATTATAAGGAAAATTTTCCAAAACTTTCGTAAAAGTTATGAGGAACAACTTTTAACCCATTAAGGCCCTTTCAGGTGGCGCTAATTTAAGGTTTTGAGACTAAAATGTTAAGAGTTTTACCGGAAAAGTTGCCTTAAACAGCATCAATGCCTTTGGGTCAGTTGAAATGTACACTATTGAATACAACGGAGCAATTTTTTAATTGAAAAGTTGATTCATTAAAAATTGCGAATTTTTTTTAAGAGTGTCCCTAAAAAGGGACGCCAGGCATTAATGGGTTAAATAGTTCGATACAAATCCCGAATATGTACCTATGTTCAGTTTTCTGGGCAAATAACCATAATTCAGATGCCATTTAAGCAGTTATACACTTGACTGTAATTACTAGAAATTTTCTATTTAAAAGATGCAATCTAGTAAAAAAAAATCCAAGAACTTAAAATAGTTTTCATGCTTCATTCAATGCATTGATATAAGGAAAAAATTCCAAAACTTTTGTTTAATTTATAAGAATCGTCTTTCGCCTAGTTTAATACATATCCCTGAATTTATACCAATGTTCAGTTTTCAGGGCTAATAACCAAAATTGAATGCCTTTTAAGCAGTTCAACAATTAACAGTAATTATTTTTAAAAAATCCATTTAAAAGATGGCCTCTGTTAAAAAAATATCCAAGAACTTTAAATATTTTTTAAAGAAATATGTTAATATAGTTCATGAAAATACATATTAGTAAGTTAATCTTAATAATCAATATGGAGTTTTAAAGTACATAATATGAATAAATTTTTAACTATTTCATAAAATATATTGCATAAGGTCTCTCATGAAAGTTATTTGCCTTTTCCATCAGCCTTCTTTTTTAAAACGAAATCTAAAAAATTACAATATTGAAAATAAAAATTTCACATTACAGTAATTTCTAACAGTGCGTTATTCTTTAAAAATTATATATTCGCTATAGTTTTTTCGAAAAAATTAAAATACATTTTTGAGAAAATTAATTGTATCTACTCACATGCTTATATGAATGAAGTGACTGAAGTCTACTTTTTTGTTTTCCCTAGATTTATGATATTTTGTTTAAAAAATTTTTTTAATTAAAAACACCTTTTTAAAATCTTAATATTCATCAGTCTTTTTACATTGATCTTGCTATTGTTTTACGGTAAAAAGGAAATTTTTTTGTATAAAGTACCTATTGTTATTCTTTACTTGACAAAGCGAAAAATTTCCTTTATTTTCCATGCATTAAGACTAGTAAAAATAAATTTAATCAATGTAACTTTTGAAAAACTTCTTCAAGAAAATGAATTTTGAAAGTAAATTTCATCTCCTTAAAACAATTAAAAAATATTATAAAAATTATTCAGTGTCTTTCAATCTTTAAATTATTAGTTAACATAATAGTTTATATTTAAATATGCACACGAATTTAAAAAAAATCCAAACTACTAAGATTGATTACAGTTTATGTAGTTCAATTCAGGTAGTGAAAAAACAATAGATAACATTTGTCAATAAAAACATTTTTACAATCTTTTTTCCTCTAATTATTAGTTTTGATGCAAAACTAAGTGGTTGGAAATACTCAAGCAAAATTCTAAGCAATAACTTCAAAATACAGTTAATATCCTCTTTGAATACACGACAATATCCAGAGTATTGACATTCTCGAATGTAAATTAATCCTTTAAGATCCTTTCAGATGGCGCTGATTTAAGCTTATAAGACTAAAATGTTAAGAGTTTTACCGGAAAATTTGCCCAAAACACCATTAATGCCATACTCCTAAAAAATTTACAACTTTTTTTTTATAATTTGCTTTTCGTGCAATTTAATTTTTCACGTCTAAAATTATTATTCCAGGCTATAAAGGAGGTTAAATTATATGTTCCACAAGTGGAACGTTGGCGTATAAAAGGTTAAATATTGAATACAGAACTTCGTAGAATAGAGACCATCATATACTCAAACAAACATTATGCCCTAAGGTATGTTTATAAAGGGAAAGCAACTAAATAAACATGGTAATCGTTTAAGGCCGCCCACGTGGGACTGCTAAAGCACGTTTACTTGTAATAAGCTTTATATTCCATCGCTAATAGAAAAATTTATAAATAAATTTACTTATGAAAGGGTTTCGGAAATATTACCGTAAATTTGTAGGAATTAACTTATAGAACTATAGGTAGTTTTTTCTGTTTTAAATCGTGCAGTGGAATTTGGGCTCTGTAAACTACAGTTGTTTGTATTCTGATCGATTTGCAAGGTTCATAAATTTGAAAAGCATCAACAGAGTGTTTGCTTGATTGCAAACATATATAATAGTCACAATTTTGTTTTTGAATGGATTTTACTTCTGTTGCTTTAGTTGCTTTAATAATAAATAGAACAAAAATTGCATTGTAATTCCATAGAAAATTCTTAGTTAATTATTATTAATTATTACTTAATAGTCGAAGTATATTCCAAAGCTAAGAAACATAATTTATTTTTCCATTATTCCTATAAAAGTAACTCTTCCCATAAAATAAATTATAATAAGTTCAAATATTTTTTTATTATGCATGTGCATACACTGGATATATTTATACAAAATGCAATGACTACTATTTATGTTACAGATTTTTTTATGTCTAAATCATCATTGTTTTGTGCAAGAATAATTTAGCTATTAAGTATATTTTTTCATAAATGTTTAAAAATACAGTTCTTCATACAACTTTTACATTTTAGAAACTCATACATATATATCCCTTTCAGACCGGACTCCGCACGATCATGCTGTTATAAAGAGAAAGTTCAAGCTCTTCAAAAATATCGATACCGAAGCAGCTGACTGGTACCATTCGTCATTTGTACAAAAAATGACTTTGTTTTTAAGGATTTGCTGGCATAGATGCTGTTAAAGCATTTTTCGATAAAACTCCAAATTTAGTCTCATAATTTTAAATCAGCGCCACCTGACCGCCGGTCGAAAAGGGATAGCATGAAATACATACAGAATATATACACTCTTAAAACAAAAGAGTGAAATCCACTCCAGTAGAAGAAGTGCATTTTCGACACTGGAAAGGAGTGAATATTAACTCAGACTGAGTTAAAATCACTCGTTTGGAGTGATCCTGTCTGAGGTTTAGCACGCAAAGGATCCAATCGAAAAGGGAAAGTGCATTTTCTAGACTGGAGGAGTGAAAATTAATCAGACTGAGTTAAAATCGCTCGTTCGTTTTAACCCATTAAGACCCTTTCAGGTGGCGCTAATTTAAGGTTATGAGACTAAAATGTTAAGAGTTTTACCGGAAAAGTTGCCTTTAACAGCATCAATGCCCTTGGGTCAGTTGAAATGTACACTATTGAATACAACGGAGCAATTTTTTAATTTAAAAGTTGATTCTTAAAAATTGCGATTTTTTTTTAAAAGTGTCCCTAAAAAGGGACGCCAGGCATTAATGGGTTAAGAGTGTACATAAGATGTACACATACAAACACAACGTAAAATTTTATTGATATACTCAATTTACTGAAATTTCGAATAAAATTTTATTTATTTACACAAATGAGTTTTTAAAAGTGGCATGAAATAAATTCACAAAGATGTCCCTTTCGCTGTGAATGGCTGTGCATCGACCCTTTCCTTCATAAACAAAACCCGAAAACACTATTCAAAAGATTTCCGCTTTATGTGTCCTGTGGGAGGGGGTACTGCGTACATAATGCACTTTGGCTTCTTCCCTAACCTAAAAAAAAAGGAAATATCTGTCATGGTCGTCTTAGAGAAGAATGCATTTCACTGTATTATGTGTGGCTTGTAAGAGGAATTCTCGGACAGTCACATCGATTTTCGGATTGTCATTTTACCATACTTTCTATTCAAGACATAGTGTTGGGTCTGTTTCTGGAATATATTTTACTCAGTGTGAAATTGACAACTGCGTATAGTGTGGTGCATTAAAATTCATTTTAATACGCCAAATCTAAAATCTTATATCTGATAAAAGAAAGAAATGGACTTTGCATTTATTTTTCATTATTTTAATCAGTCTTCAAAATATACGTGAGATTCTTTCTTGTTAATTTAAAGAAAGATCAAATATTAAATCAAAATTGATTATTTTTTGTGTATAATTGATGGCTTTATTGCCAATGATCACTTTGAATGCCATGTAGATTAGAATAAATAAATATTTATTAAGAAAATAAATGAAATAAAGTGTATTCAGCAGAACAATTTTGTTCTACTAACAGGATGAATTCAATTAAAGCAACCAAGACACACAGAAATTGCTTTTAACATTTATTTTAAAGAACTGAAATAATCCACTTATTTATTCATGAACAAACTAAAATTCTTTTGCTGTTGTTTTTGCTTACAGTGCTAAGTGTACTGAACTAATTTACAACTTAAATTTGATTTAAAGCATTGTGCACCGTTTTCGCTTCTATTTTATTAAGAATTTATTGTCAAATAAAATTCTTTGATAACTTAAAGTGACTAGTTTGGCATTTCAAAATAAAAAGACAGATAATCATTTTCTGAATTAATATAATAAACGGATGAATAGTTGTAAAATCATATTATAAACCGTTTAATTTATAAAACATTTCTATTAACACTTAAACTGTAAGTAAAGAGACATTTAAACAAATGCAATTTGGTATTCTAGAAAACACCTTTAAATATACTATAGTATTTTTGTATTTATTTTCCATTGTTTTTTTTTTCTGATCACAAAAACATAACATGTAAAATTTAATTGCAATTAACTAGCCATTTTCAAATGATGCGCAAGGGCAAAAAATTTAATCGCGAATTGATTTAGTATAACTCCATTTTCATTTGACAAGCAATAAAAATGATTCTTCCAAAAGTTGTATGTTTGGTAAAAAGTTTTCGTAGAATTTAAAATTACTAGCTAATTATAGTAGAAAGTTATAAAATTAGTTATCAGCTTATAAGCTGAGCTAATGAAACATTTGCGAATTAATTTTTTAGCTAATTTTTACAACTAACTGCATTTATATATTTTAAAACCTTTAAATATATTTTACGATCAATTTATACATCGTATTCAAAATGTATGTAGCCAAAATAAAATTGAAGTTATCCCAAATCCTAAACATTTATATTTGTAACTGTAGGTTCATACAATAATTCAAAACCACCCATGTTTTAATATATATAACGTAAATTTTTTTTTAATTTTTCAAGAGATTTTCCCGATAAATTTATTTTTAACCCTAATAGTGTGAGGAGAACTAGGAACGTTTGACCATAAGGATACATGACCCAATGACTTTTTCTCAGCATTGGGAAGTTTTATAAGTTGGAAGTGGAATGACTTTTGGGATTTCATTCAGCTAGCCACGTGGTAAGAAAACACCAGATAAATCATTGAATACCTGCTTAGATATACCCTTACCACATGCCACCAGATGGCGCTGATTTAAGTTTATAAGACTAAATTTTAAAGTTTTATCCAAAAAATGCCTTAAACAGCAACGCCTTAAAAACAAAGTAATTTTTTATACAAATAATTCTTGGCACAAATCACCTGATCGGTATTGGTATCGTTGAAATGATAGAACGTTCTCTTTAATACACGCACGATCGTGATAGCTCGGTCTTAAAGGGATACGAAAAAATACGTTTTCATACACTGAAAGTAAATAAATTTCTGTTGCTATAAAATTATTTGGACTGTATTTTTTGGTTTAACCCTATAGTTCATACTGTTGCCATATGGCAACAAGTAACATAATCCACTTTATTCTATTAAAGTAGAGTTCCTTCTCGACAAATTTACCATTCGTTATGTACCATTCGTAATTTGTATAAAAAATGACTCTTAAGGAGTTGCTGGCATTGATGCTGTTTATCGCATTTTTTTTTCGAAAAAACTCCAAATTTAGGCTCATAATTTTAAATCAGCTCTATCTGACTGCCGGTCTTAAAGAGTTAAAGGAAAAGATTTTTTCAATTAGTAACTTGTTTTGTTTATGCTTTTAGCTGCGATTAAGTGCATTATACTGTTAATGAATTTCTTTACAAAATGCTCTGTTTAGGGGTTAAACATAAAAAAGTGCAACTAGGGTTACTTGACCCAAGCTAGTTAGGGACATGTGGCCCAAGTAAATATGCAACAATTTAATAGAAGCAGGTCAAGTAAATTTTTCAAAAAATCCTTGGAGTCCTAAAAGTAAATGACTGGGTTTTAACTAAATATATTGGGGAAATTGAATGTTAGAAGATTTGTCGGGAAGGTACAAGGGAGAAATTCTGACTAGATTAAACTTCATTCTAAAAAACAAATCGATGAAATATTTTTAAAATGGCCTGAAATGGATAATAATATCCCAAGTTGGTATTGATAAAATAGTAGCGATTTTTTCAACAATTTGTGTTTTCTCTGAAAAAAAAATATCTCCTGATATGTATTCAATCATGAATTCAATCGTTTAAAATTGAATAATTTGTAAATATAAGTAACAATTTTGTCTGACAAAAATTAATTTTTTTTTAATAATGTTAATTTTGTTACAATGTAAAAATATTTTGATAATTTTTAGTTATTTTACCAAATATATGGGTTGGGTTACGTATCCCTATAGATTTTGGGATACACAACCCAAAAATAAAGTTTTGAATAAATTATATTTTACTACATTTGTAGTTAATAACTAACTTTAGTTAATAACAGAAAAATTCTAATGCATGCTGTGTGTTACTTTATGAAGTATTAATTGACTGCATTTGCACATCCATAAGTAGTATTTTTTTTTAAGTTACAAGATAAAAACTACATGTTTGGTCACGTGTCCTTTTCCCCCCCTACCACTAATTCCATCTCACACTAGATTGACTTTCTCTCTTTCGCTAAACGCAAATGTACACCGGAAAGTATATCCAGTTACGAGGACCTTAATAACGCTTCAAGACATCATAGTACAATATCATGTAGAACCAAAGAATTCTTGCTTGAATTGAGCTGCTTCTTTTAATATTTATATATTTAAAGTTTATGTGCATGTCATAAAGCAGTCAGACTAATTTTCCAAATTAAATATAAGAAACTTGTACAATGCGTTATTTATTCTGAAACAGTAAATATTTAAGCCTTCCAAGCTTCTAAAAACTGAATCTTAATTTAACCGTTTAGAAGTTGATATATTGGCTGTGTGGGTTTGAAAATATATGTCGAGTTAAAACAGCACTTCAAAACTTCTCTTTTGTAATTTCTCATCACGTAATCCTTTTCCGAAAAGTTCTCAAGGGAATATTTAAAAATATATATATAATAGCAGTTCATTCTTCAGGCGAAATAGTTTTTCCTAGTATATAACGAGGCTCATGTTTTCTAACTTAATTACAGAGTTTATTGCAAAAGAAATCACGTTTAAGTAGTAAAATAAAACATAGAGTATATTATAAGTGCGATGTATGCCACTGGTTAAAATTTGTCATCTGTATTAAATGTAAGCAAATGAAAAAATATGTGTTGTTTCGAATGGCTATGTTTTTTTTTTTTTGGTGAAAAGTATTTTTTTACAGGTTTTTAAAGAAAGATTTCTACTTTTCAACGGGTTTTGTTTTAAGACTTAAGCATTTTTTTATTTACATTAGAAGGAGATTTAATGTTTCATATAATAACACTCCGCCACCTCCTAAACTGGCTAAAACAGTAGACATCTAATGAATGGAGGTTGTGCTTTGACATTGTTAAACTCAACATCACTTACCTTACCATTAATCATTGTACAAATATTCACGATGCACTTTGATACATGCTCTTATCCTAACTAGGCTTTATTGCATAAATACTCAGGCTACTGACCTTTAATGAGGATGCGGATAATTATATATAGCTTATGTAAACAAAACATAAACTAGCATACTAAATACAATAATATTCTGAGCATAAATTTAAAATCTACGAAGCACACATACCTTCAATACATGAATTTTTCAATTTAAATTTACACAGCTGTCCAAAACGCTCTTCAACAATAGTTCAAATGTACAAAACAGTTTAAATGTATACGTGGATTATATTTTTAAATAGATGCAACCAACAAAAATAATAATAATTAAATCTGAAGTGTTAATAAAAAGTACAACGTCCCCATTTTTTTACAACGTTTAATCAAACGATATAGATTGTGCTTTATAAAAAAAAATGCTGGAAAATTTCTAAATTACTTTTCTTATAAAAAAACTAGTGAAACCTGATACTTATTTCACATAAAATATCCTTAAAAAATCACATGTGTAAGTTTGTATAATCTGCTTTTGTCATTAAACTAACAGATGAAACGAAAATAATCTTTAAAGATAATCGCAAAAAAAACAGAAATTTTAATTATGAGCAAAGTGAACAAATTTCAAAGTCAGTATAAAAATATTTAACTCTATAAATACTGTAGCGGTAACTGGTCACTTTCACTATAGTCCTCTGCGCCATTTGTAACCCCCCTTTTTTTTAAATCAATAACAGCAAACCGTCAAAAAGTATATTTACTGATGTGTCAACAAATCTTCAAAGAATGATGTACTTTATAAGGTACCCTAATCCAAAATATTCTCTGATATTTAATGCATCACATGAATGCTAAACTATATAAAAAAAGATTTTTAAGAATAAATCATGTTCTTTTGTTTACATTGATTCATTTACCTTACCCGCAAAAACTTCAATATAAATTTTTTTAATCAACATTTTAAAGTCAAATTTCACGTACCAATTGCTTTGACATTTTAAGTAAATGCTTAATTATTATGCCACGGAGACTTTCGCAATTTAAGATTAGGACTGTTGTTTGATAGAATTAATTCTACTTATTTAGAAGAATGAGGCACAAGATTTGTCCTAATTCTTCTCACGACTTAACTAAATTTCCTAAGGGGTTGCGATGACTCTAACAAATGCCTATATTCATTAGACGCTGAAGTTCACACATCTCTAAAGGACTAGCTAATTTCCGGATTAGACAGATTTTTTGGCAAAGTTTCGCCTAAAAACTGCCAAATAGATTTTTTTTCGGCTTTAAGTCTGAACAACGGTTCATTCGTAATGCTAAGATCTTTTCAAAACAAAAGTAATGTTAGTGTATAGCGAAAAAAATTAGACGATGGCAAAGTATAAGTTTTTTTTTTCTTTTCTGTTTTTCAACCCATTATTCAATCTATTCAAAAACAATCTTTGAACCTTATCTGGTGAAAAAAAGATATCTTCATGGAAAAAAATACTTTTAATGATATAAAGAAATTTTTATAATTATATAAGTAGGAATTTCTGTTTGAAATAAAAGATTCTTGTACACTAAAATGCTTTGTATTATGATATATTCTATTATATTTTTCTTTCAAAAATTTCAAGTTGTTTTCCAATATATTTTTTTATTATTTTTGCAACTTGGAAATTATTTTTTAAAAAATCCGACTGCTTGCATATTTGTGATTAATATCAATAAACACTTAT
Organism: Hylyphantes graminicola; assembly: GCA_023701765.1. Classification (NCBI taxonomy): domain Eukaryota; kingdom Metazoa; phylum Arthropoda; class Arachnida; order Araneae; family Linyphiidae; genus Hylyphantes; species Hylyphantes graminicola. The sequence goes on from CM043119.1 coordinate 26,262,595, forward strand.
TAGGTGTCTGTGGTTTACGGTCTCAATATGCAATTGAAAAGATTCATGGTTTTAAATCAAATATTCAAGGATAATGTGCAAGCATTTTAATCAATGGATGTTAAAAAATCAAACAATTCTTTGGCTGCATGATAGAACCACAACGTTTAACTATATTTTCGAGATATAATTAGCAATCAAAACTTTTTTAAAAAAAATCAATACCAAGTAAAAATTGGGCATTTTCAGAATAAGTATAATAAAATGCTTGAAATAACGATTTAATAATAATTTTAATATAAAAGAAGATTTTTTTTTCTTCAAACTACTTATATATAATCAATTATACTAAACCTGACTGATAATAATTATTGCCTCTATCAACGTAACACCAAATTAACGACCTGTGCGAGGAAAGCTCTTGCCAAAGTCGTCTGAGTGTAGGCAGTTCAAAGAGAATATTTTGAGTTCTTAATACGTTTGTCATATTTTTGATAGGTATGTATCGACAAAAAATGTATTTTTAATTATGAAATTCACAAAGTTTATTGAGACAAACAAGCTCGTTAAATTTGTCAAATCCCAACGGCGGTGTTGATGTCACTAGAAGTAACTTTTGGTGCCGGCCTATATGTCGATCTTGTTGTGCTTGCCGATATTGCAAATTACTTAACTCTAGTTGACTGGGATAGGCTATATACAGGGTGACCTAAAAGTCAGGACAAACTTTACAATTGAATAATTCGAAAACAAATAAAGAAAAAAAGATGCGTTCTTGCACCAATCTGACTGAAAAGAAGCGGGGTTTTATGTGTTTTCACCATAGCCATTCATGGCACATCGTAGCATTTACTAGTTATGGGTTATTTAGTAACGGGTATTTTTTTATAATACTTATTTTTTCGTAACCACACAAAACTTGACTTCTTTTCAGTTCGTTTAGTGCAAACCACATTTTTTTCTTTATTTGTTTTCGAATTATTCAATTTTAAGGTTTGTCCTGACTTTTGGATCACCCTGTACATAGCTAAAATTATTCAGCAAGAAGCAATCAACATGAAATTATTAATGGCCCGTAGCCAAATGTTATTTCTTTGTGCTACCAATGCCTCTTTCGGATTAATTATGTTGATATATGACACCATTTGTCGATTTGCAATAAAGAATATTTGTTTCTTTAACTTTCTATAGAAAAGCGTTATTGAATCACTACTATATTGCTCATAACAAGACCCGAAATGTTTGATGCGACATGTACATATACAAATACGAACAGAAGCAACAACAAATGCTGGAAAGAGGTGTTCAATATGGAGCAAATATATTCAAACGTCACATCTGAAAAATGACCAAACAAGAAATCAATCTTGTGTTTCTTATCCCTGCAATGGCAAATAATCAGTCATAGGTTTGATTGTATATTCTAACTTTGAGAACATATATTATTCTTTCATTAAATATTGCAATATTCTTATAAAAATAACTATTTCACTGAATGTTAGATTCTACAACAATAATTTAAAATGATAATAAATCAGATTAAATATTTTGTTTTGTAACAATTTTTGCGTGTGAATAAATTTATTAGTGTCATTCTTTAAATATTCAATTTAATCAAATAAACGGTATTTTTAATGCACTTCAAATGTTCTAAATCAATTTAAATAAATGTAAAAACCATATCTTCATTCTTTAAAAAAAAATATATGAGGTAAGAAAAATATTTGTCATTAATAAACATATAGTAATTTACAATAAAATAAGCATTTCCGAAGATTTGCTGAAGTTATTAAGATAAATTATTTATGTTTTGAATTGAACACACATCCATTTTTTTAATCAAACTTAGAAATTGTAATTACTTGACAAAATTGTTAAAGATTTCTCAGTAGTTATTTATTAATCTAGAGTTCGAAAATTTTAAATTATTTAATGAATAAATGTTTTTATACTTTGATAGATAAAGAGTTTATAAAGATTGTTTATCTCTTAAAGCATTTATAGAGATTTCAAAAGAAGGGACAATTTGCAGAAAAAGCAATATTTTCGTTAAAAAATCTTTTATTACATGAATTGTTGCAAAAAAAAACATTTATAAAAAGAAACCTTAAGAAAAAATTGCTCTTAGTTTAGAGATATAAAAGATCTTTTGAAATTGTTGTGTAATATAATTTTTTTTTCTCTTAGTGGTTCTCTTCATTTATGTCGTATTTATTCTTCAAAAATATAAGTTCAACAGAGGCTTATAGAATCCAAAACATGTTCTAACAAACAAAACAAGTTGTTTACAGCTAAAAGAAACCTAAATATTCCATAAAATCGTTTTAAACAAATATTAAAAAAATATTTAAAAAAAAAATTTAATAATTTTTTTCAATCATAATTACAATTTGTCATTTCATTAACTAAAATGTTTGTTTGCCGTTATGTATTCAACGTTTTTTTTTATATTGTAATCATTTCATTTTTTTAAACGTTATTCTATAACTAGTTAAAGTTATGCTAGGTACAATTTAAATTATTCAGACTTCATTAAAAGATTCTTCAATTTGTTAAAATTAACTTTAAAATGTAAAATTATTTTATTTTTCTGGCTGTAAAGCAGATAAATTAACATTTACTTGGACTTACATCCAATTTTTACGGTTTATGATATTTTAATTGATATTAAAACTAAATCCGCAATATTTATGTATACTTATGCAATATATATTATACGTGTGCAATCGAAAGTTTTCCTAATTTATATCGTATAAATTATTCCAGAAACTCCAGTATTATAAACAAAAATGAATAACTACAAATTCTTTTAAATTTTATTTTCGTCTTTAGAACTTTATGCCGATGTATGCAAACAACTAATTAACTGGTGTTTACTAAGGTAGGCAAATTCGAACAGATTATTAATGCATGGTTTGAATAGGGCCGATACTGCTTTAATAATGGATTTTTCGAGTTAAATTAAATGTTACGTAGTACATGTATAGTCTAAAATTTTTATTTATTCATCATTATGTTATAGTAATTTAATTCCACTATATAATTGGAAATTAATTAACATTTAAATTTCGTTGGTTACGTTAACTATAAATCAGATATTTTAAAATTAATGCTCTTTTTGTGTGCTTCAGCAATGAGTTTTTATTTTGAAATAATAAATGATTAGCTACGAATCGCTCACATACTAGCATTTGAATATCTATTCCTTTCTAATCTTATTAATTCTATTAAGAAAAACTCTTCAGTTCTAAATAATGTTTTTTAGGAATCTATTAAGAAGCTTAAAAAAATTTGTTCTACAAGAATATTTTGAATATCATTAGTGTCTAATTTTCAAAAAAAAGTTAACTCAGTGGCTTAATCCGTCTGTCTGTCTGCATCACTTAACTTCTTTACGAACTTCAACTCAAACCTAAATTTAAAAAATAATAAATTGCATAAATAATTAAAATGTATAAAATTAAAAATATAATTAAATAATCTCATTTTCCTGCATTCATTACCATGATTTTTGAATAGTAATTAAAAATTGTACCAAACACAATATTTTTTTCAAAATATGGAATACCAACTAAAGTTATTTTTAATTACAACGTACTGCTTTTTTTTTCTTGATATAAAATATCAACAAATATATAATTTAAAAAAAAATAAACATTTTCAAACTTACACCATTTTAAAAACAATAAAACAACAACATTAAAACGTTAAACATTTTATCACCTTGAGGACATTAATAACAACTGCCAACTTTGAATAGCTTCCGTCACTACATAATAGGAACACGATTCAGTAATTTCTATCAGAGAAGGCAATCAAAGTTATGACAGTGAAGCCAGCCTTATGCTATGATTTCGAATTCATGTAGCTACATAATTGGAAGAGATAAGAATATGTGATAAATTCAAATGTAAAGCAATTGTGAGATCTCATCCAGTTGATTAGGTATATTGCAATATACTAATACGTTATTCCAGTATTGCCTATCAGATAATGGCAGTTAATCTCGATTTGAAATTAGTACGATACTGATAAAGTCATTAAGTGTACTGCTTTATTTGTAGATGATTGAGTATACATTATCATTTAAAAGTGCAATTTGTAAAAATAATGTCTAATTATCAACTTTAATAAGATCAAATAAAATATTTTTGGTAAGCCAATAATTGGTTTTAAGTGACATAATTTGAAAAATACTTGTTTTTAATATTTCTTTAAGGTAGAAATATTCTTTACTTATTATTTTTCGGTTGCGCATAGTTTTGTAAGGAAATGATTGCTTAAAATTCTATTTTGGAAGAAATTTCATCTGGAGCAATAATTAAGTATAAGTACGAAAAAACATTTGAGAATAATAAGTGAAACTGAAATTCGAACATTATTTTTTTTATTCATAATCTTCATTAAGATGCTTGCTTTATAAATAGCAAAATAAGCTATCTGCAAAACAATATTATAAAACAAAAAATTACTTAGAAATCCAAAATAAATTATTTAACGTCACTAATATGAACTAGGGAAAACATATTTGTTCATGCATTTGAGGTATAATGAAAGGTTTCAGTCATATTTTGTGTAATTTTTAAAGAATATTTGTTTATTCTGATTCAGAAGTTATTTTCTTACCCTTGATAATTATGAATTAAAAACTAATATTTTAGCCATGCCCAATTTTTCTTAAATCTTGTACTCAAATTTATACTTTTTGGTAATTAGGTTTTCTGATAGAATAAAAAATTACAATTTTGATGAATTAAAAAAATAATCGACGATTTATGGAACTTTTTTATAAATTAGTAACAGAATCCATTGACTTTAATATTCAATGAAAATCAGATAATGTTTTTTTATCTTAACTACGCGGGCGAAAAAAAAATTATTTTATCATTTCCCTAAATGGGGATACTTGGCGCTTATTAGGTTAAATAGTTACCGATTTCTGTTTTTTCAAGTGTTTCCATTAGAATTTTTGTATCGTAAATATCTAGGCTTGATACTCTTTTTTATAAAAAAAAACATAACTTGGAAGGTTTAAATTGTTTCCCAGAGTTTTATGAATTAATAAGTTTTTTTTTATCTGTAAAAGTAGGAACTTTTAACTTTATCTCGATATACAGGGTTAGTCAAAATTATTAGGACAATAAGAAAGTTTGATAAGATAAGTTTGGTTACAATAAAAATACATTCGTCTAAAAATAGTTTTCTTATTGTCCTATTCATTTTGACTAACCCTGTATTATGACGTGTCAAGTTCTATAGACATAAATTTAAAGACGCTGATATAGATTTTCGAAACTTTGGGCCATATTTATAATTTGAGTTATGGATTTAGTGACATATACTACTGCACACATACTTTTTTTGACTATATTATTAGAAAAATTCAATAAACTGCTAAATCTAATCTCCTTTATTTTATTAATATCATACAAGTAATACTCAAGTGCAAAATAACTGCCCAACAAAGAAAAATCTGTTGGGCAGCAAAGGAAACTGCCAGCCGAACTGCTGATTCAGTGCCGGGAGAAATTGTACTTAAAAGTCAATAAAGTGTCCGCGGGAAAAATGCTTGTCCAGCAGTGCTGGCCAGCAGGGATCCATCACTTATTCCCAGACAGCTGCATTTTCTCCAGCACTTTTCTAGTAAGCTGCCCAACAGCAAGTGCGATTTGCCAGCACTTTTCAAGTAAACCGCCCAGCAGAATTCTGATGCATTGACGACAGCAATATTGCGGTAATTCAGCAGTTATTTCCAACAGCCTTACCATAAAACTGCAATATAACCTCAGCAATATTGCGGTTATTCAGCAGTTATTTCCAACAGCCTTACCAGGAAACTGCAATATGACAGCAGCAATAATACAGTAATTCAGCACTTTTTTCGCTGCAGGCTGCCCAAAACAAATTCCTTCCTATCTATTTATATTATTCCTTCTCATTCCCTTCAACTTCAAATTTTAATTCCTAATTTTTTACTATCCACATAATTCCTTCTTAATTACTTAATATTTCAATCACATAATGCATTTCTTTTCAAGGCAATTTTATTTCAAAGGTTCAATAAAATTAACGCAAGATTCAATTCTATATTTTAATATACATATTTGTTTTTGACATTTTTCAATAACATTTTTTGTTTCAAAGAAGTTACAATAAAATTAATGCAAGATTCAGTTCTATAATTTAAAAAACATATTTATTTTTGAAATTTTTCAATAACAATTTTCTCATCACTTCTACATTTATCTGCTTGGAATCATTTTGAGTTTGAGGAACAGCAACTAAAAGAAAAAGAAATCTCAATAAAAGAAAAATACAAAACTGTTGTTTGTACACAAAATACTACTAATCCAACAAAAAATAATCCTATAAAAATAATTGAATTATATCATAAACATGCAAGTTTACTTTTTAAATTTGTTACAAGATAACGTAAACTTTAAATCTGCACCAGATGCGGTAATAGTTTAACTCTAATTCCAATTTTACAATAATCTCCAGTGTACATAATCTCAATTTTAGAAAAGCTATGATATTATGCCCGTCTCGATTTGGCGATTCGAGTTATGATGCCATGCAACGAAAGTGCAAAATGTGGAAACATTCCAATTCATATTTCATTCAATTCGATTTGTAAAACAACCATATGTTAAATTTTCCTGTAGCCTTCGTGTAGCTCTAGTTTAGTGTGAATTATCGTCGTACTAAACTAAATCTTGCAGCCATGATACCATATATTTACTCACTTAAGTTTGTTTTTCTACTATCGGGAAGCATTGCTATCTAAAATTACCTAACTAGATATCCGTTTCGTTTGTTATACAGGGTTAGCAAGAAATAAGTTGCCCACTTCAGAGGGCTGTATAATACGTTCGATTAATACAAATGAGATAAAATTTGAACTACAGATATTTCAAATGATGCGCTTCTCAATTATTTTTTTAAAAAAATAGAACAAAATTGTGCGGATAGGTGGCGCTGTAATGCACATAAAACATTGGATATGCTTTATAAATGTTAAATAATAATAAAAAAAAGTAGCATTGCAACTGTTCAATATGCCCCCCTTAATTTTCAACAATTTGCTCCTTCGCATTTTCAGTATATGCAAATAAGTACCATTAATATTACAGCGCCATCTAACGGTGAAATGTTGTACTATTTTTTAAAGAAATGTAAAGCGCATCATTTGAATTATCTGTAGCTCAAATTTTATCTCATTTGGATGAATAGAACATATTCTACAGCCCTCTGAAGTGGGCAACTTATTTCTTGCTAACCCTGTAGTTATTTTTCGAAAGGAAACAACTTAAATAATTTTATGTTTATTTCATAATTTGAAACCTAGTCACTGAAACATATATGGCCAGGCTTCCAACTTTATGATAATCTTAACAGAGTATTTACTTAAGAAAATGCAATCAATACAGTGAAAAGCAAACTAGTGCAAAATGAAATCAAATTAATCTAATTCTACGTGTAAAACTATACTGGTTATAAAAATTCGAATATAAAAGCTACGTTTGGCCCATTAAATTGACCTCGCTTTTTATTTACCAAACACATAAAATAGTACAAATAAAAGGTTTATAATTACCCGTCAGTGTTGTTCAGGCCACTAATCTGAAGATGAAAGTATTCAAGAAATGCAAGTGTCATTTGAAAACAGAAAACTAAGGTAATCGTTCTAAAATATTTTGCCAAAATATTATTACTTTTCTGCGCATGCTCCCAATCACAATTACTCTCAATGAACTGATGTTTTCCAACACTGGCTCAGCATAAATACGATTTAACTTATCCAGCATACTACAGACCGGCAGCAGCCTACCAACAATTTGCCAACAAATTAGCAGCACACATATGCCAGCAATGTAAAGGTGCACTTCCCATCAGAAGTACGAGATCACTAATCCAGCATGTACTAGACCAGCAGCGGTGCACCGGCATTGTGTAAGCAGATAATCACCACACGTATGCCGGCAACGTAAAGATGCGTTTGCCAGCAGAAGTACGAGATCACTAATCCAGCATATAAAGTAGACCAACAGCGGCACACCAGCATTGTGTCAACAGATAATCACCACACGTATGCCGGCAACGTAAATATGCACTACCCAGCATATATATGCCTGCATAAGCACTAAACCATCACTTCCATCAGTTAATCAACTGCTTGGCCAGCAGTACACTGTTTACTGGGTGGTATTCGCATTTTCATGTAAAAAATATAGAGATAAAAGCTAAATGCGAAGCTTTGGTCAGAAACATCCGTATCAAATGGTAACTGTTGCTACAAGGGCAGGTAATTAAAATTGAATTGAGTTTGAACGCTTAAAACTCCATTACCGGGCATCCCTGATGTAGCTTTAAATTTCTAATTTTGAATAAATTTTTTACTTTTCTTTGAATACCGACAAATCAAAGTATTCTAGAATACCGACAAATCAAAGTATGCTTGGATAAGGTTTATACTTGGCATTAACAAGATTTATACTTGGCATTAACAAGGTTTATACTTGGCATTAACAAGGTTTATACTTGACATTGATGTGGCATGGAAAATATCATTCAAACGAGGATACATAGAAGACAGACGATGAATATTTAACATGAAGTGATGATTCAAAAATGCATGTCAATGGTTAGAAAGAAAAAACTTATTGATGACCCAGCATTGATATTTGCGGCAATTTGCTGGTGGGATGTGCGTAGGTCAAGTATAACAATTCTTGTCAGTCATTACATCAGTTGTCCCCGTTATCGTTATCACTTTCAAGCCTTATATATGTTAAAGGTTATTCAGAGTACGCTAGTGACATATTTCAAAAGTGAAAATCGGAAATTCGTTGATTCCTAGTAAATGCTCGCAGATGGAGTTCATTTCTACTGATCCGACACGTAAACTTACTTAAATTTTTTATGTAGCTGATCTAGCCAGATATTAGGCAAACGTTTCTGACCTCAAAACTATATTTTGATTGGTTTTATATCATTTTATTCGCATACTCATTACCTATATCAGTTATTTTGACGTTTAATGGTATATGATACCTAAAATATTAGTTTTAGCGATAATAATATAAAATATTTAATTATAGAGTTTTTATATAATGTTTACCCTAACTGAACGTTTAACTTTAATAAAAAATCCCTAGTAGCTTTTCATATTTTTTAAAAAAAAATCTGCAATTTTAAAGTTTTTTAAAACGATACTCCTCTTTCAATTTTAAAAATAACTCCACCTAACTTCTGTAGTTTGGTTTTAGTACGTACGTTCAGTACGTAGTATTAAGGAGTATTTTAGAATAGAGGTACAGTAAGAAAGGAACATGTATTTATTCAGGAAATATGAAAAATAAAAAATATTGGTTTTAACATTTAAAAAAAAAATCTATACATAATAAACCTTATTCCATGCACAAATTTGTAAACCACTTGTGTAAGATCACTGGCTAAAAATTCTAACTTAATCAGCAAAAAAGCCTTAGGGACTTATTGTACACAAGAATTGAAAGAACGCAATTTAGAGAAAACAAGTTGAAAGCAGACAAAATGCGGGTTTAAACTTCAAGGGATGGATCCAGAAAAATTTTAATAACTTTTTATACAGTGTAACGTCTCTGGGAAAAGCTTATGGCCCAGCACGGTTTATTACTTTAACACCATGCTCCCAGGCGGAGTAAATATGGCAGAAAAGGTCACACACACAATTAAAACAGAAAAGCAATTTAAATAATTTAGGATATTTAATGAATACTTTAGGGAAAGAGGTACAAGGGGATGTTTAAAGCAAACAAAATAAACTAAGTAAGGATATTGCAGCTGACATCGGCGAGTAGACGAGCCAGGTCATGCACTAGATCACAAGTTGTCAAAGAATGGCTGGCCGACGTTCTCGCATTCCCCAACTGGTCAAGAATATATCAGGAACTTTCATATTTCAAAAATATAAACGCTAAAAACTCAGCTGCTATCTAAAAAGACAAAAGACACTATTAAAAACACCGCTAAAAACAAATCATACTATTAAGACCAGCGGAGACGCCCCTCCACAAACACTGTCAATATTTATACTGTCTGATAATAATATTCATAAATGCTGTTTAATTCTTAAGGTATAAAATGATATGTGGTTGAAAGACTAAACTAAACAAGAGCTGTAATACTTCGTAGAACAACTAGGCAGGTCCGTCACATCCCCCTCCCTATCTAAAAATTTCAAAATACCAAAAATTTTGAATTGAAAATTGCATATATTTTTTTAATCAACAAGGAAGAAACGGATGACGCCGTCAGACGAATTTCTAAACAATAGTTTCCGAATCTTAAATACGACGCATACAAAAACACTTAAAATATAGGATACAAATACATTTAAAAACGTCATCAGAAGTGACCAGAAACTGGGATTTATACCATTACTCTATAAATTTCAATAAAAGTCACCACTTTAACTTCCTTGATACATCAAAAGCATGCAAAAGCAAAAAACATGAAATTTACAGACAGGGGATCAAATAATCTAAAAACTCTAACTCCAATAAACACCAATCAAAAATCCAATTACCACTCTAAAAAAAATTAACTTCGAAACCATCCCGTTACCAAACCACCCGAATCCTTGAACCATTCACCTCTCCCGTCTTGAAACCAACCCACAAAAACTATGGTTTGACCTTTCCACGACTCCTAAAACCAGCCAATTTCCTGTAATCCAATTTTGGTCCTTTCCTGGGGCGCAGCTGACGGGATCCTATCTCCTGCTTATTCAAAGGTTTCGATCCACTAGAACCCTGGAGATGCCTCATCTCATCGTCATCCCCAACAGGACAACCTATTTCCTCAGTTTCACTAAGGTCTCTATTACTAGGTCCAGCGGTTAGCTCTTCAGGTACATGACTCGGAGTTTCAGACGAAAACAAAATATTCAAAGAGGACACACTTCCATCCACCTCATCCTCTGAATTATCGCTATCCACCTGGTCTTCCCTTGTGAAATACGGCTTGAGATCCATCACATTATGCGTACCCAACTGCCTACCAGTTTGACATTCAACCAAGCGATACACCAGTTTGGATATTATCTCCGTCACTTTACAAGGTCCTTCCCACTTTGGCATGAACTTGGCAATTTGATGCCTGTCCCTAGACGACAAGTGATGAGTTCGTAACCACACTAAGTCATTTACTTTGAAGGTTCTATCGACTCTATTCCGGTCATAATTCCTCTTTTGACGTTTCTGTGATTTTTCAATACAATCCAGCTTAGTTTAGTTTATAAGTAAAGCTTAATTATCTTATTACTAACTCAATTTTATCAAATACACTATTCTCATCTAACTTTGTTTAAAGAAACATCACTTCAAGGATTATAAACTTTTAAAAGATATTGGAACTGAATAATGATACAAACACTTATATAGATTCTCTAAACGCAAATAGACAAGCCACATTTGTAAAAGGTTTCGATGAATATAATTAACCTTTGACTAGGCTAGGACATTATACATAGTTTACTAACAAATTAAATGTTGTAAATAAAATGCCATTTGTATTTTGTTATTCCATTAATTGTTATCGTTAAACAGTTGCCTGGAACTTACTATTTATAAATATTTCTTATGAAACGCTTCATATGCATACTCATTTAAGATACATACCCTATAGTGTGATACTCAAATATTGAGCAGATAAAACTATAAAATGGTTCATGAATTTAAACTTTTCAAATTAAAGCCAATGCGTAAGCACTCGAAAACGAATTTGAAGTAAAATTTGTTAACAAATCAAAATCAATACATGCTGAAATAACGTCAAACTAAGCAATATTATTGACGAAAAATCATATTGACACTGTACAATAACTAAATCTAGAAGTAAAACCAATCTTAAACCAATCACCAATTTCTTTGTTGCCAATTACCATGGTTGAAGCTTTTCCTTTGAGGCTTCTTTACGGTACACGCTAATCCTTTTATAAAGAGCTTCTATTGGCACATAACTACAGAGGCAAATATAGTTCGGTAATTAACTTTATGGCATTTTTAAAGTGTGTTCCGAGGTAATAAGCCTGGAGGAGTCTTTCTTGAAGCGTGGGATGTCATTGTGCATAGCAGATTGTTTAATGTCTATGTGTCGGAAATTTAATTTAATTAGACGTAAGTGCTAGATGCACGCAGAAGTAAAGGCTTTGGATGATTGGTAAATTATTAATAAAGTGCATGCTGTACCTATCTTAATGTTCGTAATTGCGAAACAAACATTAATTGACTTTAAGAAGATAAGTTCAATGAAAGAGTAAATGTGCGTTTTATATTCCTTAATTGGCATGTTGATCATTTTCTAATGTTTATATTCTCTAATGTTTATAGTTTATATGTTTAAGAAAAATTCTCTTTTATGTTTCCCTACTCAATGGTTGCTACAGTAAAAAGATAAAATGTTCGTAATTGAAAAACAAACATTAATTGACTCTAAAAAGTTAAGTTCAATGAAAGAGTAAATGTGTGTTTTATATTTCTTTATTGGCATGTTGATCATTCTCTAACGTTAAATTATATAGAACTTTTCGTATGATATTTCGTATGATAAGGCCAACTTTTGAAATATTATCCTTTCTTTAAAAATAAGTTAATGTTATTTTGGTTTCTTACTCACATGGTGCTTTTATTTTACATTGTAATTGAACTAATTTCTATTTATGGAAGCTCTTTAAAATACGCGTTAAACAAATCGCTTATCCTTTTATTTGCTTCAAAGAAACGAAAGCATCTATCAAAAAGCTACATCACTTTCATGTTTGGCTTTGTCCAGAACTTTCCGTTTTCCATTTATCAAAACTTAAAAAGGTATAAGAAATGGACTTGCGAAGCGTGAGGATCGAAAGTAACATATACCATTACCCACACCAAGAAGCATATGGAAGGGACGTTTTGAGTGATGCATTGTCGATTTTTCAAATGGTACTGCACTGCTCTTTTAGAAATAAACCATTTTGAAAGACAGAATATCATTTTTAACAGGTGTTTATTTTATTTACAAGTTCTGTAAAGCGCTATTTTTTCTCTCTTATTTCTTTGTGGACAGGGAAACTTGGAGAATAAAGCGTTTTTTAAAAATAAATATTATTTCGAAAGCTATATAAACATAAATGAATTGAACTCATTTTTAACGACTGTATTGAATTAAAAGAAAATTGAAAAAAAAGTCATACTCTACACTAAAATCGTACTCAGCAATTAATATAATAAAAATAATAGTAAAACAAAATGATTAAACATAAAAGCCTGAATTATTTTGCATAGAAACACATGCATACTCAACACATCTGTGAAAAATTTTAAATTCCATTTATAAAATTTAGGTATACATAGTTCAAAAGATTTTAATATGCTCCAGATTTTTTAAATTTAATTTTATAACTTTCTTTTTCTTTTTATAACTTTGATTAATGTTTATCTGCATTTTCAGAAAGAAATTAAGGAATATTCCCTTTAATATCTGAAGATTATGTAAAAAAAAATCTATGAATAACTTTTCATTTATCTAGTAATAAACTATTCTACAAGCATGCTCCATTGTAAGTTATTTTAACATCACATTGAACTTAAGAATAATTGACGCTATATCACTCTATTCTAATATTTAAAAAAAATCACAAAACCTTTCTTCTGTGATATATAAAATATCTAGAACCTGTTAATTCACTTCAGTTAACATTTCAAGTTCTAGTGAAAAATTGGTCCAATAAGCAAATGACTCTCCCAAAAATCACTATTTTTCTTCGTCTGAAAGAATGGATTTAAAGATAGCCTTTTCTGCTCCAGTAGCCGAATCTCGTTTATTTCTACCATCTAAAACAGTTCTCTAAACTGGTTTGACAAAGGTTTACTTGACAGTTTCAACAAAAAGAGGTTTTCATATTCCAGAAACCAAGGGGGGGGGGGGGTAGTATAATACGATTTGTTGATTAGATTTGTATGTTCTTTGTGAGTAATAAAATGTTTTATTTAAGTAGCTGCAGATATATGAAGCAACACACCAAAAAGCCAGGATTTCTTATGAAGAAACAACAAAACGGAGTTAAACGTTTCTAGCTAGTACAGCATTAGCTACCTTCTATCATAGAACCATCCACTTTCTACAGATAGTTTGAATATTTTTTGAAAAAAAATGTATATAATACAATCAGTAAATATAATTTAATTCAAATGGTTAACAAGAAATTTCACGCGCTGTGTTTTGTATACTTACTTCCGCAAGCGTTTAATGTATTACAGATTAAGACACAAGTTGGAAAGCCAATAATTGAATTTTTATAGAACGAAGGGAGATTTGTTCAAAAACCATTAGTATTTTTACTAAAAATATATCTATCATCAATCATGTAAATATAATTTTACATTAATTATGAAGCAATTTCCCTTACGTTGCATCGAAGTGCATTCTTGCTGCGGAGAATTAGGCGTGAATTTTATTTCGTTTAAAAGGTACAATCTTTTCGAACCAATGCAACCAGTTGCTTCGTTGGAAGTCTGTAATTTCAAGAGAGCCGTTTTTCTGTTTCCTAATGGCGTAACTACTCACAGCATGATTCTTCCTCGACAAACAATGAGCGCTTCTCAGATATGGCTCTTCGCAAACTGGGCATGCGTGAAGGAGGGTAAGTCTGTTGTGGAAGACTAGTCTAGCGTATTTATTTGTGGGATATGGGTATTGAAGTATTAAGATATAAAGTTGGCATTGATAAGCGTATATGTGTTTTTTATTTGAATTGTGGTTTAGCTTTAATTTGTTAATGTCATTGTTTAAGTTTTAAACACTGATATGTGATAAATCAATCTTTCTTGAGTTAGTGACAAAATTCAACCAGAGTGTATTTTCTTAACGCACTTCAGTACGAACTGTATGGTCCACAAGATAGCAACAAAAGATTGAAACACATGATTTTAATAAAAAATGCCACTAGAAGGACTGTAATTTCATGGATGTAAAACATATTTCTACTTTGCAACACTTTTTTACTCAAAATGTGTTCATATGAAAAGTATACATTGTAAGGATCACTTTTGAAGTACTTTTTGGAAATTTATTGGCATTTTAATTCTATTCAGCAAGCATGGCTCATTTACAAGCTGGTTTAATGTGTCAGAAACAATGTGATGCCATTACTTCGAGAAACCTAATTAGCCTGTTTAAATCAGGTATTTGTGTATTATGGAGAAAAAATAATTAACCAATTATACATTTGAACTGTTATCTGTGCAATTATTTTCTTTAAAACTTTATTTTTAGCCAACATTGCTGCCTAGAATTCAAAGAAAACTAGCCCTTACGATTGTGCTACTCCAATGAATCTAAAAGTATCTTAAGCATTGAATTAAACATATCCATATATTTTTACTGCAGTTAACAATGACGTATGAAATGTATGTGTATTGTAGTTCTCTATTTAAGTGGATTAACTAACTGTATTAGTGACTGAAGTGGATTTAGTTGAATATAGGGAGCAAATATGTTTTTACGCTGCCTAGCCTAATTTAGTCAATCAAAAGAACTGATATTTGTATATAAAAATAGTATTTTTAATTTCAACTAAGTCTCATAAGGTTAAAATAGAAAAACTAGTCTTTAAGTTTATATAGTTTTTTATCCGTTAATATATTCAACAAAGAGTTTCGTAATGAAATATGATAAACTACAAGGTACATAAAAATCGACATCATCCAGTTCAAAATTGGAATAATATCAATACAATGGCCAAAATATATAAATACAATTCAATAATAAAAATACAAATCAGTAATATAAAAGCAATTCAATAACATGAATGCAATTTAATAATCAATGTACAATTCAATAATCTAAAATAACACAATAATAATAAAAAGTACGAGACTAAAGTTTGAATACAAAAATACACATGTTTCATGATTACATCGTATATTATTAAATCACAAAAAACTGTAGCATAAAAATAATGGGCTATCAATATTTTCGAATTTCGATACCATTTCACCCTTGTGATTTACCAAAAATGGTAAAGAAGCTTCATTCGAAAAACATGAATCCCAGTGTTACAGAACTTAAAATGGTTATGGTTTTCAACAATCGACCAATACTAAAGCATTTTACGCTAGCAGAAATGTTTTTTTATTCTTAGTTTGCTTGTTGCGTAGTGATATGTTCAGTAATATAAAAGTTTCATTTTAACAGCTTTTATACGGAATTTATACAACTTTTATACGGAGAGAATTTTTAGGAAATGTCAAAATGTATTTGGTGCTACTCCATATACATGTCTTGTCTTGTTACATTCATTGGATTTTATCATACGTAGTTTATTTTTATGGAAGTACGTGATATATTTTTATAACAAAAAATATTTACTCCTTTAAATATATATTTTTTTACAAATTAAATAAAATAGAACATTGTAAAACTACGTAAGAAACTGTTCTTAAATTGTTTCCCTAATAGTTTTCATTGCCTTGCGTATATTGTTTTGAATTATTTTAAAGTCGTTACAATATTTTTCATTAATTTTCAAAGTTTATCATTGAATTGAAAAAGCTGGGATAAGTTTTGCTTCATACATTTAAAGTACAAGAAAATGGACCACGGTTAGAAGGTTTTATGGTTTTAATATATAAATATACCAAAAAATACTTAATGTTCCTGATTTCTTAAAATACAATTAATAATTCTAAAACAAGTGTAATGTAACACAAGTTATTACATTTCCATTTTTTTCTTATTCCATTATTTGTATCTACTGTAAAGCACTCGGTACAACGTTGCATAAAAAAGCGGCATCGTGGTTTGAAGATGTAATTTCATACTAAACAAAAATTATTGACCTTTAACTCTAAAAAATAGAGTAAACAGAATATCAGAACAGAGCATAAAATGGACAGAACCGAGAAACTTCTTGACGTATCTTCACTGTCGCTAATCAACCTCGGCAATTGTTGACCTTTTGGTTACCTTTAAAGCAATGTACATGATAAATAAACAAACCAAAAAAAAATTTCAACAAATTTTATCTATAACTTTAAAAAATAGCGTCTTTGGGTGGCATCAGATATTTAAACTCAAGCATTTATAATAATACTCAATACACAAAATATTTCAACTAAGATGAGTAACTGATGAGTAGTGATTTTAACTAATAAGAATTTGTTCGTAAATTTAGACCGTTCAAAAACGTTCGACACATTATAAAAACAAAAATAAATTTGTCTACAATGATTAACAAGAAGTTCTAAAAAAAAACTAAAATAGCCTACTTTCCTGTTACTTAAATACTTACTAAAATTCTTACCTTGAAAAAACTAGGTTCGTTACAGTAAGTGACCATCAACAACCGTTTATACATTAAATTTATATACTTTAGAATACATTTCACTAAACACAGCATCCAGCTATAATTTCAACTTCTTAAAGCCAATTATTTTCATTAATTTTCTATCACCAATAAAATAAATATTACTTATCATCCACATGATTATTTGCAGTTATTAATAAATATTTAATTGTTCGTAGAGCAAAAACCATAAAACTACTCCAAATTGCACTTAAAATAGGAAATGTAAATTAACAAGTAGGTTTGTAACAGAACTGCTGAGTGGAAGCGAGTTAAGTAACAGATTATGTTTAACAGGTAAAAAGGCAAACACAGCATTAATTCTATATTTGTTCAGCATTAATTTTATATTTTGGAAGGGGGATACGGACAGACGGACATCGACAGCATGCCAATACCTACTTTTTCATTTTTTTTAATTCTTCGAATTCAAAAAAAAGGAAAAGTAGGCTAAAGATTATTTAATTAGATACAACACATAAATAAGCACATTCGTGCTTCATTAAAATAGACATTAAAGAACAATTTCGGAAAACATAAATTTAAGGTATTTTTAAGTTCCAATGCCGTGCCAACTTTATTGACTTAATCTTAATTTATTTGCATTTTTTATTAATAGAGATATTTTATCAAACAAATACAAATTTTAAAATATTATAAAAGTACAAATTCCTCAGTTAAACGACAATTTTGAAATTTTTTGAAACAAAATATCAATTTGCATTTATTAATCATAAAGATATTTTATCAAACAAATAGAGATTTAAAAGTATTATAAAGTATAAATTCCTCAGTTAAATGATTTTTTTAAATTTTGGAACAAAATATAAAAAAATGGAATAAGAAGGTATATATTAAAGTTGAATTCTTAAGAAAATTGAGCAAGGATTAGCGAATCCGTCATTAAATTTTTACGCTTATAAAACTCCTTTAAAACATTTTTACAGAATTCTAAAACCACCACATTAAATTAAAAAAGGAAATTATGATTTTTTAAAAATGCTCTTATTTAAGCCAGCGTGAAACAAGTTAATTTGTTACTTTTGTCAAATCTTTAAGCTAAACTAAACTCAGAGAAGGAAAGCCGTGTAAGTCACAGAAGACCAAATGAGGAGTGCATGGGAACAACCGCTTTATTTCGTAAAAGGCTTTCCTTAATAGCCCCTTTGGGGATGATAGCGAGAAATCGCCTACACTGGTGTAAAGAAACCGGTTACTCGCTTTGTTTATCTTACGCGGCAACCCTGATTCACGGCAGAGATCAGTGGATACGATTCACACGTTTGTACCGCAAATGAAGAACCGTGAGAAAAACCGGTTTCCGATCGCCAATGTCCGCCAAGCAGACACAATTACGGAAAGACTCTAAAGAAATCAAGCGGCTCTTCCCGTGTACTCTTCAAAAATATACTAAACAAGACTATACTAATACGTTATTGCGTTGAAATGCGCGCAAATATTAATGAATTCAAATATTAATTGAAATATTACATCATTGTTATTTGTTAGTAAAAAATACTGTTAAAGTTGGTAACAATGATATATTTCTGCATAATTTATCATATGCTTTGTTTATAAAATATGTATTTTTATGTCATACTTTTATTCCTAATATTTAATTGCATGAATGACCAATACTTAGTAAAATTTATTATTACTTTGTAAAATTTACATTTTCTTGCATTAATTATCAATTATAAACTTTCAAAATAAATAATGGAAGACAAATCGCAACAAAAAAAAACATTCAATATTATGTTTGTTGCATTATTAGTATTAAGAATAAATGCTAATTTTTATTCCGCGTAACTTTCATCAATACTAAGAAGTCTTCTCCATACTAATGAGCATATGTTTGCAAAGTATACAATGTTGCACGTAATTCATGCTGAGCTAATAAACATACAAAACTCTAGCTTGTAACTTACCCTTGTATACTTCTTAGATAGATATGATTTGTCATTAGAATAAAAAACACTTTCTTATGCATAAAAACCTTTAAAGAATTATTAATTCAACTAGGAGATAGTTTTTTTGGTTTAAAAGTTCTTTTATCAGGGTACATTAAATTTTAATTAGTTAAGAACAATGAAAAAAAATTCTTTTGTTTTTGAGGAACTCATCCAAAACGTTTCTTTCCATGCATAATGACTTCTTTTGTATAAAAAAAGCCGATTTCATGTTTTGATTAACGCCTGAAAACTGGAGAAAAACTCTTCTGAAATCATTCAATCTTTTTAAAAATAGTTTTATTATTATATCTTAGTTTAATTTACTTGAAATGCATTGAAATAAAAAAACAATAATTTTTAGTACTTACTGCACTGTATCCGTTAAAAGTTTGACATTTTTTTGTTTGTTATTTTGTTATTTTTAAAATTAAAAAAATTACCATAAGATTTAATAATCAGGTGTTCTACTACAAAAAAAGTTATTCAACCAGGCCAAACCAAACTTTACAATTTCATCGATGATATTTGTAGTGTGTTTACTTTCTAAAATTAATCAATCGATAAATATGACAGAGTGTGTAAAATGTTTAAGAAATTAATTACTTTTCTGGATTAACACGAATTGGTTAATTATTCCTTAAGTGAATAATAGTACTTTGTGTGTATGTGTAAAATGAATATTTTAAAATTTAATTTTTGTAAATTAAACAGTTATTTTTGTCAAATAAATAGTTATTTTAATCATTAAAAATAACTTGTTTGTCTATAAGTTACATTAAGTGTGCGAGACCAAATATTTGATTTTCATGTTAGTGACAGAAATTTAGGCGGATAAAATAATAAAAATACGAAAACAATAAATATGAAGTTTTGAGATTATTAAATTGTATGAAATATTTTTTTCAAAAAGCAGGAAATTAAATCATAAAATTTTACGTTAATAAGGTATAGTTCAAAACTCTTTTAAAAGTGCTAGCAACAAATTTCCAAAACTTAAAAAAAGGGAAAAAGAACAAATCGCAAAAAGTGTTGTTCACCTGTCGTCAATCTAATAACAAAATCCACCCATCTGCCAAATTCTATTGATTGTTTTCAGGGATTTTTACCTTTAAGGTAGCTTCCAGAATTTTTTTTGTTTTCTATCACTGTTTTTTATTATTGTACCGACCGTACGAGTGCGCGATTTACTAATGCATTACTATATTCTTTAAAAATATTTAGAAATAGCAACATGTCTTAAAAAGCTTGAATATACTAATTTAATAGACTCTTTTGTTGAATGTAGTACAACAATATAGTCTGTTAGGGAATTCATTAGCCCTCCAACTTTTCCTTAGACTCTCCATAGACGAAAACACCCTTGACAAACGCAATAATCCCCAAGATGTCATCCAGTATTAAGCATGGACAAAGAAGACAAAGGAAACTCCTTCACAAATCCAAACAATCGTCCATAGAAAATCGCTCACTCATAAAAGAGATGGTCTAAGGATGAATGCCAATCTCTTAGGTAGATTTGACTCTGTTGCAACTGTTATTTTTCTTAACATGATATTTATGAGAGTATTTTCGATAGTTTGATAATGTGACTTTGTTAGAGTGTATTTAACTTTTAGAAAACTTGTTTAACATAGCTTTTTTAAAATATTACACGAGTATATAAATTAAAATATTAATGTATCGAAATATTCCCACAAAATCTTTTAAATAGACCAAAGTATAAATTTCCGCAAACGTTTTCTACGCTTTTTCTACATACATTGACAATCTCAATAATTGACCGTGATTGATTCGAAATAACATGGCCCTTTGCCACCAACGATTGCGTAGCTCTTATATATGACATTAATTCATTTAAACCTTTTACACATAGGTTGAATAAAAAACCTAACATAATCACCCTGCATAAATTATTACTTTTGATCATCAAAACCTCTATAGTATTTATACTTTATATGATTCTTTTATTTGCATACAATTAAAGAAAATTGACATCGTATTGAGAATCGAGTTTACAAAACACAGCGACGGTGTGTGAACCCAGACCCGAAAAACTACAGTTCAAAGTCCTAGCTGTTGCACTGTTAGGACAACTTTCAATTTTAATTTAGTCCCCAAATTGTTTTTTCTATTACAGTTAAAGTCTGTCAGAAAAATCATATCCCTTCATGCAGCCCAATAGAGATTTACCTTTGATGAAAAGTTGTCAGGAGGTAAAAAGTTAAAAACTGCAATGGAAAAAGCACAAAATGTCAAATGAAAAAAGGCTGTAAAAAAGATGTAAAATTCACTTGAACAAAAGGGACAGACAAGTCCTTTACACTGATTCTGTGCAGATGTCCATTTAAATAATCGTATTCTGAACACCACAAACTGATAGTTGACAAATGACAGTGAGTGCGCCCTCTAGAAGGGAAGAGCATAGGCTTTATTGTCCGTTACCCCCGTTCGCCAGAAGAGACAGTCACGAGAGACACACAAAGAACACGACACAAACACATAGACAATTAACAACATTTATTGGCAAACACAAACATCGATGCCGTACCGGGATTCGAAACCGAGCCCAGCAGCTCCAAAGTCTAGCACCCTAACCGTTGCGCCGCCGGATCAGCACTAACTGATAGTTACTACAATATCCAGCTAACACAGCGAAATGAAAGACAACTCTCAGCTCAGAAGCGATAACGAAAGAATAAGGATTTCTGGATCCCATTTGGTCCGCTTCATTAAGTTGTGAAGCCCTTAATAATGGCTGATGAATCGGAAATCGTTTGGAAAATGTTTAAAAACTTCATTCAAGACAAATGGGACTGGAATCCTTACTGACGTGTTCTTATGCTTCGGATTAATTAAAAGTAAATTAGTCCACACCTTATAATCTTTATAGATTGGCTCCTTTATTGTAAAATATTCAAATGACGTAATAAATTCTTAACGAAAGTTCGGTAATTAATTTTCTCCATTAGTTTTGAAGTATCAGTAATTTAAAAAAAAAATTGGCAATATCTATTGTTATTTTTAATAAGCGAAATATTTCTCAGGTTCAGTTTTCAAGTATAGTTATTTTTTTTTAATGTTTTATGTGCCAAGATAAGTTATTCAAGAAATATTTAATGTCAAAAGAATAATTATTTTCCTTTCAAATAAAGTTTTTTTTTAAAAAAGTAAATCCAATGGGAATTTACTTAAAGAGTTTTGGAAGTATTTGACAGCTTTTATAATTAGTTCCTCTGTTTAATGCGTTATGCATGAATGGATAAATTTTCAAATATTCTTCAAAATTTAATAAAGCAATTTATATTATTTCATTTTCTTAATTTTTTATATTGGTTAATTTTATTTTTGATTTGGTATTTTATATTGATAAACCAATATTTTTATATTGGTTACTGAAATCTTTTTTATAATTTTGCACTGTCTACTATGAACTTTTTATGCACTGCCCTCAGACTAATTAAGGGAACACTTTTTTCTTCCAACTTTTACTTCATTCCAATCTTTTTAAATTTTATTCCAAAAATCTAAAAAAAATTAAATAGATTTATTTTTCATTAGTAATGAAATAGTAAAAAACAGGGGGAAAATCTTAATTTTTTTTAACTATAGCTTAAGGAGAAAATTTGAATCATAACTTTTGAATAAATTATAACAATATTTAATTTTTCAACATTTTATTTAATAAAATATTAAATATAGTTAAAAATATATTTTTAAACATCGAAAAAATGCACGCATGAAGAATTTAGGGTAAAGTTGCATGCGAAAATTGTTTTAGAGTGAATTTTATTTTACCATGATTAATATCTTAATTTTTGAATAAATTATTCGAATATTTTTTTTTTTAAACTTTATTTGTAAAAAAATGTTAAATCGATTTCTAAACATCTAAGAATGCAAGCGTGAAGAATTTAGGGTAACTTTATTTCATAAAATTTTTTTAGAGTGAATTTTATCTTACCATGTTTTTCATATTTTCATTTAATTAAAAAAAACCTATGAAATTCTTCGAAATACATGATTCTTCCATTAAACGATACATAAGTGTGGCCTCCCCGGTGGAGCATTCGTGAGAACGCTAGCCTTTGGAGCTGCTGAGGTCGGGCTCGAATCCCGGCCAGGCATGGAAGTTTGTGACCGTCAATAAATTTGTTATTTATCTATGTGTTATTCCTTTCTTTGTGACTATTCATATTCTTTCTGTGTCTGTCCCACTTGACGAAAGCTTATAACCGGTTCTCTGAACAAACACACAAGCTGGAATATATATGAAACATACCATACCATACATAAGTGCGAGCCTAAGTTAGTCAGAAAATACTCTCAAGCTAATGATTCCATATATAATCATTGGGGGCAAAATTGTTTGAAACATTATCTCCCCTAATTATTTTGAGCAGTGCAGTTCCATACAAGCAACTTTTAATGTACCCAAACACTAAACTGTCAGAAATCTATTTGAAAATTACAGTTAACCAAATAACAGTATATTTGCAATTATTTAACCATATTAGCCTTAACCATAACATGTTCATTCACTTAACCGTATTTTTTACGGTGGAGTACACTTAGTTACGGTCGTGATGGTGTGTCTTTTATTGATCGCAGGAAAGGAAATATTGCGTTGTGTTTATTGATTTATATACAAAATAAACCCATCTAGATTTAATTAAATTATCCCCAAGGAGATATAAAAAAGAATTAACACTCTCAAAGAATTAATGCGAAATTCTTATTAATGCCAACCAAACAGTTTTTATTAATATCCTATTTTTTAAGTATTTATATAAAAGAAAACAATACTATTAAACTTTGAGAACGTATAAAGAATTGAAAAATGCGCATGCATTTTTGAATTACTACTTAAAATAATTAAAGAAACCTTAGATGAGATTTTAAACCATGTGCTGAAGAACTTATTTTATTAAAATATCACTTTCAGATGTCGATGTTGATATACGAGAATCTTGGCGTATTATTATAACAGAATAGAATATTCATAGAGTTATGAAGGAGGAGTAGAGGGGGCTATCAGTTCAAATGGTTTGAAGCAGGGCTGCCATGTTTTTCGGGCTACTTCTCATAACAAACCGGCACTGAGGTATCCCAAGATGCACCCCTTTAGAGGTTTTTTGAGCTACTGCGCATAACATAGTAGACGAAACTATGGAAACTGGCACTGAGGTATCCCAAGATGCACCGCTCTAGTCTGCTTTTGTGCGTTACTGCGGACATACATTGGCCGCTCTATTCTCTCTCCTAACTCTAAGAGAATACTCCAAAATCTGGTCTTTGGACTCGGATTAAGCGAGGTGCTGCTAGGGAAATCTGCCTGGGCTGAAGGTAGGACTGCTGAAGTTGCAAAGCGGAGACATAAGTTACGAAACGGTGTTGATCTGGTGCGTCTCTTTTGGAAGATTTCCCGGCATCAAGGGCGGAAAAAGGCTGCTCTGCTAGGTTAGGCTAGGTTAGATTTGAATTATCGTCGCACTGGAGCTACACGAGGGCTATTGGCGACGGGCGTCGTATTTTAGAACCACAATCAAGTGACGAGCCGACACCTGAATAGGCACCCAACGCAACCGTTAAGGGCCACATCGTACGCAGCGTTTGGACTTTGAAGGATATTTAACGTGCATTCCCTTACACGGGGTACTATTCGGCGGACATTTTTGGCTGCACGGGCCGTTTATAGGTCGGCAGTTATTTTGGCGATGCCCGGACCCGAACCTGGGACCTTTCGCATTCTAGGCGAGTCTGCTCTGCTAGGGCAAAACGAAGAGTTTTTGTTGAAGAAGCTTAAGTCCACTGGGCTGTTGTTGTGGAAATCCAGGGGCATCAGGAGCGAGAAGATAGCAGATGTAATGGGAAATCCGGAAACTCAAAAGCTGGCTGAGCTCTCTCTCTCTCTCTTTTTTTTGATGAACTTGCTCTTAAGAGCGTATTTCGCCTTCGGGGACATGTCTGAACTGTGGAGGTGGCTCGCG
>CM043119.1:26288380-26369688 GCA_023701765.1 Hylyphantes graminicola
TAATCTGCATTACTTGTGATTCATAAGCAAATGCATTTTAGTACTAAGCATTATTTTTTAATTAAATGCTTATATGAGTAATATTATTATTCGAATTTTCTAAATTATATTAATAAAAACAGCTTTCAAGTCATTAATGCATTTTAATAAATATTCATATTTAGTTTATCTTCCCAAACTTTATAGTTACGCTTATATGTAGAAAATTTGTGTGCATGACGAGTGTAGTTGCAAATCTCACAATCCCCAAAGCATAACAAAGATATTATAGAGTTCGGCCTGTTCAGTGACGACTTAGTTCAAGTTTTTATTATTAAATGTCGTCACACACACACACATTGAACAGAATGGACCCTTTACCTAATTATACTTTGGTAAATGTGAGGTTCGCAACTGCACACATCATATAAGCATTTAATAGCACCTAGACACATTATTGCAAAATTTATTTTCTTTTACTTTAAGACCTAGGCATTCCCAAATTTTAAAATATATAATTAATTGCTTTTCTCCCTTATCAAATTATCAAATTATATTTTGTGCTTGACAAAGAGAAACATCCATTAAATAGCAGATATTTTAACATCACTAACGTATTCACTTGTAATCTTTGAAAAATTAATAGTTAAAGTAAAGACACAAGAAAACCATTAAATACTTTCTGAAAACTTAATTCTTTTAATGACTTTAGGTACTTGTTTAAATTGTTATTTATAAATCTGTGTTCATAAGTCAGACACAAACGAGATAATTAGTTAGAAAGAAATTTTCAAAAGTCCATTAGTCAGTTTTACAACCTCTGATACAGTTTTCGTAATGTTTTAAAATGCGACAAAGTACTTTTTAATGATTTATTAAAAATATATAATGAAGTTCTAATTTTCCTAGAATTTCCGAGTTTGGCTTAAAGTATCGATTCCTTTTTAACAGCTTTTTTTAAGTTATAAAAGTTCTTTATTATCTACGAATATTTAGATTTTCAATATACTTTAAAAATAAAAAATGTATTGCCATTTTCTCCGAGATTTTTTTAAACCGAAATGCAAAGTAAATATTGTGTGTGGATAATATATCCTATATATAGTATGTATTGCATACGTGATATCAATTCTAAGCAAACAATCTTTGGCTTAGGGGATATATTTCCCTACACATTTCCTTTTATGTTCTTTATACAAAATAAAGCAAAAATGAAACAGTCGATTTTATTCGAGGCATTGCTTTGATAGCTAAAAGGTTATGTATATAATCCGTAAAAGAAGTTCCATTGAATTTGCAATCTATTCACGTATATTCATATCCACTATATCTGGTAATATTGTATTAGGTATGCGTGGTTATTTCATAAATGGAAAAACCCTATAGAATACTGGATCAGGGAAAAGTATTAGACATTCAGTGCAACGATGGAATACATTTAAAATTATATAATATTTTTTTAATTGTTCATTCGTCCTTTAAAACATAGACTTTTGTAAGAAACTACGTTTTATATTGATTTGAATCATAATTTTTTCAATTTTCAATTTAACTTTTAGTTTTGATAAATGTTTCACAAAATATAAAAAATCAACCAAATTCTTAAATATAGATAAAAAAGAATATAAAAAGAGTATTTATTTCCAGTTGTTGAAAACTTTAAAAAGAATTGTATAAATCAATCATACTCCAATTCCATCTCCTCATTTCAATCAACACCAATCAGAAAGGGAATGGAAAAACAATTTCCCAACCGGTTCTTGTAACAGAAGTTCCCTAATGCTTAACCCCAGACACCAAGCCTATTTAGTAACCGCTAATCTATGCAATTGCTCTGGCTTGACAAAAATGTATCTGAACTTATGCGTACTTCTATTTTTACCTGGTTATACCTTTAAGACCGGCTGTCAGACGGCGCTGATTTAAACTTATGAGACTAAATTTTAGAGTTTTATCGAAAAAAGTGCCCTAAACAGCTCAATGCCAGCAAATTCATTCTTTATACAAATAACGAATGATACAAGACGGCTGCTTCGGTATCGATATGTTTGAAAGTTTGAACATTCTCTTTTATACCCGCACGATCGCGATAACTCTATCTTAAAGGGATAAATTGAAAGCTTTACAAAGTTTTTTGAAGCAATAAGCACAACTTTGCCGTGACCTTGGCTAACAGCTGTTTCCGAACCATCACGAACATTTATGGCAGAAGCGGAAAAAGAATTCAGAATTTAGCAACGAAATCCAGCATTGTTACCTCTAAGACCCTTAATCTTTTAGAACGGCCCCCCGGTGGCCGAGAACTGTAAGCGACGAGCCTCACACCGAGAAGTTTCTTGGTTCTGTCCTTGTCCTAGCCATGCTATAGACGTATTCGTGCTGGTGGAAAAAATCGTCTAAAATTCCCCGTGGTGCCCGAGTACACTGCGATATACGTGCTCGTTGAATCTGTGGAATCGATGTCCCTACGACGTTAGCGTACGATGTCTCTCGAAGTTCCGTTGGGTGCCCGCTCAGGTGTCGACTTCGTCACTTGACCAGGGCTCTAAATTACAAAGCGTTATTGGCTGTGTTAAAGCTCCTAAAGGAGGCTAGAAATAGGAAGCCGGAATCGATTACATTACCCATTTCCCCCCTCTTCTTGAACTATTGTTCTTGGTTCTTCCCTCAAGTTAACTAATTTAACACCGAAGCAGAAAAACGATCGAAGGTATCACTTCATTAAGACTTGTTTTAAAGATATTTTTAGACACCTCTCAGACAGACTGATCGATTAAAGACATCCATCAATGAAAACTCAAATTAAAATTGCAATGACGGTTTCCACTTTGTCAAACCATAACTACAAGGTTGCTTCCATCATCACTAACCCCATTAGAAGAACGGGTTATCAGAAAGGTGGAAGAGTTGGTCTTGACCGAATTAACATAGTAGAACTTTCGCTTTTCAATTGACTCTAGGTCACGGGAATCTGATTAATTCAGATACGTGAACGCGAATATTTTTAGAAAGGATCTATGAAAATGGGGTTGTTGTTGCTGAGTTCTTCTTTAATAATATTCAAGAAGGGGGGAAATATTAAAAGAAGGTTAGATTCATATTTTGTTGTTTCTTAATAAAGCGTACCAGAAGTCCAGGTTTTATTCAAGCAGACCCTATTTTTTTAATACTGTCTGTAGACACCATGAATTATCCGCGATTTTGAACATTTTCTTTCACACATTAATTTAAAAAAAAAATAATATTATTTGAATATTTCTTAACATTTTGAAAAAAAACACTTCAAATTTTGTGCATTAGTTTTTGAGTTATTAATTTTTGAATAAGACTCACTCTCCAAGTATCCTACCACAGATCTATACTTAAAATGCTCGTATCTCTGTCCGCTTTTTTTAAATTTAAGAATAGTGAAAATACTACTCCTCTTTTAATACTTAGCATAAAAAAATTTCTAAACAATGTTTTTAATAATGTAATGCGTTCTGGGGGCTTGTTTCATCAAACTGCATATTTTTTATTTTCATGAGAAACAATTATTTCCGTCGATTGAACAGAATTGAAATTTTGAAATTCTGATAACTATATTATTAATTCTGTTCATTTACTTACTTACTTTTTTTGAGTATTTTTGTTTATTTGTTAGAACCGTATGTTATGTATTGTAAGTGTAAGGTTTTGTAAAAATGAATGACTTGGGAAAATTTAAGTGTTGGCAAAAAAAAACGACTTTTCAGAAAAAAATCTTTTAAATTAGTAGGATTCAGTTTCATTTTATCTACAAAAAAAAGTATATTGTTTTCTCACATTTTAATTAAACTATTGCTCGAACCAATACTTATTTTTCAATTGTTCTTTAGGTTGTTTTAAATCAAAATAAAATATACCTGGAATTTCATTATTTCAATTTAACGTCAACCTTGTACATGCAGTGCGACATCGAAATCCATTGTAAATGAAACTGCATATTTCAATTTAATTTTCTAATTGTTATTTAACATTTACTACTATTTTGATTCATCATCATTATATTATTTTTTATTTCAAAATCCATTCATCTGCTCCAGAATTTTTTCATTCATGTTTTTTCTATCATCATCATCTATCTTTTAAATCATTGTTTTCTGAAGGAAAAATTGTGAAAATATTTTTTGAGAGAAATAAACTATCCTAAATATCATAAAATTCCAAAGTAGTTTTTACAATCATTCATAGATATTTTTTACAATTTTTTTTTAGTTTTTACTTAGTTTACTTAGGCTATTATCTGTGCGATCAATGAGAGCAGTTAATAAAAAAGTATGTTTAAAAAACCAAAAAATTCAAATTTATTGATTTAAAAAAGTATTTTGTTCCTTTAAAGAAATTGTTTTACCCTCCTCTTTGTTGAGCGATGACAACATACTTGCAAAATACAAAAGCGAATTTTATAACTCATCATTACAAAGGATGATGGCAACAAAGGCTCTACAAAAGGGATTGCTAATTAAATATTAATGATCATCCTACACTAGACTTAAATAGATGGAACATTATCAAAATTTTCTTGTGCGGAAAAGGGATCGTTGTTTAAATTATCTCATGAATATTTACATTTTTAATACTCATACATTTTTAAATTATCTCATTTAATAGCATTTCGTTTTTTTTTTAATTTAAGAGTAAAGTTGCAAAACTTGTATTACTCCATGTATAAATAAGATATAGGGTCCGGTCCGTTCATTGGCGATCCTATTGAAATAACGTTTATCGAAAGTCGCCAATGAAGAGACTGGTCCTCATATCCTAATTAATATGTTTTACAACTGCATCACCCCTCAATTAGTACTTTTCGATCGGTGGTCAGATGGCGCTGATTTAATGAGTATTTTTAATGAGTATAATTAATGCTAATTATGAGACTAAATTTGGAGTTTTATCGAACAAAATGCGTTAAACAGCATCAATGCCAGCAACTCCTTAAAAACCAAGTCATTTTTTATACAAATAACGAAGGGTGCAAGTCAGCTGCTTCGGTATTGATATTTTCGAAGAGCTTGAAAATTCTCTTTTATACCCGCACGATCGTGCGAACGCGGTCGGAAAGGGTTAATCTGGGTTTACTAATAAACTTTTGGTAATTTTTAGCAAATTATATTAACAATTTCACCAGTTTTATAATCTGTAAAGGGTTCATTGCAATTATTAGAAGGGTTAAAAAAAAACTTCTTATATCAACTTATGGTCCCACGTTTATCACTATGATGATAGTCTTTGAATAAATTACGAAACTATGGTGGCACCAGCATTTGTATGTAAATAAAACATTATCAATCTTAACCATCAACATACAAATTTTTCATCATGATGCATATATTGTGTATGTAATTCGCAAGTTATTTTGTGTTTTATTTATTCTTCATTGTGATTTTTATGATTATTTGTTAAGGCTTCCTTATTACTAGTTACTATATATTTTATTAGAAACTTAATTATCATCATTATTTAACTACCCTATCTAATGAATTTTAATTAATATAATCAAGTTTACGAATAACCTTAGACAGCGATAGCTTTTAAATTTTCGTAAAATTTGTCCACTAGTTTTTAATTTTAAATTAATCTTTAAATGATTCTTTTGGTTAAGCCAATCCTTGTAATTGGTTTAAATACACAAAAGTATTTACATACATTAGTCATCCATGACTATTCAAAAATTCTCCAAGAACTAACTACAAGGCACTATTATGAACCATAAGCCATGTAATTTTAAACATTACTGGTGGGATATACATGTTTAGGGAGTAATATCCAACATCAGTAATCATATAAAAGAACTTATAAATATACTTTACTTAATTAAAATATATGAATTCAATAGGTTTCAAATAAATAGTCTAAAACTACCAACGCACAAACGCCCAAACTATTTAAAATCGAATGCACCCGGAGTACGGCAAGATATGTTTATCTGGGTACATTTTGATAAGATATTGGTTAGAAAATTGGAACATCACTTGATCACAAACTCATAAACTTCTCCTTCTAGTGCTTCGGGTACATTGGGATTGGTATTGGGCACCTTTGATGTACAGGGATAGTTAAAAGTCCAAGAATACAATTTGGCTTAAGCTTGGGCGTTGTCTTCCTTGTATGACTAGGGTTAAAAATCATAAGATGAATATCGGTTATTTAAAATTACTGTAATTCGATGCCAGAATCACTATAACACACGCAATGATGAATATTCATATCATTTATGACTGTATGACTGTAAATTTGTATAATTAACTTAACATTATAGTAAATATTTCATTACACATTTTAAGTATAAAAATGTAAGTAAGAATAATGAATTGAAGTACAATAGATTTTTTTTAAACACACCCGAAAAGAAGATTATCAGTTCTTAGTTTGTTATGTGAAATCACCATTGTTACAGTAGTTTCGGTAAAGCTAAAGGAGTCTGAATCATGAACTATTTTACTGAAAGAGATAAGGCTATATGATTCATTTATAATTTATTTATTCATTAAATATTTATTAAATAAGTTTGAGCATAAAATAAATTTCAGGGTATTAATTTTTCTGCGAAATAAAATATTTAAATAAATTAATTGCATAAAGCAAAAAAAAAACTAATAAAATTATTATGCTTAAACACATTTTCCTATTTTTTACAAAATTTATAATTAAATTCGGAATATCATTAGAAAACTTATTTCGTTAATATTGTTACATATTAGTTATAGCGCATTTTTTGCGTGTCCTGAAACTCAAGCAATTGAATCATTTATCAAACTACTACGATCAAATCCGCAAATAAGTGTAATATTTCGCATTTTAGAGAAAGAAAAGGTACAACAATAATTTGGTGCATTAATTTTATTAGTTCATGCCGTGTGAAATAGCACCTGTATTAATGTTTTTCTTAGTGTATACAATGTTAGTATAACAAGCGAAATCTGTGCTTGTATAGAAAAGGCTGTCTGTTAAATCAACTTTTCTCTACTTATTTTTTTACTTTTTCGGAAATGTTATTTAGGACGCTTCTTTGATCAGCAAATAGAAAGTGTATTAGTATAGATATATAATCATGTTTTCGCGTGACTTCCTTATTATGGCTCTTTTTTTCTGTGTGTTATAATTGGAAGAAAATATTTGCGAACTTCTAGTTGTATCAACATGAAGGGTCGAGTTTCAAAATTCACATTCGCCAAACATGACTAAGTTATATAGATTCCGACATTTGACGATTGTTAAAACAATTAGATGAAGATGCCAATCAAAAGGATCGTACATCTTAGTTATACTTTAGAAAAAAAATATGGTTTTGAAGCTAGAACATACATATTACTGCTGCATAAACTAATTTATTGCTTCGCCTTTTTCTATTAGTTTAGAAAACACAATTAAATATAAACAGTGAAATATTTTCTCGTATCTACATAATGTTCTCATAAATAGCATCTGACATTATTTTTATACATTATGGTATAATAAATAAAATATTAAAAGTATGTGACATTTAATATTTTTTTAATGTTAATTAAAGCATTTTTTTAAATATTTTTTATAACTAATTTTTTGGGTAAAATTAAAAATAACTGGCACTTTTTTATGTAATAACTGTTCACAACCGAATTGCAAGTAGTAAACTTTTATTGAATAATTTAAATATTTTTATTGTATGTAAATTTATGAATATATATCTGGGTTTTTTTTTTCAGGCGCATTCAATTGAAGTAATATCCTGAAAGAAATGGAAATTTAAAGAAATTCTTTGAAAAACAACAATGAATCAAAGTTTGGAACCACTGCTAAGCACATGGGGTATTATAAAGAACTATCCAGAAGAAATGTTAGTTTCAAATGAAACTGAAGCCGTAGTACTTAAAAACATATCTGCAGCTATGAATTCCACGTTGCAAATCAAGCCCTACTATGGGGACCAACTAAGCATATACAAAGACTCTTATTCAACAATACATGGGTACATCAGCATATTCGTTTGCCTCTTCGGAATCACAGCAAACGTAATGAACATCATTGTGTTGACGCGGAAGAACATGATCTCGCCCATCAATGCTATCCTCACTGGACTGGCCATCGCCGACATGATGGTAATGCTGTCATACCTTCCGTTCGGCTTTCACAACTATCTTCGATTCAGTTTGTCCGAAAGGGAAAAGTACACGTTCGGTTGGGCAGCGTTCACACTATTTCACGCACACTTCTCAGTGGTCAACCACACCACGTCTACGTGGCTAACTGTTACTGTGGCTATCTGGAGGGTCATGGCCGTTTGCTATCCTGCCCCAACTATGAAGTACAGGGGCCTTCCTCAGGCGAGGATAGCAGTGGCATGCACGTACCTGGCCTGTGCGATCTTCTGCATTCCCAATTACTTCTCATTCGCCGTCAAGGATTTCAAAGACAGTGAAAACCATACTCTTTACAGGGTGACCTTGAGTGACATGGCGACTGCAAACAATGGTCTTCTGACTGCAGTCGACTTCTGGATGTTCAGTGTGATGTCGAAAATTGTACCTTGCGTGGCACTGACGGGCCTCAGTTGCGGCCTTCTCAAGGTTCTCTACAAAGCCAACTTGAGACGTCAGCGGCTACAAGTGAGATCAGACACTGACAAGACTCATGACAGAACGACCAGGATGCTACTTGCTGTCTTGTTTCTGTTTCTTCTAACCCAGTTTCCTTCTGGAATGCTTGCCCTGCTAACTGGAGCACTCGGCGAAGAGTTCTTTCACAATGTGTACGTTAATTTCGGCGAGACGATGGACATTGTCTCGCTGGTGAACAGCGCTGTTAATTTCATTATATACTGCACGATGAGTCGTCAGTTCAGAGACACCTTCACTTTCATATTTTTCCATCGATTTGGTAAAAGTAAATGGGCAGCAATCCCGCCCGCTGAGCCAACACAGACTATGGGAACTATGGGCACAGCATGCCTATAGCATAATCTTATGTACAATATATGCGTGATAAATTACTCCATTTCCCGATTCATAAAGTACAGAACATTCATCATACATACGTGAAGTTTTGACATATTTTGCATTTCTACTTACAAAAACAGTGTTTCTGCTTACACGTTTCTTGTATTGGCATAATGCAAAAATATTTCTCTTGCATACAATTAATGTTCTCGAAACATGTTTTTCAGTAAAGAAACATCATGTTTTTTCTGAAAATATAAATTTTTCATTTCCGTGGAAGAGAACATTTGACGTCAATGTGGTATTCATCTATTTTCGTGTCTGATGTAAACATCTTCCTGAGTTAGATTTCACTCATTTTGATTTGTAGTAAAACTTATGCATTGGAAATAGAATGTCAAAATACACATATTATAGTAGAAACTAGCTTTTAAAAAGTGTGCTAGGTAATGTGCATAGGTTTGTATAGCTACATTTGGAACAATATGATTTCGTAAATGTGTATCACAAGTATATTCATATTTTATAACACAAAATTGTTGCTCTTAGTATATCAACACCCTTCATAACCTCATGTTAGTTTATAAATTCTCCTTTTCTAAGCAATTTCTGTCCTTAAAAGTCGATGACAGTATCAGGAAGAATTATTGGAGTTAACTATCAAACATTCTATATTTTTTTATAAAGAACAGTGAGCAGTTTGACATACTTGTATAACTTCCCTTACTAAAATTTAAGGTATTTTAGAGGTTTTTTGGAGGTTTAAACTAGGTATTCATGGTATTAAAAGGTATTTTTGAGGTTTTCAGTAATAATACCTCTTGGAATAATACCTGACCGAAGGTATTTTTAAGGTTTTATTTTCAAATACCTAGAGAAACCTCTGAAGTTTTAGGTATTTTACAAGTTTCGCGAGGTTTCTAATAAAAACCTATGGTATTTTAAGGTATGCAGATAAATACCTCCTGAATACTACAGGTATTTTGAGGTTTTATTTTTTAAAACCTATATACCTCGGAATCATTTGGTATTAATATAGTTTATATGGGTTTCTAATAAATACCTATGGTATTTTAAAGTATTTAAATTAATACCTCCTGAATACTTCAGGTATTTTGAGGTTTTATTTTTTAAAACCTATATACCTCGAAATCATTTGGTATTCATATAGTTTAGCGAGGTTTCTAATAAATACTTATGGTATTTTAAGGTATATAGATGAATACCTCCTGAATACTACAGGTATTTTGAGGTTTTATTTTTTAAAACTTGTAAACCTCGGAATCATTTGGTATTCATATAGTTTAGGGAGGTTTCTAATAAATACTTGTGGTATTTTAAGGTATTCAGAGGAATACCTCTTTAATACTACAGGTATTTTGAGGTTTTATTTAAGCATTCTGAAAAATATATTTATAATTGCGTGAAAAAAATCCGACTTTTACATTATAATCTCAATATCAGACGCGTGCAAAAGTTAGACTTTTTGAAACAGTGAAAAAAAGTACTTTTTGTCATCCAATAAAGCAGTGAATAAAAAGCATTTTTCACTATTTTCATAAGATGCCAACATTTCAAGCTAAAAGTTCTATTTCATAATATTAATAAAATCCAGATATTTATCGATCTGCTTTTTTTTTAAAGATAGTAATGCGCGTGAAATATTTTTGGACCAATGATTTTTTTTTTCACACAATTATAAAAAATATTGTATGAACCACGTGCGAAAAGTAAACTTTTTAAAACACGTGTCATTATTTCACGGGCGAGGTAATCCAGTAGTTTTAAAAACTGTTACTTTTCACACTTGTTGCATAAATAACTATTGTAGGGATAGCATGGTATTGAAGCACATACTATTTTTTAAAACTATTATCGAAGTCATTGCGAAGATTTTTTTATGAAATTAAATTAATGTATTTTTAGAAACTATAGTTTTATAAACATAATTTTGGTAGAAACTTTATTTGAATGCAAATTAATTTCTCTTTAAAAGTTATTTCACATGCATACAAATAATAAGTTACATATTTTATGGCCCTGATATCCATACTTACAACTCTAATAATGCAATAGAGTGAAAGTTATAAGATTCTTACTGGCTAATTAAGTATCATTTACAATAGACTTTAAAAGCAACTATGCAATATTTTGTGGTTCAAATGTATTAAAGATAAAGTATCTCCCATTTTCTTTTCAATAATTTTAAATACAAATATCTTGGGCTCTTGGTCTTTTTCTATTCATTTTTAGTAGGAACCAAAGAATATGACTCAAAATTTATTATGGATGCTATCAAACAATTTTGCATGAGATTTAAACATTTTTAATAAGATACAATCAAATACTCTTATTAGGATATATTTATAACTGTTGAAGCTATTTTTATATTTTCTAAAAACATCTTTTCAAAGTTCCTTAAAAGTATAGAAGAAAAGTTCGAAAGCACAAAGTTCTATAAAAAATTACAATTATATAACTTCTAATGGGAAAACGTTGGGCTCTGTTTTCAAATAACGACAAAAAAATACCTTTCTGATGACATGTACCTACGAAAACTTACAAAAAATACAAAAGAATGTCATTTACATAATTAAAAAGTATAAGTTTTAAAATATTAATTAGTTATAATTAAACAAAATTGTAGTAATTATTAATAAACAATAGATGGCAGCACTAACGAGTAAGAACTTAAAAAAATGGTTTTAATCATAACTAATTAATTACTTTAAAATGTATTACATATTTAAATGGTAAAATAACTCTCTTCTGTATATTTTAGTAAGCTTTCGTGAGTACAGGTCGTATACTTTATTTAAAAACATGTGCAACCCTTAAATGCCTAACACTAATATACAAAACCATCTCAGTCTGGTGTAGTGGTTAGAGCGTCTGAATCCCAGCTTGATAGTCCTCGGTTCGATTCCCGGTAAGTAAAATCATCTATTGTTGTCTTGTTCATGTATGTAATGTGTCTCTATGGTCGTATATGTGTATTTACTTGTGTTAAAAGGCGACTAACGTCTTCGGGGCACTGGCATTTCCATGGGCAAGACAATAACATTTT
This sequence comes from Hylyphantes graminicola, assembly GCA_023701765.1. Lineage (NCBI taxonomy): Eukaryota > Metazoa > Arthropoda > Arachnida > Araneae > Linyphiidae > Hylyphantes > Hylyphantes graminicola. Next base: position 26,300,363 of record CM043119.1, read on the forward strand.
ACTCCTCAACTATTGCAAGGTATTTTTAGAAAACCTTTAGGTTTGTTTAAAATACCTCATTGAAAGGTATTTTGGAAAACCTTTTTGGTTTATTTAAAATACCTCATTAAAAGGTATTTTAGGAAAACCTTTGAGGTTTTTCATCAGAGGTATATTTTAGGTATTTTCGAGGTATTGGATTGAGGTATTTTCAGCTACTAAATGGTGCAGGAAAAAACCTCTGATGTATTAAAAAAAACCTCTGTTGAAGGTTTCTAAATAATACCTCTATGTATTTGTGAGATACCTTCAACAGAGGTTTTTTTCTAATACATCAGAGGTTTTTTTCTGCACCATTTAGTAGCTGAAAATACCTCAGCTCAATACCTCTAAAATACCTCCAAAATACCTATGGAGAGAAACCTTATAAATACCTTAAAAATACCTCAGAATTTTAGTAAGGGTTACCTATTGTAGATATTACCAATGACCAATTTCTGTTCGAAAATGGAAGGTTACCTACCCACGGTATTGATTTAAAACTATTAATAACAATTTAAAGAGCTAATATTTCATTATCGTTAACGTATAAATACACAAAAACGTTTATTGCACGTAAATAGAACAAGATGAATTATTAAAATGGGGAAAAAATGGAATAACCAAAAAATTAAACTGATATTTTTCTGACCAAGGGGCTGATTTCTTTCAAAACTTACTTTTACATTTCCCCTGGAGTCACTCTATATATTTAAATTAACATGTAGAGTAACGTCAACCTTTTGGTCGAAGTAGAGTACGTTTATTTACACCATTTAAAGTAATTTAGTGCAGTTTTTAAGGCACATAGCGCCCCACCTCACTATTAGGGTTCTTAGAGATTGCGGGTTGCCATATGCCAAGGTTGTCGCGATTTTGTGTATGTTTATAGAGTCAATATCTAGGTGGCTCTAAATTTCAGTTTAGTACAAAATGTTAAACCTTTACTGCACGATTATTTTTTTTTTCAGCGAAACTAGGATTTCGTCACTTAAGTTCCAACATGTGCTATCTAACTTTGCAAAACGGTAGAAATTTACTGAACGGTTAAACTTGGCGAACTTTCCAAAAGTCGGGCAAAAACCCAACCGAAATGATTGGATAGGTTAGAAATATCGTCGCATTAGAGCTACACAAGGGAGAGCCGAAAAACGCGTATGTTCATTTAACACCGGCTGTTCGGAAAACGTCATCGTTGCGAAGTCAAAGAATTCAAATCATCAGTCGAAGTCAGATGGTTGCCACAAAAAAATATTTATTGCCAAATCCGAAAAAATTGCGCCAAGGGTTACCGTACAGTAAATATGATCCTTTTACAACAATTAGATAGCACATGTGGGAATTTAAGTGACGATTTAATGTCTTTAGTTGGACAGATTACCTTTAAAATCTATTGGAAAAAAATCCACGTTTATTCATTGCCACTCAAATCCGTCTGATAAACGTTAAACTAAAAATGACATAATGTGAAAAATAACTCTATACTTACTTTTCAGAGAGATACAAGGCAGTTTTAAGAGGTACAAGGCATGGTTTAAGGCAATTATATAGACATATTATATCTATAATTTTTTTAACAAAAATTATTCAATGCACGTTGAACAATCAACAAATAAAAAAAGGATAAAAGTTACTAAGTCTTATTACCAATATAATTTTTAATTTTTAGGAAGGTTGCATTGGTAGAGTTTTTATATTTATTTATTATTTGTGGCATATATTGATATTTCTAAATCGTATGAAATATCACACAAAAAGTACACAAATTGCTTATAAGTATATTAAGTATCTGCTACTTATGTCGCATGGTGCAGTTAAGGGTTAATATTTATACTTTACTTGGTTGAGATCCATTTTGTTCAAACGTTGTTTCTTGTGTGTACCTAGTCTATTTATTTTAGAATGTGTGATATATTTTATAGATTAAATATTGTTATTGAATAATTAAGTTGTTTTATCATAGTTGAATGCTAATATGATTTTCAGTAAAATATTTAACTCACTCTAAACGTTTGGTATAAAACTACTCCTTAAAACAAGTGGCAGTATCCAGGGTATGTTTTGCTCTAAGCTTTATGAAAATATTAAATAGCTTTTACGTCCAATCCTTTTTCATGAAAACCTATTTATATTTTTAGGTGTGGCGTTACTTCATAAGGCTGGATTCAACAAAAATCTAGATACTTCCACTCCTTTAATGAAGTAATGTTACACCAAATGTTTACTGTTATTGCTTTATTTTGTTTTAGAAAATGATTTGAAAATCAGTTTTTAGTCCTTGTAAAACAATGTTTTTTTTTTCGGTTACATGAAAAAAATACGTAACTTGATAAATCATATAAAATTATATGAATGTCTTTTTTTTTTCTTTTGAGCCAAAGTTATATTAAATATTATCACAAAACCAACAATTTAAATCAAACTTTAGCACAAAAATGAACTTAAAGGACCGTAATTGTTACTAATAATCGATTTTTTAAACCGAGAAATTGTCAATAACTTGAAATTTCAAAATGTATAGAGTACTTAATTTTATCTTTCCTTGAATATTTCAGAAAATAAAAATGTTGATGATGTTTGCTTGTTTTTATTTGAGTTAACCTTAATTTATAAAACCACTTATGTATACATACAAAAGAAGTCATGACTTACTGACACACTCACGGATCACTTATCAAAACAAATATATAAAGTAACAGATTACAACTTTTAGAAGTTAATTTCTTTTGTACTGAGGGTGTCATAAAATAGGAAATTTTTGAGAAATTCAGAAGAAGGGTCAGCGATAGAGTTGGATATCCAATTTAACAAAGTAGTAGTGACATCTGTGTACTAGGGTTATAATATCGTGAGGGTTTGGTTTCGGGTGAGGAGGGGGGGGGTGGATTATCATTAAGTAAGAGTTTACATAATAGACAAGTTACCATTATTGAATTTGAATGTACACCTGCAAAACGCGGGGTTTATTAAGCTTCTATTTTTATAAAGAATTGCAAATAAATACCCATTGGTCAAACGGAAAAAATGTATAATCGATTTTAGTAGGGGAAGGTGTTGTACCTCTGACCATAATTGTTCAGGTCACGGGTTAAAAATATATTCTGCTTAAGAGCATTCAAAATATAATAATGTCACTACCATCTAATATTCCATACCTCCTTCTTAGATTCTAGACTATTCTTTTCTAAACAATATTTTTATTCTACTTCTAGTGGATAATTCTAATGAACTTAAAATATGAATAAATAAGGTGAATAAAATTAAATATTGAGAATTTTGTTAACTTAAACTATTATGTTCCTATTTATCTTTCCATTTTGTAAATATTCCCTGATTTTCGAAAGATATTTTAACTGATCAAAGGTACAACAACCCATTATCAAAGATACAACTTTATATTGTACCTTTGACTACAGTTTTATTATTTTTTAAAATTTTAGTAAAATTTAATAAAATAAAACTATGTAGAACCATGAAAAAAATATACAGGTTGATTATAAAGAAACTTTGCCAACATCTGTGCTTCTAGATTCCGTTCCAGTTAACCGATCGAGATGAGATTTCAAATATAGTTATTTGGAGGTATGCGCTAGAGATTCTGTGAATTTCATTACAGTGGTGCTCACTGTTACGGTTATGGTGACATAAACTCGAAAATTTCGAAAGACAACGCATACTTTTTCCTGTCTCAAAATGTTCAGCGCTTGCGAAAACCATAAATTACGTTGAAACGGCACCGATATTTCAAAAAATCGACGTTTTATAAATAACCATTTAAGACCGGCCATCAGATGGCGCAGATTAATTTTATGAGACTAACTGTTAAGAATTTTACCAAAAAAAATGCCTTAAACAGCCAACAAAACACAATCTGTGCGCATGCAGCATATTTGCATATAACTGAGGGGTGCACTCAGTAAATTTGCTGTTTAAGGCATTTTATTCGTTAACACTTTTAATAGTTAGTGTATAAATTTAATCAGCGCCATCTGTTGGCCGGTCTTAAAGAGTTATTTATAACACGTAAATTTTTTACATATCGGTGACGTTTCAACGCTATTTAAGGTTTTCGCATGCGCTGAACATTTTGAGACAGGAAAAATTAGGCGTTACCATTCGAAATTTTCGAGTTTGTGTCACTATAACCGCAACCGTTTGCACCACTGTAATGAAATTCACAGAATCTCGAGCGCATACCTCCAAATAACTATATTTGAAATCTCATCTCGATCGGTTAACTGGAACGGACTCCAGAAGCGCAGATGTTGGGTTGTCTTTTCCCAAAAGGTTTTATAAAATCAAATCCTACGTCAAAGAAACATGCATTTTGCTCATTTGGCGTAGTTCTGGCGACAAACTTGGCTGGAAAGAAATATATATACCGGGTGATTATAAAGAAACTTTGCCAACATCTACGCTTCTAGCGTCCGTTCCAGTTAACCGATCGAGATGATATTTTAAATATAGTTATTTGAAGGTATGCGCTCAAGATTCCGTGAATTTCATAACACGGTTACGGTTATAGTTACATAAACTCAAAAATTTCTAATAGCAACGCCTACTTTTTCCTGTCTCAAAATTTTCAGCGCATGCGAAAACCGACGTTGAAACGCGTTTAGTGTCGTTACATCGATTTATCCAAAAACCGACGCGTTATAAATAACCCTTTAAGACCGGCCATCAGAGGGCGCTGATTAAGTTTATGGATCAATTCTTAAAAGTTTTATCGAAAAAAAATGTTTTAAACAGCAAATTTAATGAGTGCGCACAAATCGTGTTTTATTGCTTGTTTAAGCCATTTTTTTCGATAAAACTCTTAGCAGTTAGTCTCATAAACTTAATAAGCGCCATCTGATGGACGATCTTAAAGGGTTATTTATAACACGTCGGTTTTTGGATAAACCACTGCCATATCAACGCTATTTCGCATGCGCTGAACATTTTTAGAAAGGTAAAAGTAGGCGTTGCCATTTGAAAATTTCAAGTTTCTTTAACTATAACCGTAACCTTGATCACCACGGTCATTAAATTCACAGAATCTCGAACGCATACCTCCAAATAACTATATTTCAAATTTCATCTCGATCGGTTTGCTGGAACGGACTCTAGAAGCGCAGATGTTGGCAAATTGTCTTTATAATCACCCGGTATATTGAAAGTCTTTAAAATACAGCAAAATATAGCTCCATAGTGCAATGACTTTCTTACAACCAAACATCATGCAAATGATTAAAAAAAATTGCGCTCATTTGGAGTTAGTAAAAATTAATATTTTAAGAAAAGATGCTTTATATAGATCTAGGGCGTTGAGGACTAGAGAACAAACAGCACAAATTCATTAAAAATACATATCCTTCATTTAGTGCATTTTTGGTAATAATTTGTCGCTCTTTAAAATCTATTTGCCTAGAGTTAGCCAATAGACTCATTATACAACCATGGAGCAATGACAAACCAGCTTAAAAACCGTTTAAACAAAAAAAAACATATTGCTCATTTGACGAGCTTTTTTTTTTTAATGATAGCTATAGACAAACGTATTTGGACCAGCTTTAAAGCACTTTTTCCAAAAAAAAACCATTATACCCTAATCAGCATCTCTAGTCTGATGGCCTGTGGACAACCATCATAGTTAAAATTTTACAGTTATAGCTTAATACTCATAGCTGTCATCAACAGAATTCATAACCTAAACCATAAACAAAATCTCTGAAAAGAACGCTAGACAGAACTACGGTCATGTGTCACTAATATTCGCTAAATAACGAATTTAATTTATTTTTAACGCTTTTTAATCGAAATCTTAATTCGTTAAAACAAAAATCAATATAAGTGTAAATAAACTCTTTTAATGTTAGAATAGTTAACATATCTGCTTGTACATTCACATTCAATCAAAATAACTTTTATTGAACACCATTTGAAATACCGATTCGGAATAAAATTATAGCATTGTATTATTGTGGTTTTTTTTCATTTTGATAAAATAAAAAGCTTTTTCTTTTGATTGAAAAGCTGGCAAGGATACTTTAAAAAATATAAAATCCGGGAACAGAATAAAAATAAACGAAAAAGTTATTTAACTTTTTGACATTTCGTTCTGAAATGTTGAGCCTAAGATTTGAATAAGACACTTTTATTTGAAACAAATCTTTTTTCGGCTCAAATTTTGATGACATCTTCAAACGGAATCGTAAAGTAGATTTGAAATAAGACAAAAACCGCTCTTGTTCTGTCAATAATAAATTTTCTAGAGCTCTCTTTTTTGGGGTCTCCGACGTTATTCCATTATCTTTTTAAATATTAAATCAGAAAAAAAATGTTTGAATCACACCGTGGATAAATTTATATCTACGCATTCGTGGCCCAGAAACTCATTTTGGGACCTAAGCCAAAAATATGAAGAAATTTGAAATCTCTGCACTCAGCACAAACGACAATGATTTAAATGTATTCCATTTGCCAGGCTAAAATGTATATAAATTCATTGGCTTGTAATTTGTGTATGGTCTTTGTGAGGATCTCTTAATGGAATTTCAGTCTTCACTTAGTTAACAAAAACAACTTTTACTGTGTGCTACTTAAACAACGTCGTTTTACTCTAATTTTAACACTTGAACTACGGGTTCATCAAGCATTTAATATTTTTAGTAACAAAAAAGCAGCTTTCTCATTGAAAATTTTTCATGGAATGTCACTTTTCGGAAAAGAAACTTAAATATCCAAGGAGACAATTAAGTCACGTGATACAAAATATTTTTTAATGCTCGTACGAAAAAATTAATTAAAGTTGATCTCACGATCTCACAGTCTTTCTATCTTCTAAATTATAGTTCGGTATTGTCAAAATTATTTCATTTCACGCATGCGTATTCTTAAATGAAAATGTTCATTCGATCCAAAAAGAACAATTCTCTATGCTCAATTAAATGTTGAAAGACAAAATGTGCAGTACTAACAAATAATATCAAATAATAATAATAATAATAATAATAAAGCAGAATGTGTGTGTGCCTAGAGAAAATATCTCAACTATCTTAATACGCTTTTCAAAAACCGTTGTAGTTATATGCTGCAAGTTGTGATAGCAATAACCTATCAGTACATAGCAAACCACTTTGAAAATTGGTTTTTGAATATTTGCTCCATTCCACTAACGAATACTTTCAATTTACCACAAATTGGTCCCTTCATAAGAAGATTACTTGATTCCTTATCAAATCTATTGCAGATTGTGTGGCAATCAAACAGATGAATACCGTTAAATTGGTTTCCACTGACACATTATTTTAGTTCCTGCAATTTTACTCTCCATTTCCCCGTGTCTCCAGCGATGGTTACCCAATATAAAAACCAATAAAAAGTTTCATAAAAAATAATCAATATCTCTGGTATAGAGCGACAACATTTGTCCAGGAAATCCGGTTAAGGTTATTTTTTTCTATCTCATTTACAGATCCGCCGAGAACGAAAAACCCAATATAGAAATAGGAGGCGCCAGTTATTCTGAATGAGTAGTTGTTCAGATATTCTGTATGCTATTTTTCTATAAAAAAAACGACTTAAGTTTGCAACAGAGAAATGTACTAGGCGGAGGAACTGCGTAAACAACGCTGCTGGCGCTGAAATTTCGCCTGCTCCTATTGGTTGCTCCTTTGACCCTATTATTCGTGCGCACTGTTACGTCAAAATCGAAGGAAAAATAATTAAAATAACACTCTAACTGAAGCTAAACTAATAAAAATAATAAATTTATGTCTTGAAATAACAAACAAATTTGTTTATTGAATGGGAAATACCTTTTTGTATTCGACTCTCGCACTCGAAAATGAGAACTCTTTGCCCTTTTTCTCGTAGAACATTTGTATACTGCAAGCTTAAGGTCGGTTTTGGCGTAGTTAGGTAGGTTTTTTTTTTGTATAAAATTGTCTATTTTTTGTGTTTGTATCTGTGATGTCTTGCTTTATTCTAATATTTTAATAACTAGGAAGCTGCTATTAGCTTTAATTGAAGTTTTTGAAATTTCATATAAGAGTTTAAGTGTAGCCAAAATGTGTCCATTGCTTTGAAAAATAAATTTCTTTTATATCCCATTTCTATCCCATAAATGTGAAAAAATATTTTCATAGATATCTTTTTCGAACTATTCTTGGCAATTTCGGGAATTGAAAATTAAAAATAAGAAAGTTGAGGTCTACTTTTCTTCGGTTTAGGTTAAAAAATGCGCTAAAACGTAATAAGAATTACAATTAACAAGTGTTAACCTTTATGTTTGTTAACCAGTAAAAATGTTAAACTTGGTAACATTCAGTAATTTTGTTATTTAACTTTATAATTCTTAAGACTTCTAAAAAATAATAGTCAATTTGGAATACTTGTTGACTGTTAAAATTGGTTGATTATACTAAGTTCTCTTAGGTGAAACACACGATGAATTGTTAACACCAAAACGCTCTCAACTAGTTAATATTCGCCCAATTGAAACACTTTCTACAAGTTTTTAACAAGTGAAATGGTTCAAACTTATCATCTTTAATGTAACTGCCCCTGTCCCAAACGGGAGTTCTAGGGAAATTGAAAGCAACGCGATTGCGTGAATCGGTGTTTAAGATACGAGACACGCCAATGGAATGTTTAATTTTTCTATAAATAAAATGTAGAAAAAAAATCAAATTGAGTTTTATTTTCGGCAGAAATAAGAGAATATTTTTCTAGGGAAAACGTAACTAGATTTATATATTGTTGGGATTTGTTGGCTGTTGTCTATGTTGCTGCAGGATAAATAGTTCAACAGTGTAGATTGTTAGCAAAATAAGCTTATAGTGGGTAGCTTTAAAAAAATATTTGTAATGTTTTTGTTGTGATAAGTTTTTTCTTTCACTATTTTCTAATACAAGATCTCTATTTCGAGACGGTTTGGTTTGCCAGACATTATCTTAATTTAAGAATTGTTCTTCGATTTAACAATGCTAAATAAAGGTGATTGTTTTATAATAAATTGTAAGAAAAGCCCGTTGTTAAACACTAAACTACTTTTCATATTTCACTAATAATTTCTATTTTAATCCCACACATCATTTTTCTATAAACTTACAAATCATTTGCGGTGTTTTAGGGACCCTTTCAATGCTCATTTTCCCGATATTTTTTTATAATTTCTACTTTCTTTCTGTTGCCAAACAGATCTTGCTGAATAGGGAAACACACCCGCCTGTCGTCGAGAATGCCCGGTTAAGAAACCTGTTCACCTTATAAAACATTTATGCTGGTAATGATTATGAATAATGTATCAAACCTCCGGTGTTTCTTGGATATTAATTTTCTCCACAAAAAAAAGGGAAGATTTTAAAGGAAATGGTGCAAATTATAGGAAATGTCCCATTCCAAAATCGATAAAAATATACGAAATAGTGTCCATTACCCGACTTATTCAGGCAGAAAAACTCCTAGTTACATTCCCGTTAAATAAATTGATACTTTTTTGAAGTCTACAGCACTTTTCGAAAGCTCAATCAATAGTATTGCATCATTTCTTACAGACATTTAAGTAAAGGACAAATCTTCAATCGTACGTATCGATGACAATCACTCTCAAATTGTTCATCAAACAAAATTATCAGGAAAGTAGGCTTTAGTTTGCCGAACTACCGTGCACCTGCACAAAGCCTTTCTACAGCTGGGTGGCTGAATGGCCAGGCAATGAAAAGGTCCGGGAACCGAAACCGGACAATGGGCAGAAATGTTGTTATTGTGGGTATATCTATATTTGTCTTGTGTACGCTGCGACATACGTGCTTGTTAAAAATTTTATTCCGAACGAGCGTGCAATGGCGTTCCTGGTTTGCTTCGGGTGCCCGCTCATGTTTCTACCTCGTTAATTGACCACGATAACGAGAAGTATTTAGATGTGTTAAATCACCATGAAGTCCAGAAATAGACAGCTGGAAACGTATAACCTAACCTAACAAAGTATTTCAATATTTGGCCTGTCCGTGGCCGAGTGGTAAGGCATTCGCCTCTGGATTCAGCCTTCTCAGGACTGCGGGGGTTCGAATCCCACCTACTGCCAGTCTTCCTGTAAATTGGATATCTGTACTGGGAAAGAGTAGAAAAATCCAACTCGTGGAGGATGGGTCCGAGTACACTGGGACAGACATGCTCGTTAAAACTGTGGAGCCCGAAGTCCCGACGGCGTCAGCGTACGATATCGCTCGAAGTTCCGTTGGGTGCCCGCTCAGGTGTCGACCTCGTCACTTGACCAGGGCTCTATATTACGAGGCGTTATTGGCTGTGTTAAAGCTCACAAAGTAGGCTAGAAATAGGCAGCCGAAATCGATTGCATTACCCATTACCCTATTTCAATATTTATTGAAATGGGGTAAGATCAGCCCAACTCATTCTGTACCTATATATTTTAAATTAATAGAATACTACTTTATATAAAGGCAGATACAAATCAATTTTGAATTTTCAAAAGCCATTTTTAGAATTTAAGTTATAAGTTAAGTGCAGCCACACACACATATTAAGAAAAATTTAATAAATGACTTGTTTGATTACGTTTGCAGGGGGAAAGCGTAATTATTTTGGGTTACTATTCAAAAGAAAGAAATTATTGCATCAGAGCAAACTATGCGGTTTCTCAATTTAAACTTCACCTTGACAATTCAATATATCTGGTGTAATCAAATGTTTTCTTAAAATGTGCCTACATCATCAATTTTAATTGTATTTTATCGGTTATTTGATACAGTTTATTAGCTAAATAAAAACATGTGCACTTGTTGCTGTTATTTTAAAACATTTGTTATTAAATTTATGTAATCATTTTATGAATAATTTTTTCCGTTATCTTGCCATATATTGTAAAATTATTTGTGTTAATTAATTGATATTTCGCATGTTTTATAAGTTTAATTATACGAGCCTGGAAATTTCAACTTTTGTTTGTGAACTTATGTACAATAGCTTTTCAATAAGTATATTTTTTTAAAAGAAGTCTTTAAACATATAAATAGTTTTTTCTAAAATGTCTAGATATTTAGTAAATGGGAATTTTTCTTAAATTAAGACACCACCTACTTAATACATTTTTTAATTCCGACAGTGAATCCCGATAGCATTTTAAGTAAATTTTATACCCAAAATATATTGCGAATAACTTTTAAAACTATTTGAGCAGTCCAAAATCTTACAAAAAAGTTCAAAAACGAAAACTTATTGGAAATTTCAAGGGAATTTTGAAATAGTTGCGAAATACGAAGTAGTATAGTAGAATATAATTTTGATACCTAATAATTGTGCTTGGATTTTTAAGAATTAAATGCATTAATTATTTCTTAAAGCATGGAAAATTTATTAATGCAGTTTTTATCTGTATTTCGATGTTTTCATATGTTTATATTTACTAAAGACCATTTGAAATATATAGATAATTAGTGATTTAATTTTATTCAAGGCTTCACTCTAGTTTATTATTCAAATATTTCGGTAAAACTCAATGAAAACGTAGTAGTTATTTTTTTTAATTTAATGCGAGTAATTTAAAAATTTACTCAAATATTTATGGGTCTTGTTGGATGGTGTAATGTCTCGACAGTTGTCATTCGGTTGATGAATTTTAAAACTTTGAATAATTATTAAAATACTTAAGATTATCTTAAATCAGTAATAAATATTTTAATTAGCACTCGCATAAAATAATCTAAAACTAAAGATAATGAAATAAATATTCGCATAAAATAAATCTTTAAGAGTAACATACAATTTTTAATTGTTGATGGCTAGAATAACTTTCTAAATTTACTCGATTATTTTAAAGGAGTCAAATACTCCAATACTTTTGGAAAAATTAGTTTTTTACAAATCGATGAAGTTTTACAGACATAAGTGTCATAAGTTGTGTCATAGGTAAATGTTATATGTCTGTCTCTCACACAATTTTTTTTAATAATTCACAATGTTTCTTTTGCATTTAAGATTGCAATGTGAAATTTGACTGAATTTTTGTTTCCTCAATCGATAATTCAAACGGGGCCAGGCGTGGTTTGTGAGTCGAAGAAAATGTTTTTGTCGCTGTGACGTCATTGTAGGCGTGGCTATTTTGATTTGGAAGAATTAGGAGTCCAGTAGTGGAATTGTGGGGTATGAGACAACGTGTGACGTATCTGTGACGTCATAGCAAAAGTGGTCGTTCCAGTCGTTCATTATTTATCCGGCTTTTTGAACAAACATCAAATGCGGTGTATCACTTTTAGAATAATTTCTCTCCTGTACCAATTTCATGTCACTTGTTGCCGTAAATAAATCCATTGTTTTAAATCACCTTCCTAACACTTTCACGGGACTTATCAAATATTAACATGATTTCACATCAGCGCATATTCATACGATGTGAATTCCAAAGAACATTGTTTCAACAACAGAATTTTTCGAGAAACAACGCCTACTGTGCGATTCTTGGTTTATTATGACAAAATTGTACCTGACAATTGACCATTTCGGTACTAAAAACAGAATATTGATAAAATACTTGGATAAATAACAATTATTTTCATCAAAAGGCACATATTTTGGTATAAGTAGTCAGTTGTGAAGAAATTATTATTTGTGTTTTACTAAAAAGTTCAAAGTACTATTTAGAAATAGTAGAAGCGTTTTTCCTAAACCATTGATGTCAGAGCTAATAATTGTAAAAACTTAAACCTTGAAAAGTTTTTTTTACGTATGTGATGAATTAATACTAAAGAAAGTACTTACGGTTATAATTTTTATTTCGTACATGCTTACATTTTTTATTCATTACAAAACAGGAATATTAGTTTAATCTTTGTACACAGAAATATGTGTGTCCTTAAACACGCTTTTTTACATTTTAATAGTCAGTTGTGATAAGAAAATATTTATTAAAAAATGACAACACTATCTACAAAACTTGAGTTCAGTTTTCGGCTTAGTCATCAATGTCAGAGCAAATCACCTGGCATTGATAATATTACTTACCTAGAGAATACCCTAAAATAAATGCTTTAGAAGCCTTTACAGTTTTGTGACGATGTAAAATAACAGTAAGCAAAAACTTCAAGTAAAAAAAGTTTAGTTTTAACATTCTTCTAAAGTCAAACCTTATTTTCTACGAGCCGGCTGTTAAGTTTTTGTCATATCCAACCTAGTTTCCTCCTACTTTTGGTACATTCCCCAGAGAATGTCTATTACTGCTTTTGCAAGTCGGAGTTGCTAGGCGACGAAGTGGTCAAATAATATATTTCGAAAAGCATTCCATTGACTGGGAGGGAGTTTATATTTTCCATCAAATCCTCCCTTACACAAAGGAATTTCAAGAAGTTGAAATTTTAAAATATAAATACATTTTGTAAAGGCACAATGGATTTACTGGAATATGAAAGCTGAAAATAAATAAAAGCAGCGAAAAGTTTTGTATTGTACGTAAAGCGGCTTACGCTAACAAATTGCTTTCAAGTACATGCATAATATATTCTGATTTACCTTATACGGGCGTTGGCGTAGGTCGTTGTTATTCTTAGATACAAAAGTGCACTTTCGTAGCAACATAACACGACTCTATGTGTAAAGGGTTGTGTGCAAATGTACATTTTCTTTTCTACTCAAAAACATATAAATTATTTCACGTTTATTTTAGCCTTTATACTCTATATAATATAGAGTACGTCAACGAAACCTTATATACAACATAACTTTGTAGTATATGTTTATTAAAGCTATAATTATCTGTAAAAAGCCAAACTCTTAAAAGAATGTACAAGATTAAGATGTTTTAAATGTATGATAAACAGACCTTTATTTCAGGAATTCAAAAGTGAAATGGAATCAAAGAGAACGGTTCATTGGATATCTTTTTGACATATCAATTAATTTCAAAACCATTTTTATATGGATTTGTTTCGTTTTTTTTTTTTAAATTTCTTTAAAACTACACTTAAAAAAACATGAATAAGGAGGAATAGTCAGTTAGGAAAGGTTATGAATCTCATGTATTTGAGTCGCTTAAAAACTTTGCGGATGACTCTATCGTTTTCCGCCTAATTTAGAAGCGCTCAAATGACTTCAGGCTCAACAAAAATTTACAAACCTCAGATAATAAAATTTTAAAAAAAATAGTTTGATCAAGAATGCATATCTCTAAAAACAATTGTATTTTACTTGAATCAACTATTTTTGTTGGTTTGTCTTTCTAGTAAATACCAAGCCCAAGAACCCTGCAAATATAAGTCCAGAACTTTAATGTGAATCGCAACTGCTCTTTCATACACTCTTAAAACGAACGAGCGATTTTAACTCCGTCTGAGTTAATTTCACTCCTCCAGTCTGGAAAATGCACTTCTCCGAAAGGAGTGGATACTTTGTGTGTTAAACCTCCGACAAGATCACTCCAAGCGAGTGATTTTAATTCAGTCAGAGTTAATATTCACTCCTTTCCAGTGTGGAAAATACACTTCTCCAATTGGAGCGGATTTCACTCTTTTGTTTTAAGAGTGTAAATTTGAATTCTCCTATACAATCCGAATTCCCGAATTCTTATTACTCTAGTCAAGTTTAACAGACATTAAAAAACAAATCCATAGTAATTAAAATAAATTCATCTTCATTCATCAGGAAATAATAATATTTTAATATAATGTTAAATAATAAATTTAGTAATATATTTCAAAGCTTTCTGTCGAAGGTTCTTTCTCAATTATCCTCCAAAGCTATGACAACCACTGATTTGAAAGGATCATATAATCATAAAAAAAAGTCTTGTTCTTAGCAATTACGATTCCCCACAGCATAATCCTCTATGTTTCTTAATCGATTAGAAATGAAATATGACACACTCAATTGAATCTCTAAATATCAAAAGAGGGTTATGTCCTTAGGAGTATCTCCCACTACAATTCTGCCATTCAAAATAGTAGTAAAAGAAAAATTGTGTACGGAAACCTTTCTGTTGACTCCTTTGTGCAATTAGAGAGCCAAGTGATATCATGATTTTTTATGTCTGCCATGGCTTTCTACTTAATTGCAATTATCGTTGTCATTGAGGCTCAGAATATCTTTATGAGTTTTTTAAGGTTATAAATATGAGGATCATTTATTTCACTTTTGTACAACCTAGAAGATTAAGCCAAAAAAAATGGTTTCATTTCTTCAGAATAATTGAAAATAATATTTTAGCTTTATTTGTACGTACTTATTTAAGAAGTGGTACTTAACTTTTTCTTTTGGCTATTTATTAATTTCTGATACAAATTTTGTATATTTTTTAATTAAATATCAAAACTAAGTCGCCACAAAGTTAGCAAAACGCAGCCATAAATGAAAACGGAAGTAAGGCTAAATTGATGTGTAAGGTGCATTAAATACAAAACTTACATCAATAAAATAAATATTTATTGCTAGCAGGTAGGTGTAGAAGAGTAGTATACATTAAATAATCTACATGCTTACATTAAAAAAATCAGTTGTATAATACAGTGACTTGCTCATTTTTACTAGACATAAATATCTAAATTGAGGTGAGATAACGATAAAGATGTGGCTTCTTGCTTCCTATACCTAGTTACTAGCCTGGAAACACAGCTACGTACGTCCCGTTATTCAGAGCCACGATGAAGTGACGAGGTCAAGGACAAGCAAGATGTATTAAACACACACTCTTAAAAATGAATGCTCAAAAACGACGAAATTCTCCTTAATTTTGACGATTCGTTTACTGGCAAATGCTCCGAGTTTTCGTTTCCTCAAAGTGAGGAAATTTGAATTGCCATTTTTATGAGGATTTGAATGTCGTCTAATCTAAAAAAATATTTCGTCCTTTGTGAGCATGTGAGTACAACCAATGAGATTCAGTTTCCTCAAAATCAAGATACAGAATCGTCAAATCACGATCGTAAAAGTGAGGATTCGCGTTTACTCAAAAGTCACGTGATAGTTTGACGAAAAAATCCTCAAAATTAACGAAATGAGGCTCGAGGATTCATGAATCGTCAAAAATGAAAGTGTTACTTCTGAGAGTGCAGTTTTCTCCACTTACAGCCTATGCGAGGCAATGTGTATAGACTCTTTTGGCACACTCAAAGGAAGTTCTGAATTTCGTACTGCTGACTTTTAATGTAATAGCAGAGATATTTAAAACAGGCTAATTGCACAAATTAATTTTAAAAGACAGTTGATTAAGTGCATTGATTTGGAAACTACATTGTTTTTGTAAGATAATGCAAACTTTTAAAAATATCAGTAATAAATGTACGATACTTTTTTTGTTTTTAACCCTTTCCGACCGGGCTCGCACGATCGTGCGGGTAGTTAAGAGAATGTTCAAGCTCTTCAAAAATATCTATACCGAAGCAGCTGACTTGTACCACTTGTTATTTGTATAAAAAATGACTTTGTTTTTAAGGAATTGCAGGCATTAATGCTGTTTAACGCATTTATTTCGATAAAACTCCAAGTTAAGTCTAATAACTTTAAATCAGCGCCATCTGACCGCCGGTCGAAAAGGGTTACACTTAAACAATTTCGAATAAAAAATATTGTCTTCTCATACAAAATAATTAATTCCAAAGCTTAAGTGACATAAAAACAATCCTTAATATCTGATAAAAAATTGTTTTCGGAATTTCATAAAGAATATTATGTGGGTTATTGTTTAAAAATTCTTAATCCTGTCAAAATTCTCTTTAAAAAATGAATGCTTCCATTTATTTTTAATTTAATCTACATTAAAAACATACACAGGAATTCATGGTACAGTAAAACCTATGACCTTCAACAATCTCAGTGTATTATGAGAAAATGCAGATTTTTTTTCCCTCGTCTTCTTTTGGATTATATGGAAATACCAGATGTTTTTCCCGTGTTTTACTTCAGCACACAACATTCCACTCCCGCATTTTCTAATTAAGAACTTAATTAAACGGCGTCAGGCTATAATGTAATCAAAGGTAAAAACTTGCTTGGTTGAAAGAATGCGTAATTCCTAATATGCTGTTTTCTTCAAACTAAAACCAATACATTAGATGTAAATATGTAAAATGGTAGAATATATAATATGATGGAAATGCTTTATTGTATTTTTTTTATTTCCTTACTTTTAATACATTTTTCAATTTGACAGCATTTGGTATTTTATGATAGTAAAATAATTTATCAAATAATTATTTTTGCCATTATATATAGTTAATAATAATTTAAATTGATTCCAATGAATTAGAAATAAGTTATATAAAAGCTGGAAAAATTATGCTGGGAATATGTTCATTGTTTTGGTAATAGACAAGGATTCTACAAATTTATCACTAAGTTTTTCATAGCATTAAAATATACTGGGAAATGTTTGAAATTGTTATTAAAATGTGCATGAAATAAAATACTACATTTTAGATTTCTTTTTGTATGATTAAAACATTACAGTCCTTGCACATTTAATCAATAACATAAAGACCATTCCCCCACATAACACACTGAAGCCGAAACGACTGTTTGAGCAGAAGCTATGGAATTAAAACGGTGAGTGTAAACTGGAAGGTTTCACAACACTTGATAAATGGCCATAATTTACTAAACATTACAGATATTCTTCTAACTACAGGGTGAGGCAAACAGAAGTGGCCCCGGTCTAGAGATAGGAATACGTTGAAATGCTTGGCGAGAAAAACTCTTGAAGCCGCTTGAAACCTGTTTTTGCATTGGTTGGATCGGATTAGCTTCATTTTAGAGCTGTGGCAATTTCAGATCTTAGTTCGTATTGTATGAAGACGTCCCATAATGCAAATTTTGTGTCTTGCAATTAATTTAGAATGTTTTGTATTACCAAAAACAAAAAGGTCCGATTCTCTAGGATAAATAACGACCGAAACAATCAAATAATCACTAGTGGAAACTTTTCTTAATCATCTCTACAAACCTTGTTTTTATTTCATTTCAATTAGCTTCGAAAACAGTAGCTTAGTTGCCGGAAAAATAAGTCGCCAAGAGCTTGTTTGGGCTGAATATTGAAGCGATCAATAGCTTCAGTTAGCAAACCAGTTTTTGTATTGGTTTTAAACTTTCCAACATTTCTGTCGTATTCTTATCTCTAGACCGGGGCCACTTTTGTTAGCCTCACCCTGTATAAACTTATCTTATCAGCACAAACTGTTTTGATTTAAACCTCCCCAGCGCAACAGCCCATTCAATTTTAAAAATTATATTGCCTAATCCCCAAAGGCAATTAATTCTTCTGTATGATCCATTACTACTTCAATTTCCGAGAATTTTGTATGGCAATTATCATACAATGTCTTAAGGGAATCACTAATTGCTTAATATGTTTTGTAGTGATAAGGTTATTTGCATATGCTATGCTAAATCAATGCCCTGAAGCCCCATGTTCATTTAACAATAATCAAACAACTCGATGAGCTTATGTCCCACAACTGATTTTTTACGTTTCATTAAATTAATAAGCAATTTGTTTATACGAAATATATGCGATGTACAGCTGCGGAAATAAAAAAAGTACCACTAGTGATTATTTCTGCCGTTAGTCACCCTATAGAATCGGACCTTTTTGAAATTGTAAACAATTAACATTCTGAGTTAATTGCATGACACAAATTTTGCATAAGGGGTTATCTTCATATTAAAAATGTTACTAACTTTAAAATTTCCAATAGTAACACCCCTTTTTGAGTCCATATTTCAAATCTATAACCTATGTCAATACGAAATGCCAAATTTTGTTAGTTTTTAAGCATTATTAGGGGAGTTAGAGACGTGCAAAGTTTAGGTCCCATAATGTTAAATGAGTTGCACATAAAAAACTTTCCCAATCTATAAATAATTAAGATAATGAAACGAATTTTTTACTGAAGAGAAATTGTAATAACCCAAACAAAATGCTTACAATATTTGGGTATTTAAAACAATTTTTATATTTTTTAATAATTATTATATTAAATTTTTGAAAAAATATGAATAGAAACTCTTTGATATTTTTACAGAAATAAATTCAAGACAGGAAGTTTAAGCGAAATCCCAATTTTTAAAAAATTTTATTCATAATTTGCTGAGTAAATCCCAAAATAATTTTTAATTACCCTTTATGGGACTGTGTATAAGATTACATGTGTAATTGGTAAATAAAGACGGCCTTGCATGCATGCTTGCTTGTCATTTAGAGTTGGTCCCCAAAAGATCCCCAAGTGATTCGATTGAATAACTCATCTAATATTCATTCAAATGTAACAAAAACTTAGATTTAAGGGTTTTCGAGAGTGCTTAACATTTCTAAGTTATTAAAATTGGGTGTTGCTATTGGAAATTCCAAAGTTCGTAACATTTTTAATATGAAGACGGTCCCTTATGCAAATTTTGTGTCATGCAATTAACTGAGAACGTTAATTGTTCACAATCTCAAAAAGGTCCGATTCCATAGGGTGACTAATGGCTGAAATAATCACTAGTGGTACTTTTTTTATTTCCGCAGCTGTACCTTAGGATATTTCATCTTTTGTAGTGACAACTAATTAGTATTATCAAAAAAACACTCTTAAATTAACTTATATATGAAGATATTTCCAATAAATGTATTGAATTTTTTTAATACATATGGGAAATTAAGAAACCTCCTTTTATGCTTTATACATTTTTTTAATATATCTTCGAAGCAGGAAGCAGGACCTGCCAATAGGAGTGTTTTCGAGGAACGCGTCTTGACCCTTAAAGCAAATGATTTTCTTAATACTAACTTGATTGGCATTGGCAATATTGAAAAATTTAAGTATTATTTCTCAATACTTAAATTTTTCAATTATATTATATTCAATAATTATATTCAATAAATGTTTTATTAAAACCTTAAGGTGATACTATTATTGCATACAAGTGGTGGGTTTTTATAAATTGCAAAACTGTTCTATGCAAATATTTCCAGTTTATATACGTCAAATTTTCGCTGAAGAATGAAGATTCTTTTATATGTCGTATACTTTCTCAAGTCCTAATATTTGTAAGTCAGGACGATTAATTAAAATTGTATTGCAAAGTTAAAAAGTTTGAAAACATTTATTTCAATCTTTTTTCATTTGAAAATTATTTTAAAAAACTCTTTTTAGAATTCAATAAAATAATTACTGAATAGTAAGCCCTAAAAAAATATACTTATTATTAAAGTAAGTCACAGGATATTGTTGATATATTTGTAGTGCTGCCATCTGTATATGAACTAGTAAAGAAAACTTCACGCTGTAAGTAAAGGAATAACCAATGAAAGTTTTATATATATATAATAATTGAAATATGTTAGAAAATATTAAGATAATTAAAAATATTAAAGAAAGCAAATTATTTTAAATTAGCTGTTTTTTTTTTGTTTTTTTATTTATTTTTTTATTTATTTTTTTTATTTATTTTTTTGTTTCCTGAACGATTGTCCAAATCAAGATACAATATCGAAAATATAAGAGTGTAAATATTAGGATTCGCGATATATAGCCGGAATAATTATTTGAGCGGCTATTAAAGGTTTATTTAAGCTTTTTAAAAAAAAAGTCTTTACACCGTTATTTTTTAACAACATTAGTATTCACACTTTTGCCGGGATAAATATCTCGAGAAAGGCAATAAGCCTTACAATATATTATTTGTTGAAGAAGTAATGATACAACTGGCAAAGGTAGAAACACAGTACTCATTCTTAATATTTTATCCCGGACACGGACTCCTCGAATAACTATTTTTTTAACATACCACGTTTCAAATATTTTGTCAATATACACTGTTCAAAACAATTAGGGGAGCACTTTGCGTAATTTTGTCAACCCTTTTAGTTACAGCGTTTTAGTTTTATTCTAAAAAACTAAAATTTTTGAAATAGATTCATTATGCATCCATAACGAAATAGAAAAAAAAACATAAAAAAATCTTCATTTTTTAAACTGAAATTTAAAGGGGAAAATTGGAATCATAACTTTTGAATATTATAGCAACAATTTTTAAAAAACTTTATTTGTTAACAAAAGGTTAAAATAAATTTTTAAACATCTAAGAATGCAAGCGTGAAGAATTGAGGCTCAATTTATTTCTTAGTTTTTTGTGGGAATGAATTTTATTTTACCCTATTTTTCACATTTTCATTTAATAAAAACAAACATTATTTAATTCTTCAAAAGACACGATTCTTCCATCTAACGATAAATAAGTGCTAGCTCAATTTAGTGAGAAAAAATTTCAAGCTGATGATTGCAAATGGGGGTACCATTACGGGTGAAAGGATTTAAACCGTGCATTCCCCTAATTCTTTTGAGTAGTGTAATATTTGAAGATGGAGCATTTGGAAATATTAAAACAAAATTTTCGCTTTGAAAGGATGACAACAATTTTAAAAAATATATTTATAAACAAGTTGGTTTGTTACAGAATCTGTCACTTACACCGCTTCCACACATCATTTTACGCTCAAGAGTTACACTAATAATTTTCTTTAATCTTCTTTTGCAGATTTGATAATTAATCTTTATCGTTTGCTAATTTTTTTGAACTTAGAAGAATAGTGATGAATTTTTTAATAAATATCTTTATGCACACGTCACAAGTTTACATTTCGAAAAATAAATTAGTAAAATTGTTGCTTTAAAAATTAAAGCGAAAATTTGCATTTTTCATGCAAATTTCGAATATTTTATGCATCTTTCTTCCCAAAAATATAACGAACCATCAAAATAACGTTATTGTGCTATTACAACAATCTAAATTGAATTATTACACAAAATAAATATTTTTTTCAAGAATTTTATTTTTATTTTAAATAAAGTTTCTCGTACGTTTGATGTCATGGCAGCAGTGAAAATATTGAATAAAAATGGAATTTGCATGTTATTTTAATGTAGATTAAATTTTTAGTTATTTAAATTTTAAATAAACTTCTAATTTAAATTTTTAATGAAATTTGGAATGTAGCCTAAACTGATTTTTTGCTTCAAAATGACTTATCCCACTTTTTTGTGAGACTTGCTGTTCTTTCTGTGAAAGTGGGTGACGGACGGACGGACAGACAGAACGATTATAAAACCTTCCACTTCTTACGTTATAAACGTAGTGTGGAAGCTAAAAGTAGCATTTTGTTAGGTGCATAGTACAATAAAGCAGTAGACAATTCCTTAAAAAGAAATTTTTTTTTAACAATGGTGAATATAAAGATAAACACTTCAATCCCACTTCATTGATAAGTGTAATTTGAAAATAGTTTTCATATGAAAAAGATTTATAAAAGACAACTATTTAAATTAATAAAAATATTAACAAAATTTTAATTAGGGAAGAACGGGGCTGAACCGTAAACCATTTTTTTTGTCTATATTTCAAGTAGACGATTCCCGCCAAGTGCTATAGTCTAGCTGCAGATCACGCAGTTTACAGTATATATATCGTTTCGCTATGCGTATGAGTAAGTGTCTCAGTAAAATAAAACTAATTTTACTATTTTTCTTCTAATTATCGTCCAGGACTACATCAAAGTTTAGTGAAGAATCTGTTGTTGCTTATCTCCTTAGTTTAGCAGAGCTACACCAGGTCTATGATGTTTGTCACTCGTAAAAAGTCCAGGATCATGACTGGATTTTCATAGATATCGTGTCTGGAAAGTCCCAGACAGCCCAGGATGTGGTCAGGTGCCGCCTGTTTGATGGAACACTTCGGGCAGATAGGAAGGGTCTTCTTCCCATTCGTGTACACAGAGATCTAATGTGTCCACTTTTAAGTCTCGTAATGGCCGTCTGGTCGGTGTGAAGAATCTTTTTATTCTGTGTTAGTAAGTGTTACAACTCAGAATAAAGACAAATGTGTGATCTATCACAAAAGTAAAATCTTTATTATCGGATCAACTTAACCACAAATATAAATCAGACAGATTACTCCAGCTGGATACAAACTCGGTGCAGATAACAAAGTAAATTAATTTCCCAAAAACTTTGGCATAACCATGGCACTTATATGTGAATAAATCTTATAAAACAAGACCTTTACGTATCTAAAACATATTAAACTATTAAAGGTTTAAAAGTATACTCGACTAGCACTTAATAAATATAAACATATGTTCTAAAATATATTGTATTTAAAATGTTTAAAAGTATTCTCAACGAGCACATAATAAATATAAGCATATGTTCTAAAATATATTGAATTATTAAATGTTTAAAAGCATTCACAGTTAGCACATAATAAATATAAATAAGTAATGTTTATCAGCATTCCAAAATAAAGACATCATTAGATATTTTCAAATTAAAGTTATTATTAAATATTTAGAAATAAGTTAGGATGACACCAGAATGCACTCGAAATAAAAGTACCAGAGTTACTTGATCACCCAAGGAAGTGATGCGGCTGGCCACGTACGTAGACCGTAACCGGACTCCCAGAGATAGCGGCCCGGTAAGTCAGACGGTCACCCCCTGGCACCAGTGGTATATCTGGAAGGTCATGAATGGGGACACGGAACTAGCTGATCTCTAGGACGAGGTGAGCCAGAAGAATAGACGGCAAGCTCAAAGTTCAAGGACGAAAAAGACCCAGAAGATCAAACGACAATTCGAAGGCCTCGGAAGGACATAGCAGTTGTGCATTGACTCCTGGCCTCATGCCGTATCACGTAAACTAATTGGCGAAGACTAGCCGGCGTGCAAGTAATGTTTCGTGTGGAAATAAAAAAGTACCCACTTGAGGTTATTTCCTCCGTTATTCATCCCAAAGAATCGGACCTTTTTGACATTGTGAACAATTAATATTCTGAGTTAATTGCATGACACAAAATTTGCATAAGGGGCCATCTTCATATTAAAAATGTTACTAACTTTAAAATTTCCAATAGCAACACCCCTTTTTGAAACCATATTTCAAATCTCTGACCTATGTTAATACGAAATGCCAAATTTTGTTAGTTTTTAAGCATTATTAGAGGAGTTAGAGACGTGCAAAGTTTAGGTCCCATAATGTTAAATGAGTTGCACATAAAAAACTATCCCGATCTATAAATAATTAAGATAATGAAACGATTTTTTTACTGAAAAGAAATTATAATAACCCAAACAAAATGCTTTCAATATTGGGGTATTTAAAACAATTTTTATATTTTTAAATAATTATTATATTGATTTTTAAAAAAAATATGAATGGAAACCCCTAAATATTTTTAAAGAAATAAATTTAAGACAAGAAGTTTAAGCGATATCCCAATTTTTAAAAATGTTTATTCATAATTTGCTGAGTAAATCACAAAATACTTTATAATTACCCTTTAGGGGACTGTGTATAAGATACGTGTGTAATTGATAAATAAAGACGGCTTTGCATGCATGCGTGCTTGTCATTTTAGAGTTGGTCCCCAAAAGGTCCACAAGTGATTCGATTGTATAACTCGTCAAATATTCATCCAAATGTAACAAAAACTTAGATTTAAGGGTTTTCAAGAGTGCTTAACATTTCTAAGTTATTAAAATTGGGTGTTGCTATTGGAAATTTCAAAGATCGTAATATTTTTAATATGAAGACGGCCCCTTATGCAAATTTTGTATCGTACAATTAACTCAGAATGTTAATTGTACACAATCTCAAAAAGGTCCGATTCTATAGGGTGACTAACGGATGAAATAACCTCAAGTGGGTACTTTTTTATTTCCACAGCTGTACAACAACTCCCAACAAGTAAGACGAAAGAAAAACAAAAAGCCCCCATTTACTCATCATGAGCCTTTTATATAGCACCAACCTATTCACTCTGGAAATTGCATAACTCATCCAACAAAATGTTCCAACGACCCAACTTGGTTGAAACATCACCAGAACAAGAACTACACAGAAACACAACCCTTACCACTACAACAAGAACTACGCAGAATCACAACCCTTACGCAGTTACAACATAAGTGTGAGACTATAATATACTTCTCTTAAGGGGTCTAAGGAGTCTTAAAAATGTGCAAAGAAGGAACTACAAAGTATAGTTTGATCTCTCATGTAATTTTTTAACTACTCAATATACAAGTATAATTTTTTTATACGTAATTCTACAAGATTTATTTATTATAAAACAAATTTTAAAATTTATGAAACTTTAGCCAAAACTAAAATAAATGATATTAAACATAAAGCTATTTGAACACATTGTGATTAGGCTTGCGCGGCAAATTCTGAGGTCAAAATTGAAAAAATGACCAAGAAAATGACTTTATATTGTACAAATATTTACAAACTAGGACTTATACCTAAATTCTCAACTAAATTTTAATTAGAAATAATTTAAAAATAAATTTAAAATCAAAATTAAAAAAAAAAAATATTTTTTTTTAGAAAAAAGCTTTAAAATAATTTCTTATTAAAATTCAGATGAGAATTTAGGTATAAGTCCTAGTTTGTACATATTTCTACAATATAAAGTCATTTTCTTGGTCATTTTTTCAATTTTGACCTCAGAATTTGCCGCGCAAGCCTAATCACAATGTGTTCAAATAGCTTTATGTTTAATATCATTTATTTTAGTTTTGGCTAAAGTTTCATAAATTTTAAAATTTGTTTTATAATAAATAAATCTTGTAGAATTACATATAAAAAAATTATACTTGTATATTGAGCAGTTAAAAAAATACATGACAGATCAAACTATACTTTGTAGTTCCTTCTTTGCACATATTTAAGACTCCTGTGACCCCTTAAGCTTACTTCTCTTAAGCTTCCTTTTGGTTGTAAGGGATGATTGGTTCAATGATAGAATTTAAGGTTATTTTAATATATTGCCGGGAGGTAAAGATTGGGGATAAGCCGTACAGAAGTGTACGGTTTCTCCCTTTAAGACCGGCAGTCAAGTGGCGTTGATTTAAAATTATGAGACTAAATTTGGAGTTTTATCGAAAAAAAATGAGTTAAACAGCATCAATGCCAGCAACTCCTTAAAGACAAAACCATTTTTTATACAAATAATGAATTATACAAGTCAGCTGTTTCAGTGTCGATATTTTTGAAGAGTTATAACATTCTCATTTGTACCCGCAAGATCGTGATAGCTCGGTACGAAAGGGTTAGCCGCAAAACGTTTGCAATAACATAACAAGCAACATATCGACATCGATTGTAACTTACGAGGAAAGCAGGCCTACCAAAAAAGTTTTATAATTCACCCTAAAAATTTTTAAAAGTCCTCAAATAAATCACAACTGGAAGAGTCAACGAAAATAAAAGAGCTGAAGGAAAAAAAATCAACGACCAGCAACTGCAGGGAAAGATAAAAGCTAAAAAATGTAGGGCAGAAAAATTCCAAACAGGTGAACATGGGACTCAAAAGTAAAAACAAAGCAAATCCTAAATCCAAGAAAACAATTTCTAAAACAACAGTATCTAAATTTCTAAAATTTTCTAAATTTCCAAAACTTTCTAAAATCTTCAAAAAATTTACAATTGTAATGCACAGTTTCTTAGTTGCCACCTTTATAAGTAACAAATAGTTTTTTACAGTAATCTACTGCAATAAATCATTACTAAACTTACCTAAACCTGGATGATTTTTAAACTGTACGGAATAGCCCCGACCACCGAGGCTATATCGCACACGGTACCTTTTTTTAATCACTACTTTTTATGTGTAAAAAGTGGAATAATTCCAAAATGTTTATGCAAGATCAGTAGCCAAATAATCAAATTATGTATTGCTTTTTTTTACATAACCTTTACTTAGTAATTTGCTACGTATCTACTAATCTCTCTTAAGTATACAGTATAGCCCCGCTCTCCCCTGCACTAGTCTGTTAAACATTTCAGGAATGAACATGTGAAATACAGAATACTATAAGTTAAAGACAATGGTTTAAAGCAAAACTTCAATTAATTAGAAATATACAATACAGTAAAAACAACCACAGTTCAGCTTTAGCAGATTTGTTTCTAGTGGCACCTTTCGCTTTGCACTTTAAAATGGGTTATTTTTTGCATATTTTCCTTGATCTTTTATATATATCGAGGCACAGTGGCTTAATGGTAGTGCTTCGCATTGCCACGCCACAGGTCCGGGGATCGAATCCCGGATTGGGCGAGATTAACCCATCCATTCATCAATTGAGTGGGTCGATGAAATAGGTACCAAGCATGCTTGGGAACTAAAAGCTGGGGGTTCCGCGTGAGGGTGCCCACCTTACCGGAACATATGCCCAGAGCCCTATTTCACGAAAGCAGAAATGGGGACGGCAAGCCTTGGAGCAGTAATGGGCTGTTGCGCCGGGGAGTTAATTTATGTATATATCTTTTTTCGGCAGTTTAGATAGCTTCTTTGACTTCATTTTTTTATTTCCAAAATTAGTTTTTTTTTAAAAGAAAAACGCACTTTTATGACAGATTTTGAAAGTATTTCGAAGAACACAAGAATAAGTCCCAAGATATAACCAAGAATCAATAATCCAAAAATATACTTTAAATCATCCAAATTTAGGCTGTTAGATACATTTTTATTTGTTGGTGGACTTGAATGCGCACCTTTGTTACCAAAAAAGACTTCATCTTCAAACCATTTGTTCACTAAACCTCCGCTAACTATTCTGTGTATGACAGTATTCAAGCGTCGTATGC
This sequence comes from Hylyphantes graminicola, assembly GCA_023701765.1. Taxonomy (NCBI): domain Eukaryota; kingdom Metazoa; phylum Arthropoda; class Arachnida; order Araneae; family Linyphiidae; genus Hylyphantes; species Hylyphantes graminicola. Next base: position 26,327,993 of record CM043119.1, read on the forward strand.
AGCAGAAACCTTTTCTTAAAGCTATGCCGATACTAAACACTGCTAAGGAATCTGTAGAGAAAACTTTATTTGTTATGAACGAATTTATACGACCCAATTGAAAAGATTGCTTTGACGCAATAAAAGCCATTGATTTATCATAATCAATCGATCTGTTGCCGAAAAAAAACCAACCATTTCTTTTAATGTTTTGCCCCAACGTCCTCAAATGTCCAACGGTACTTTGAAGCAGAAATTCTAAGTAATTCGTTCCATACTCCACAAAAGCCTTGAAAGTTTCATCTTCAACTGCCTTAGACAGATCCTTGAAGTTCTCTAATCCAGCATGCCTTTCTGGTACTGTCAAAAAAGACAAAAGACTCACGCTATACATGAAAGGCACGATTCCCGAAAAGATAAACCAAATAACCCAAACGATTCTTTTTGCTGGAGACTGAATATTTGGAATGCCAATTGATTGATGTAGTATGCTTCCCACCAACGATATAAATGTCACCAAGAACTTGACAAAAGAACGTCTTTGGGCATATAATGTAAATATCAAAGTCATGACAAAACACAGAATCCAAACATGCTGACTGAAAGGATAGGTGCAGGCCTCGACTTTCTGTCGGTATTCAGGAGCTTCTGTGACAAAAGTCCATTCTGCGAAGAAATAGGGCGCACTGAAGTCTACCACATGAGATCTTTCTTCGGTGATGGACAACCACGCTATTCCTATGTCTGCATCCCCTCTGACTAGCATCCCGATTATACCCGACCAGGTACCGTTGTCGTCCTTCTGTCCCCACTGGCCATCAGCAGCCAGATGTATATCATATTGGAAATGCAACTTTTCAGCCACACAATTGAGAAGTTGGCCATCCATTTCTGATGCAATAACAGGATTGTCATTTTCTTTTATACTGAAAATACCACGTACTTGAAGGCTAGCTACTCTTAGTATAGGCAAAGGCATTTTGATGGCAATCACAACTTATTCCGAAGACCATCAATAGAGTGATTCCATATATAATACGATTCGGGTTATATTTACTTCTGTCCCTCAAATTCATAATTCGAATTGTTGTTGAATGGCTGAATCCATTATAAGGCAATCTATGAGAATGGGTACTTAAAATTTGAGAGTTTTATATATTTCCTATAAAAAGCATCAACATTGGTATGTAACTATTACTCTTATTTTTTTATGCAGGTGTATTTACTTAATTATGCATGATTATTACTTTAGATAACAATACACTTTGACATGGGTAGTGCTTGTTTGTCTACGGGTGTATTGTTACAAGTGTGACACAACACAATACCAAGTACTTGAAAGCTAGCTACTCTAATTGTAGGCAAATGCATTTTGGTGGCAATCAGGACTAATTCCGAATTTTAACAACTATGTGGGGCAAATGTTTGTATTCACAACACGGCACGCGGTATATTCGCTTTTGTTACTCTAACTCATAATTTCAATGGTTGTGGAATTCATTTTTGAAAGAGCGATCAATAAAAGGAGACTCTCAAACTAACTTTATAGATTTGCTTATATGAAGCATAAACAATGGTTTGAATACATATGTGTTTCATTGGTTAGGCATATGCGTTTACTTATATATGCATGTTTATTTCTTTAGATAAATCTGACAAAAAAAACTGTAATTTTGCTTAAAGTACATAATGCCAAATGAATCGTTATTCCAAAAATTATACTCCATTTTTTAGCAATTGCAACTGGTATCTTTTCAAAACTTAATTATCAACCATTATCATTACTTCAATACCTGCCCATTAAATTAGATCTGTGTTTACCAAACTTTGATATCTGGCATTGGTTCTTTCCTTTTCGGAATAGAGAGGTGTTTCTTTTGTTGGCCAGCGCATATTTGTATTTACAATAGGTGTTTGGAACTGCTAAAATATGAACACTCTACTTCTTCCTAATATTATCTTTGTTTTTCTAATATTTCCAAAATTGAAATTGGCAACAGTAAATACTTTCGATTTAGAAAAAAAAATGTGAATGTTTGGATTTGACCATGTTTTTTATGAGTGCATAATTTATTGAAATTTTGAATAAGAAATAGTTATCCACTGAACCACATCTGAGCACCATATTAATCATAATGGTGCATCTATCCGGGAAATCGAACATTTTGAATCGAACTTTTGGAATTGTGAAAACTTTCGAAATCGACTTTGATGGGACTTTCTGTTTGACTCGTGAACTTGACGAATTTGGTGAGTTCTTTCCAGTTTTACATTTCATTTCTTCTTGGAAAGTTTCATAAAGCTTTGAAATGAGTTTAGAGAAATTGAAAAAGAATCGGTCCAGTTTACGTACCGCGACTACTAAAATCTTTACGAAAATTGAAGCGGAACTTTCACAATCACAAATTTCTTTAGAAAATTTAGATGTTCTTATTGAACAATTGAACGATAAAGAAAAATCGTTGGGGTTGATTGATGCAGAAATAGAACCTTTAATTACGGATGATGACATTGAACGAGAAATTGAGGCAAGAGAAAATTATAGAGAACGCATAATTCTTTGGCGTACTCGCGCAAAGCGTGTTTTGGATGGCACTGATAAAACTAGTGTTGAACAACACACTCAGGAACGCGTTATTGTTGAGAATACATTTGCCCAACAACAGGGCGTACAACTCCCAAAACTGTCAATTCAAAAATTCGACGGACATCCTTCAAAATTTTTGGAATTTTGGCAGTCTTATGAAAATGCAATTCATAAAAATAAATCGTTGTCAGATGTTGATAAATTTAATTATTTGAAATCTTTATTAAGTGGCTCAGCTTTAAACGTAGTTAACGGTTTTCCATTGATAAATGAAAATTACTTGTCGGCAATAGCTTTGTTAAAAGAACGATATGGAAGGACAGATATCCTTCAAAACGTGCACATGCTTAACTTATTGAAAATTCAACCACTGCGTTTTTTTTAATGACCTTATTGGTTTGAGAAATTTATATGATAAATGTGAATCAGAAATCCGATGTCTGGAAGCTCTTGGAGTTCCTAAGGAAAACTTTGGAATATTGCTTTGCCCTTTGTTGATGCAAAGAATTCCTCATGACATGGCTCTCGAATACAATCAATCCAGAGACATAGATGATGAAAATTTGTCCTTAGATGACTTATTGAAATTCATTAAGCGTGAACTCCACTGCAGGGAAAGGGTTCAACTTACAAGCAAAGTTGAAAACAGAAATAGAAACTTTCCAGGTAGAAATTATAATAATAAAGTAAATTTCAATAGAGGTTTTAATAAACCTAATACGTCAGCTGCTGAATTTGTTACATTAAATGAAGACAAATGTATATTTTGCAATGTTGAAGGTGATCATTTGTCCCAAAATTGTGATGTAATAAATATTGATAAGAAAAAAGAAATACTTAAAAAAAGAAGGCAGATGCTTCCGGTGCTTAGATAAAAATCATATTTTTAAGCGTTGTCGATCTAACATTAAATGTGGTGCTTGTCAAAAATCACATTCCGAAGCAATTTGCTTTAAAAAGTTTAATGTGTCGAATACTTTAAATGATGTGGAGGGAAATCAGGACCAGGAGGGAAATCGGTCCTCTACATCAACAGTAGTATCTTCCATTACAAATCAGAATAATTGTGGTCAAGCTGTCTCACCTCAAACGGCTTCTATGTTAGTGCACGGAAAACAAAAAGCAGGAAATATCAGATGTCTCTATGGTACTGGAGCCCAAAAAACATTTATTTCTCGACAAGTAGTAAAGGATCTACACTCTTAAAACAAAAGAGTGAAATCCACTCCAGTTGGAGAAGTGCATTTTCGACACCCTAAAGACAATATTATTTCAGGACTGAGTTTAAAATACTCGTTTGAGTGATCCTGTCGGAGGTTTTAACAACACAAAGAATCACTCTCCAAAAGGAGAAGTGCATTTTCAGTCTTTAGGAGTGTGAAATCCACTCAGACTGAGTTAAATTCGGAGTGTTTGTTTTAAGAGTGTCGACTTACCGATCGTAGGGGAGGAAAGTATTCTTGTCCACGCTTTCCAATCATCAAATCCGAATCGACAAAAATGCAGAAAGGTTAAGTTGGGCATTAAGAGTAAAATAAACGGCAGTATCATTTATATAAACGCTTTAGAAACTGACAAAATAACAAAAGCTTCTTTAAGTTATCCAGATAATGATGTCCGTACTTTTTAAACTTGGAAGGCATAGAACTTGCAGATAAAAAAAACTGTAATAATATGGAAGGTAATAGAATATCACTTTTATTGGGGGCTGACAATTACTTTAGAATTGTTACCGGAAAAATTAAAAGAATTAATTCGTCATTTGTTTGTATGGAAATACATGCTGGTTGGGTGCTTTGAGGCAGTAACGATGATATTAATGCTATTGTAATGAAGGCTGTAACAGAGGATGAAACTTCATTAAGAAAATTTTGGGAACTTGATGCAATAGGCATCACTGACGGACTCACTTGTTCCAGAACAGTCTCTGACGATGAAGCTATGCACATATTTGATTCGACCACAAAATTTGAAAATTCAAGATACGAGGTTTGTTTGCCATGGAAATTCGCGAACGTAGATTTGCCAAACAACTTCTACAATGCTAAGAAGAGACTTGATAGTTTAAACAATAGGTTTGAAAAGGACCCAGAACTGTATAGTGACTATAAAGCTGTTATTGAAGACTACATTGATGCAGGTATAATTGAGGAAGTTAAAGATACACAAAATGACAACCAAGGAAAAGGACCTTCCTCCCCAAAAATGGAAACTTGGACACGTGTTGCAGGCTTTCCCAGGAAACCATGGACTAGCACGTGTTGCTCAACTGAAGACCTCAACGGGCAACATAAAGAGGGCAATTTCCAGCCTTTGTCCTCTGCCATTCAACGACTTTGAACTCCGTTCAACTGGGGGCGGCGTGTTTGGAACTGCTAAAATATGAACACTCTACTTCTTCCTAATATTATCTTTGTTTTTCTAATATTTCCAAATTTGAAATTGGCAACAGTAAATACTTTCGATTTAGAAAAAAAATGTGAATGTTTGGATTTGACCATGTTTTTTATGAGTGCATAATTTATTGAAATTTTGAATAAGAAATAGTTATCCACTGAACCTCTTTGAACACCATATTAAACAATAGGGTTTTCCTTAGACTCAAGCGCCTCCCATAGAACTGTATAACTTCAAGGAAAAAAATTCGCAAAATTTGCTATGAAAAAATAAGAGCGCCTTTTTTTAATAATATGTGAAACTACTTTTTTATGAGGATTAAACTAATTATCTTCAACGAAAACTGGGAATAGGGGTTCCTAACCTTTTTTAGATAACCTTTGCCTTACATATTTTCGGGATACCTTCAAGGCAATTGTGTAGTAAATAAGAAGTTTAAAACGAACTAAAATATCACACTTTCCTGTTACTGTAGATGCTTACAGAAAATCTGTGGTAATCCTCTGGAAGATTTATGCATATCAGAAAAAATCGCCAAACGCAGCATCCAGCAAACGCAGCATTCAGCAAACACAACATCCAGTTATATTTTAAACTTCTAAAAACCAAAATCAACTATTTTCATTATTTTTTTTCACAAATTTAATTTATTCGTTTATAGTCTTTTTATTTTATATGTAGTTCAAAAAATAATAAAATATTTACAAATAACAAAAAAAAATTAAAATACACCAAACTACACTAAAAGAAATTAAGAAATGGAAATTAAAGCTTACTAGATATTTATGCATAAAATGCAATGCCACTTTGTCTCGATAGTAAACAAATAATCAACAATCAAAGTATCGCATTTTGCTGTTTTTTATGATGTAATTCACACTGATTGATAAAAAACGTAAAATCTGCTTCATATATTATTTTTAAATAAATAAAGTTTCTCTTGCCGTTGTTGGTGTGGAAACAGCGATTTAAGTGTCTTGTAATTAAATATCTATGCTAATTACATTGCCGAAAGGTAGTAGACAGATGTCCGTCCAATTTACAGACAGTCGTCTGTTATCTATACAAAATGGGAATACTATAAAATGGTAATACGCCAAAAGTTCTCTGCATATTATAATTTTTATCAAATCTTGCTTGAACCATGTGTGTAAAAGAGTTATTTTTTAAATATGAATTGTATTAAAATTAGCTTTTCTAATTTTAAAAAAAATTCTTTTCTTCAAATTTCCAACTACATAAATACTATCAAAGTGACAAAATTGCTCACATTTCATTCATAAAAGTGGAAAAATGACTTGAATTTCATTTATATGACTGGTATAAAAGCGGTTCCAATAGAGAAGCAGCAGAGTTCCATACTGCTCAAATATATTATAAAAACTCTTTTTCCTATTTGACTACACATGAGACGTTAATACTATCTAAATTATAATATTTATCCCCTTTCATAGGTTTTGTCTCCATTCAGCGAATTCAAGGGGTAAGGCTCCGGATGGATAATTGATTGCCAGAGATGCCATCGTATTGCCAGAGATGCCATCTCTCGCACTGGCACTGGTTGTCAACCCTGCTATGCCAAATGTGGCAACCTGACAAATGAACGGGGACAGGAAACGGGGAATCAGTCCGTCTGAACATTTTAATAAGACATCTAAGATTGACATGTCCCCTAAACCAATGGCAGCCCGCACGGAGCAGAGGGAATTTGCATGTCTGACCCCCCAACGGACGAATAGGAGAGAGAGGGGGGAGCCTGACAAGGCGGTCCCCGATGAGGATGGGGATGCTTGTCACTCATCTCTGAAGTAAGGGAACGTAACACTGATCTTGGAAAAAAAAACCGCCAGTACAACGATGTCAAATCAACACAACTCCCTTTCTGGCGATGTTCTCAGCGTCCCTGGCCTCAACGCCTCAGCCCACCGGACTCCCCTGAAGGCTATTCCGGGCATCCTTGCCTTCCTTCTCCGTCGTGCTGGAACCGGCACATTCCCGGGAGCTCACTGAGCATCCGGCATCTCTTCATCCCCTCTCTTGCGCATTACGCCTGCCCTCTCGTCGAGATGTTACTTTGCGGACATAGCAAAGCTACAGGTACAATTCACCCCTCTAAACCGCATACCATTCACTATTAATCTTAACCAATGGGTCCTCTCGCTAATTAAATTGGATTATAATAATTATTGTAATGATAACTCAAGGATTCTAATAAATAAATGATGCCTTTTATACGGCTGGATGTTTATATACAAGAACCTACTAACCACTAGACGACGATGTGGCATTGATGAAATACTATACATCTTGAAGTGAGCACTGCCATATATACTTCCCCCTAGGAGCTGCGTTCTACATACCTCTTCCTAAGGAGCTTCTACTGTCAAAAAGCGTTCTGAACCTTCATTATACTGACAATAAGTGCTTTCTCTGGTCCGTTCTAGAAGCCCTGCATCCTTTAAATTGGAAACAAAATGCTAACAGAGTTAATAACTAAGTTTCGAGACGGAATTAGATACCACTGGGATTAATTTTCCTACCCCCATTTCACAAATCGATACATTTGAACGAAATAATATTCTTTCCATAAATGTATTTGGGTATGAAAAAGAAGTTTTTCCTCTTCGGATAACAAATAGAACTTGTGAAAAGTATATCAGTTTATTATACATAACTAATGAAGAAAATCGACATTATTGCCAGATCAACGATTTAGGTCGACTACCCTCACACTTAACCAAACACAACGGTAAAGCATATTACTGCAATTATTGCCACCACCGATTTACGTCACAAGAAACCTTAACCTCGCATATCGGGAATTGCAGGGAGCATAAGACACAAAAAATCAAAATGCCTACAGAAAGTAACAAGTGGTTATCCTTCGAAAAGTATAATTTTTGTTTACCCGTGTCATTCGCGATCTTTGCTGACTTCGAAACAGTGTTATTAAAAACGGGTACATGTTTACCAAATCCCAACCAATCCTCCCTAGCAACTATAGCAATGCACGAAGCATGCGGATTTGCATGCAAAATGGTAAAAAAGCCAGTTATCTATCGTGGTAAAGACTGCGTTGATGAATTTTTATCTATGCGTTTGGAGGAAGAGGAAAACATACAGAAAATTTTAAACGTTAAAAAACCTATGATTTTTAGGTATAATTATTGATAAGCTAGAAACCGTAACGAGTTAAAAAAAATTCCCAATAAATCTTGCAAGTGACCCTTCAAATTTAATTTATTAAATGCTAAATTTAGGGAAATTCTGTTTATTGCTGCTTTGAGTTTTGAAGTGTTTTAGACACCAATAAAAAAAACCTTGGTGAAACACGTTGTGTCTTATCTTCTTAGAGTGTGTGTGGATTCCTAAGGAAATGTGGAACGTTCTAATGCATATTAGATACTTAATTAGACTTTATCTTAAGGGAGAATTTGTTCCTGTTTAATGGATGACTTTGAGCAGTCTTTGAATTAGTTTCAACGTAATAATTTTTTTAACAAAGTAGGTATAATTTCTTGACAATAAACATACATTTACAACCACCATTCATTGTCACATTTGGTTTAATAAAAAACCGCGAACTATATCAAACTTCATCGATTGATCGACCACAAAATATTTATCGGCACAAATTTACACAATAATAAAAATAGAACAAAATACTGAATTTTGCTTGATAGATACTTTAAGTGATTGGAGGGCGTCTTTATATGAAGTGCAGAAGATAGTAAATTTTATTTAGTGCTTTCTCATGTGAGTTTGGCAGGTATATGGTCTGGGTATATGTTATAATTTATTTTTTGCAATATGTATGGGTATAGTATTATATATAGAGAGATAATAATTTCAAAGGAATGACTAGTTATTAATATAAACTATTAAAAATAATATTTGTACTTAAAAATATTGCAAAATAAAGTAAATCTTTATCTACAATTAACAAATCTTTGGCTACCTGAGACATCCAACTCCCACTGACATCCTAGCAGGGATTATTACTAGTTTCCGGTCAATTCTAAGAATTTCTACCCCCTAAAGAAGGAAGAATGGGATGCATTTCACTTATCTTTTCCCTGGTTTTTTAACACATATTTTTGGTTTTGCTCTTATCGTGATAAAGTGACATGTTACTTTGACTTGTGACATGTTACTTAATCCTTAAGGGAAATACACATTAGTAAGAAATAACTAAAAATTTTTGTGGTAAAAGCGTTTTTTTTATATATATAATGTTTGGAATTTGAAATATTAAGGGCTGAAGAGATAATATTATATTTTCTAAATAAATTTGATTAAATCTAATTTAGTAGCTTCAACAACTCTAATTAAAATAATTTCCTGTATTGCAATTAGATTCATTTTTATTTGCAATATTTTCAAAGCGATTTCATTAAAAAAACTTGTTTGTATAAATATGTACTAACTGTTAAAAAAACCAGCAACTTAAACTATATAACGCTTTTTTATTTGATTGACAGTACAGAAACTTCAAGGTCACACAATATAAATAAAATAATTGTATAAATAAGTTGTTATATATCCTCTTGTGTTGGTTTTTTTTATTATTATAGACTATATGTTTCAACGGTTTCTTTTTTAACTTGGCATGATATATTGCTTAAAATCCAAACACTTAGTTTTAAAATATTAAGTGACAAACAAAAAAATAATGTAATACATTTTTAAAAAATAAAATTTAAAGAATCTTTGTAACATTATTTTCGAGAGATAAGAAATACTTTTTATGTGTAAAATGTGGAATTGTTCCAAAATGTTTATGTAAGATCTGTAGCAATATAATCAAATTGTGTATTGCTTTGTTCACATAAGTTTTACTTAGAAATTTGCTATGTATTGACGAATCTCCCTTATGAGTAAGGTATAGCCCCGCTCTTCCCTGCACTAGTCTGATAAACTTTTCAAGAAGGAACATGTGAAATACCGAATACTATAAGTTCAAGACAATGGTTTAAAGCAAAGCTCTAATTAATTAAAAATATACAATACAGTAATTACAACCAGAATTCGGCTATAGGAGATTTGTCTCTAGTGACACCTTTTGCTTTGCACTTTAAAGTAGTTAATTTTTTGCATATTTTCCTTGATCTTTTAAGTATATTTTTTTGTGCAATTTAGATGACTTCTTTGACTTCATTTTTTTATTTCCAAAATGAAATTTTTTTTTCAAACGCACTTTTAGAACGGATTTTGAAAGTATTTCGAAAAACAAAACAATAAGTCCCAGGATATTACCAAGAATCAATACTCCAAAAATATACTTTAAATCATCCAAATTTAGACTGTTAGCTGCATTTTTATTTGTTGGTGGACTTGAATGCCCATTTTTGTTACGGAAAAAGACTTCATCTTCAAACCATTTGTTCACTAAACCTCCGCTAACCATTCTGTGTATGACAGTATTCAAGCGTTGTATGCAGCAGAAACCTTTTCTTAAAGCTATGCCAATACTAAAGACTGCTAAGGAATCTGTAGAAAAAACTTTATTTTTTATGAACGAATTTATACGACCTAATTCAAAAGTTTGCTTTGACGCAATAAATGCCACCGACTTAGCATAATCAATCGATCTGCTGCGGGAAAAAAACCAACCATTTATTTTAATGTTTTGTCCCAACGTCCTCAAATATCCAACCGTACTTTGAAGCAGAAATTCTAAGAAATACGTTCCATACTCCACAAAAGCCTTGAAAGTTTTAACTTCAACTGCTCTAGACAGATCTTCGAAGTTCTCTAATCCAGCATGCCTTTCTGGTACTGTCAAAAAAGACAAAAGACTCACGCTATACATGAAAGGCATGATTCCCGAAAAGATAAACCAAATACCCCAAACGATTCTTTTTGCTGGGGACTGAATATTTCGAATGAAGAGTGATTGATTTATCAAGCTTCCCACTAACGTTATAAATGTCACCAAGAACTTGACAAAAGAATGTCTTTGGGCATATAATGTAAACGTCAAAGTCATGATGAAGCACAGAATCCAAACTTCCTGACTGAATGGATAGGTGAAGGCCTCGACTTTCTGTTGGTATTCAGGAGCTTCTGTGACAAAAGTCCATTGTACGAAGAAATAGGGCGCACTGAAGTCTACCACATGAGATCTTTCTTCGGTGATGGACAACCACGCTATTCCTATGTCTGCTTCCCCTCTGACTAGCATCCCGATTATACCAGACCAGGTACCGTTGTCGTCCTTCTGTCCCCACTGGCCATCAGCAGCCAGATGTATATCATATTGGAAATGCAATTTTTCAGCCAAGCAATTGAGAAGTTGGCCATCCATTCCTGATGCAATTACAGGATTGTCATTTTCATTTATACTGAAAATACCACGTACTTGAAGGCTAGCTACTCTTAGTACAGGCGAAAGCATTTTAATGGCAATCAAATCTTATTACGAGGGCCAACCAACTGAGTGATTTCATATATAACACGATTCGAGGTATATTTGCTTCTGTCACTCAAATTCATATTTCGAATTGTTGTTGAATGGTTGAATCTATTATTTAAAAAGGGTAATCATAAGAGTGGGTATATCAAAACTTATTCTGAATTTTAACAACTATGTGCGGCAAATGATTGCATTCATAACCCAATACAAGCGGTATAATCGCTTTTGTTTAATCTAACTTATAATTTCAATGGTTGTAGAATCCATTGTTTGAAAGAACGATCAATAAAAGGGGACACTCAGACTTTGAGAACTTTATATATATGCCCATATGAAGCATAAACAATTTTATTTAAATATGTGTTTCATTGGTTTCGCATTCATTTTTACTTATGTATATGCATGTTTATTTCTTTAGATATATCTGATAAAAACTGTAATTTTGCGTAAAGTACACAATGCCCAATAAATCGGTAGGCCAGAAATTGTACTGCATTTTTGAATATTTGCAACTGGGATTTTTTCAAAACCTTGTTTTCGAAAATCCCATAATCTATACATCAATACTTGCCCATAAAATTAGATCTGTATTTACCAACTTTTGATAGCTGGCATTGTTTCTTTTCTTTTCGGAATAAAGAGGCGTTTCTTTTGTTGGCACTTGTATATTGGTATTTACAATAGGGTTTTCCTTAGACTCAAGCGCCTCCCACTTAAAACGTGTTTAACTACAAGAAAAAACCAGCAAGAGTGCGATAAAAAAAAATACGAGCGTCTTCTGTGAATGATTTGCAAAACTACCTTTTTATGAGGATTATCTTTAGAAGGTTCAGTATGTGTATGTTGTATATCGGTAATGTGTTAAATTGGCCAATTGCAATGTACCTTTTCACAATAACTACTGATCAGATCATCTTAAAATATTCTGTGTGTGTTATACCAACCTTGTATATTAATCTGAAGTTAATTTTTTTTAAATAACTGTTAGATTATTTTTTAATAAAATAAGTTTTAAAGTACCCAAAAACTCATGAAATTTTTCACTTTTTTTGCCCCATAAAATTTTTTTCATGTTAGTTTTATTAAAATTTATAGCCTCAGATTTATCTATACTATGTATTGTATCATATAAAAAAAAAGTCAACGAGAAAACATAGCATAGTTTTTGAGAAAGGTACATCGAAGTTCAAAAAATCAAGTTCGGAGAAAAACGCGTTTAAAGTGTTTATTGTTAACCCATTTCCTTACGAAGGATTTTTGTTTCCTCGTGATATTTGATAGGAATAACATTATCGAATCCTAAGTCGTTCGGCCGTTCTTGGCCGTTTCAGTAAGGAAAGGGTTAAATAAAACGGCTTTTAATGTCAAAAAATATTTTTACAATCGTCTTGATACTTTGTGACATTATTAATAAAGGTTGTAATAGTATTTTAAGAAAATATTTTTTTTTTTTTCACCGATTTTGGACATGGGGGGTTCCTAACCTTTTTAAGGTAACCTTTTCCTTATACATTTGCGGGATACCTTCAAAGTCCATTGGTAAAAAAGGAGTTCAAAAAAGAACAAACAAATAGCACACTTTAATTTTACTTCAATGCTTACAGAAACTTTTATCCCTTTTTGAACGAGCTATCACGATTGTGCAGGTGTAATAGAGAATGTTCAAGCATCCATTTACACAGGGTGATTATAAAGAAACTTTGCCAACATCTGCGCTTCTAGAGTCCGTTTCAGTTAACCGATTGAGATGAAATTTTAAATATAGTTATTTGAAGGTATGCGCTCAAGATTCTGTGAATTTCATGACAGTGGTGTTCACGGTTACGGTTATAGCTACATAAACGCGAAAATTTCGAATAGCAACGCCTACTTTTACCTGTCTCAAAAATTTCAGTTCATGCGAAAACCTTAATTAGCGCTGAAACGGCATCTATTTGTCCAAAAAACCGATGTGTTATAAATAACCCTTTAAGGCATGCCATCAGATGGCGCTGATTAAGTTAATAAGCTAACTGTTAAGAGTTTTATCGAAAAAAAAAAAAGCTTTAAACAGCCAACAAAACACGATCTGTGCGAACGCAGTATATTTGCATATGACTGAGGTGCGCACTCAGTAAATGTGCTGGCATTTTATTTCGATAAAACTCTTAACAGTTAGACCATAAACTTAATAAGCGCCATCTGATAGAAGGTCTTAAAGGGGTTATTTATAGCACATCGGTTTTTAGACACATTGGTGCCGTTCCAACGCTATTTAAGGTTTTCGCATGCGCTGAACATTTTGAGACAGAAAAAAGAAGGCGTTGCCATTTGAAATTTTCGAGTTTATGTAACTATAACCGTAACCATGAGCACCACTGTCATGAAATTCACAGAATTTCGAGCGCATACCTTCAAATAACTATATTTAAAATTTCATCTCGATCGGTTAACTAAACGGTCTCTAGAAACGCAGATGTTGGCAAAGTTTCTTTATAAACACCCTGTATTTAAACTTCTAAAAAGCCAAAATCATCTATTTTTACTAATTTTTTTTGCGAATTTAATTTATTTGTTTCAACGTCTTTCATTTTATTTATAGTTCAAAAAGTAATCAAATATTTATTAATAATAAAAAAAAAACATGAAAATACCCCAAACAACCAAAAAAATAAGAAATGGAAATTAAAATTAACTAGATTTCTGCAGAAAATAAAAAAAAACTTTGTTTAGATAGTAAACAAATAATCAACAATCGAAGTATCTCATTTTGCTATTTTTTATCGTGTCATTCCAGACTGATTTATGAAAAACGTAAATTTTGCTCAAGATATTATTTTTAAAAAATAAAGTTTCACTTGCCGTTGTTGGTGTGGAAACAGCGATTTCAGTGACTTGAAATTAAATTTCAATGCTAGTTATATGAGGAACTCGCCGAAAAGTAGTAGGCAGATGTCCGTCCAATTTACAGACAGACTTTAAAAAAGTATGAAAGTTTTGTCTCTGAGGTAATACCTTTTTCACATAAGAGTTTAGGTCCCGCGAAGCTGCCACAGACCCGTACCGTAAGGGACGATTATCACAGGGGCCGGACAGAGGACTATTATGACTTTCTTGGTGGGGGGCAAGATCTATGCTAGGGGGGCAAGATCCAAGATGGTGGGGGGGCAAGATCCAAGCACTGCGACTTTAAGTCTATTGTACTAAGCCCCAGAAATGACACAAGCACAAGAGACACACAAAGAAATAGACGACACAAACACATAGTCAACTAATTTACTGACGGTTACAAACATCCATGCCTGACCGGGAATCGAACCCGACCCCAGCAGCTCCAAAGGGCCAGAATCCTAACGAGTGTGCCACCGGGGCGGACAGAGGACTATTAGTCCCAGACCGAGTCACATGAACCGTCAACGACCAAAGCACCTTTCTTTTCCCCTACCTTTCTAACATGAAAAGAATTTTTAAGTTTCGACCAATAAAATCGATTTTTCAAAGGGAAGACATACAGGCGGGCATCGACAACATAGCAAAGTATTCTAACAATCGCACTCGCTTCATATTATTTCCTTGCGCATTCTTTATTGTTTTGTACTCTAGTCCCTCTAGTTGAAAAAATTTAAGTAACATTCCTAAAAAAATTAATACAAGTGTTCTTCTCCAAATATTCATAATACTAGTGTTTATTAAGTTTTTCAAAACAATTATATTTAATTATAATATATTAAAACTTTAAGGTAGTACAATGCCAATATCTGCACGCCAGTGGTTGGTTATTAAAAATTGTAAAACATTTTCGATGAAAACATTTCTAGTTTATATATATAAAATTACCTTTGAAGGTTCTTTTGTATGTGTTATACTTTTTTTAAGTCCTAATATTTATAAGTCAAGACCTGCGCAAAACGATTAATTAAAATTGTACGACAAAGTTAAAAAAAAAAAAAAAATTAAAGACATTTATTTCAATATTTTTTTCATTTGAAAAAAAGTTGGAATTCTTTTGAGAATTGAATAAAATAGTTTTTGAATAGAAAGCACAAATAAAATACACTTATTATTAAAGAGTTACAAAAAAGTATTTGATCTGTAATTTTAAGATTGCTTTTATTTGTAGTGCTGCCATCTGTATAAAAACTAGCGAATAAATTTTCACGCTGTAAGTACTTGGATGACTAATGAAAGTTTTATAGCTATATAATAATTAAAATATTTTTGAAAATTTTGAAATAATAAAAAATATTCAAGAACGCAAATTTTTTTGAAGAGCTGTTTTTTTTTTCCTAAACGATCGTCAAAATCAAGATACAGTATCGAAAAAAATAAGAACGTTAAGATCAGGATTCGCGTTTCGTTAAAAGTCGCGTAATATAGAGACGAAATAATTGTCTCGAAATATGTTTGAGGATCGATGGACCGTCATAAGTGATTATAAAACAATTTTTAATTGTAGTGCACGCTGTGACACAACACTGGCCTCCCTAAATAATTATTGGTATAGGGTAGACTGACCAGTGAAAGAAAAGTTGGTAAATACATTTAAAAAGTAAGGATTAAAAATAATTCCACTGGATGGATTGACAACACTGACTTCCTCTCATCTGGTAGGAAGCTATCTGACATCTGATTTGTTGCCATGGTCAGTAATTAAAATCCAACATGTTTATTGACTGGTCATTTTTGTTTGTTCATTCGCTGGTAAAAGTACTGTTCATTCACTCGGCTTTTGTACCACTTTTTATTTGGACTATCAGTGCATGTTCCGCTGGTAAGGCTGCAGTAGAATCCTCTGGCGCATTCGGCAATTGGGATGTGTCCGAGTAAGTGTCCTTCAGGCATGCAATGCTCTCCTTCGCCTGAAAGATTTGATGGTTGAAGCATCATCATTGATTCATATGAATTTGCTTGAAGGTTTTATTGTATAGAAGTGCTTTTTAATTGAATCATTCGTTACTTGACACACTTATTGATTAAATTACTTCAGTGACAATGGAATAGAGTTACAATTTAGGTAGGAGAATCTTTGCTGTATATTATATTTAAGTCACCGTTTAAAGGAATCATATAATCCTGGCAGAATTCAAAATTATCGATTTTACCTATATCTCATCTTTTCAAGTTTATATTAAAAATCAATTGGATATTGAATAACTCTCCAGCAAATTTTAGCGGTGAATTTGAATTAGATGAAAGCTCTTCTGAATAACTTACAGAAACGTATTTAAAGAAATTTCAGCACCATATACATTTCAAATCTTACCAAGTAGCTTGATGCAGATATCGCAGCACTGGCAGAAGCTTCCCTTTTCTCTGATTTTCATTCCGTTGCTTTCCTTACATATGGTCAAGTCCTCGCATTCCACATTGTCGCAGAAGTTGTGTGGACAGGCAATGGAGTGGGCCAACGTCACACACAATGCCACTAAGATAAAGTACTTCAGCATGATGATGAACTATCTAAAATAAATTACAAACTTTTATTTACAAACTATGGAAAAAAATTACAAACTTTTATTTACAAACTAACTTAACTATACAGCAAAGGAATTATAAATTTGTGAAGCATTTCAAATGGTGAACGATATTGTTGAATGTTACCAAGCCAGTAACATTTATGAAACATTTCAAATGTTCCAGAAATGTATTTTTTGCGCAGTATGACAAATTTTATTAAGTAATACGTCGTAGTTTTTACTAAATATGACGAGCTTTTTTGAAATTTTAAGGTGTGAACTTTTAAAGTGTGTTAAAAATATACATTAATAACCCTTTTCGACCGGCGGTCAGGTGGCGCTGATTTAAAATTATGAGATTAAATTTGGAGCCTTATCGAAAAAAATGTGTTAAACGGCATCAATGCCAGCAACTCTTTGAAATCAAAGTAATTCTTTTATAGAAATAATGAGAGGTACAAATCAAGATTCGATATCGATTATTTTTTTGAAAAAAAAAAAAAATCTTTAATTAACGCCACGATCGTGCGAGTCCGGTCGGAAAGGACTAAGATGTATGAATCTGATATTTTATTAGATAAGTTTGAAAAGCATTTAAAAAAAGAAACTATATGACGTAGGTAAAAGGCTTAACGTTGTGAATGGATACATTGCAGATTTTGGTTGAGATGGCAGATTTTGGTTGATCCCCTAACCAATCTAGAAAAATGATTTGCATTCAATACACAAGTTAAATAAATACTAAAAAACATCTTTTTTTTAAAAAGTATTTTAAGTTATTCCTTGCTATTTATTTTTGCTATAGAGAGATAGATATTTGCATTACAGTTTCTTCGTTCGCTTTATACACCTTAGAAAATTCTATGTTAGGGGAAGGTGCTGAGGTTAGGGACAGAATTAGATTTTTAATTTTAATATTTTTTATAAACCGATTATTTAAAAGTTTTTAGGTATTCTCCTTTAACAAAAACTTGCCTATACTAAGGTTTGTTTTAAAGATTTTTTTCTTTAATATTTAACCCCACAGGTACGATGTCTAAAGGTACATCCACTGTCCACAGGTACAACTTCAGGGATGTACCTGGGGACAAGCCATGATGTACCTGAATACATTGTTCCAAATTGGCTAGATCTGTCGTACAAATAACAAGTCAAATACATTTTTGGACTTCGTATAGAATGACATCATTACAATTTTTCTAAAAAAATATCGAACTGTTCCTTTTTCTTAATTTAAAATGTATTTATAAATACGTTTTAAATACAATTAACGAATACACTTCCCAAAAGCCTTTTTATTTATAAAAAACTAATAAATGTAATCCCCAAGACTTGGAAATAGAGTAAGTTTGTTGTAATTTTAAATAGTAGCTTTATTTTTCAATAACATAATTTGCAAATTTGCAAGACAACATAAAAGCCAAAAAAAAAATAATAATAATAATTAAATCTACCCAAGATTATAACCATCAAAAAGATTTGGGAAAAGAACTGCTGTCCTCTTCTTGTGGCTTGGCTAAAAACATTTGGTGCTGGAAGTTTTGGAATTGTATCACCTCTCTCGAGTTAAAATTTTTCAGTATATTTTTAAGTTTTAGTAAATTTATTCGAATTTTCAATATTTTTATATATTCTATATAAAATTCATTACCCTGTACTTCAATAATATTGACCAAGTTATATTTGACAGTTGTTTTCCCCAGAAACCTCACTAAAACAAAATCCCCTACTTGAAGTTCATCATTATTCGTTGATTAATTATGCAAATTTAGTGTCAAATCATTTTCAAATATTAATGTTTGAATTAAGAGTCGAGTTCCATCCTTTCATTCAACATCCTTCAAACGTATATTTGCTTTATTTTTACTTGGAGCAGACCTTTTTGTTTTTGGTTTTTTTTTTTCTGTTTAACTTCTGTATTATCGGTTAAAATGAGATTCTCCTTTCCGCCTCATTCGTTTGTTTTCGCAGAAGGTGTTTTAAAAGTGGTCAAATTTCTTCGAAATATACAGAAGAGCAGGTCTGTGGCCTCTGATAGGAACTTAAGGACATTTGAAAAATCAGAGAAACAGTAATAGGCACAGTACACAACAATTTACAGTGCAGCAGAAAAATTGATTGTACCTAGGGACGTCCTTAGGTATAACCTAAATACTGTCCCAAGGAACAGCACATGGAGTAATTTTTTAAAACGCATTGTAATAAGAAAGTGTTAAGTTTTGAAAAACACAAATAGGATTAAAAATTACTTCAAACATGGCTTATTAAGTAGTACTAAGAAGAGCCGACAAGAAGATTAAACCGACACGTAATACAAAATATAAAATGATAGTAAAAGTTACTCGAGATGTGTGAAATCAATAAATCCTGTTTATTATGCCACCATTAGCTTTCGGCGACCCTTCTTTAACAAGAGAAGATAAAGTTTTGTTAGTAGTGTTGCCACTAAAAATAAAGGATTTTTTCGAATTCCCTAAAACGAGTTATTCCCCATGTCCCCAGGTACAACTGTCCCAAAGCTGAGCACTTTCCCCTACCCTTAGAAAATCCTTTCTTGTTTTATGAAACTCAAAATTTAAAACTCATAATGAATTGTTTTCAATAAAAATAATTTTTGGCAACAGTTAGGGCATTAAAAACAAATCCATTGGGATAGTGTTTAAGTTATATTGAACAGATTAAAAGTAGAAATTAAGTCTACTTGCTTGGCTTAAAATTGGAAGAAACAAAATATTCATTTTTGGGCTTTTAAACCTTCTAAATTTAAACTATTATTTTGTATCAATCAATTTTTCGTTGAAAAATTAAAAAGGTGATTGATCTTAACCCTTTAATGCATTATTTTATTTTCATCCCAAACAAATATATGTATCTTTATTACTCATTCATTACGGAAAAAATACTGAAAAAAATTAACTGCATTAGAATTGAAATAATTTCAATTTTTAAAAGAATTTCCATATGACAAAAAACAATTGCAAAATTTCAATTTTGATATTAACGACTAGAAAACTACTAAGTATACTTCAAAATAATCATCTTTAACTATAATTAATTTTTCAAAACAATGTATTTGTAATTTAGTACCAATATTATTATACTTTGAATACTGGCAGAAAAGTAATTTCACCAACAGGTAATAATTCTTCATACTTTAATTTTGAATACTCTTTTACTACTGTCATCTTATGAGGGTTATTAGTAACTAAGACTTCAAAATAGAATGTAATAGTTGGAAAAACAAAGATATATCGAGAGGGAGCTAGACTTTAATAGAATAAAGTGGATTATGTTACTTGTTGCCATATGGCAACAGTATGCATTAGAAAGTTAATTTCATAAAGGGGGGGAGGGGTGTTAAACAGAAAAAATCAAAATATTCAACAATCAGGAGTTTCTTCTTAAAGTTCACAAAATTGATTTTTTAGCCTTATTTAAACACGTAGCACTTGTTTATTAACACTATATTTAACAATTTTTTATTTAATCGTTATCTTATTTAAAATAGAAATAGAATAGAAAAAAAATAAAAAATGCTATACTTTATTTTTTGGGAAGATGAAACAGTAAAAATTTAACAAATTTAACAAGCTTGAAATAGTTTATCTCAATACTACAATATTTAAGTTCTAAAATATGACATACCTCTATACTGTCAATTAGGACACAATCTTGACAATAGACACGAGGGAAGTGAACAAGCTAGAAGTTATTCGATAGTTTTATAAGAAAATTCAGTTTTATCATCTAATACCATATGTAGTTTCCGAGTAACTAACAGGCTTATCGTAATCTTTGTTAGATTAAAAAAAAAGATTTTTACAACCCCTAAAATTGTTTTTCATTTAATTATTTGAGCGGCTTTTAAAGGTTTATTTAAGCTTTTTAAAAAAAGTCTTTACACCGTCATTTTTTAACAACATTAGTATTCACACTTTTGCCGGGATAAATATCTCGAGAATGGTGATAAGGCTTGCATTATATTATTTGTTAAAGAAGTAATGATACAACTGGCAAAAGTAAAAACACAGTACTCGTTCTTGATATTTTATACCAATTAAATACATTTTAAGTGAACTGTCTAGTCAATTACCTATTTCTAGAGAAATGTAAATAAAGTGGTGGTCAAAATTATAAGGAAAACTGGAAATTGAACATTAAAAAAAATATTTCTGAACTAATTGAAAATGAATTTCGACATAAAATAGTTCTTAATGCTATAAATCATTTAAGAACAATAAAAAACACTTAAAATGAAACATTTGAATTTATAAAAATAATAAACAAAAAATATATTGTTGGGAAACTGGACAAAATTATAAGAACATTCAAAATTTTCAAATCAAAACAATTCATAATTAATAACTTCACCCTTATTTTCAATTACTTTAATTAATCTTGACGTGATAGACCTCATTAGTTTCCTTAGGGTGCTCACAGGGATATTTTTCCATGCCTTTTAAAATGATGACAACAGTTCTTGTTTATTATGGTATACTAAGTGCCATTTTTGTAAACTTCATGCGCCAAATACCGCACAAATTCTCTACTGTGTTTAAATCGAGAGTTTTAACTAGCCAATCAGTCAAAAGTTTTACAGAAAGAGCGTCAAACCATGATTTTGCAGCTGCGGACCATGTACTTATGTTTTGTCCAGATGGAATAGTCACCACTGGTTATCAACGGTGCTTCTGTCAAAAGATAGTCACCCAGCACATCAACATAACTATTTTAGTTCATTTTCCCTTAAAGAAATATTATTTCTGTAGTTCCAGAGGCTTATCTTAACCTGGCCAGGCCATTACAGAGCAGCCACCGTGTCTCTTTCCGACCGGGCTCGCACGATCGTGCGGGAATTAAAGAGAATGTTCAAGCTCTTCAAAATATCGATACCGAAGCAGCTGACTTGTACCATTCGTTATTTGTATAAAAAATGACATTTTTTAAGGAGTTGATGGCATTGCTGCTGTTTTCCGCATTTTTTTCGATAAAACTCCAAATTTAGTCTCATAATTTTAAATCAGCGCCACCTGACCGCCGGTCGAAAAGAGCTATGAACGCTTTCATAATATTTCTTTTTCTTTGCGAAGATCATACCAAAAATACTTAAACCCATCGGGTCCGGCTAGGTTAAACTCCTTTTCATCACAAAAACAACAGCATTACATTTGTCACTCATATAAATGTACTTTGTAACAAACCCATCCTCAGTCTCTTTTTGATTTTTGTAAGAGGGGGACCATGACTATCGAATCTGCTTGGCATTTTGTTAAACGGTTTGAGCATTTTGCGAACGGTTTGAGCACTGTCGCATCGTTTCCGTCGATGCGACAGTGCTTGCTGTTTTGCTGCGATTCGGTGTTTGCTGTTTGGAGCAAGCTCTACTTATAATTCGTCTTTTGTCTCTGAAGACACAGAAAATGGCCTACCTGGGTGTTTTCGTTTTCCATAATTTCCAGGATTTTTCATAAATGAATATCTTACAGTCTTTAATCTATTCAATTTCAATGCTATTTCACGTCAAGTTAGTCCAGAATTTTTATAAAAGATTAATACTCCCTTTTCAAACACCGAAATCTTCGTAAATAGGGGCTTGGTTAAAGATAAGTGTAATGAGGTTTTTAAACACTAGCATAATCATTATAACAACATGGAATGACGTGTACAAAGTACAAACTTTGCTAGTTTTATGTAAATTTATGCTTTAGGCTTACAAAAATGCTCTTGTCCTTTCAATTTTGTTCAATTTTGCTGTATATTAAAATTTATAAAGCATTTTTAAACTATGAATTTTATGTATCTATCCAAAATTCTTATTTAAAAAGCCTAGTTTACTATTGGATAACAGACATAAAATTTGCACGATTCAACTATGATTTGTCGATAAAATCTAGCGATTTTTCCATGGTCCGTATAATTCTGACCACCACTGTATGACATCAAAATATTGAACGTCATAGCAGGATGGTTTATTGTAATTTTGTCTGATGGATACTATACATTCTTTTGATCTTACAACAAAAACTGTTATTATATAAAACATCATTTTTTAAAAATAAATTACTACTATTTAACATCGGAATAACTTAACGCTACTAGTACACCGAACTGGGTGTGGCCATTATTGAAGTAAAAATAATTGTCGCTGCAATGTTTTGAAAAGTTTTAATGCCTTTATTTTTAGAAACTGAAATACGGTGTTAGTTTTAAACATGTATTCATACAAACGAAAAAAAATACAAATCTTTGTTTGCGAGTACATCTATTTTTTGTTTTTTTTTACAAATGCTCTTACTAAGGAAAATTTTTATTTGCTAAAAAAGTGCTTCATCATCATTTCGCTTAATAACAAACCGCAAACTATATCAAACTGCACACCGTGCCAACCTAACTTGGGTAAAAACAAATAGTAAAAAGGCAGGGGGAAAAGCGCGATTAGTCCGTTAGATGGAAACTCTTGTAAAGTAATACTTACCTTACATACTAAGTGATCTTAATACAATTTAACCAAAATACACATTTCATTCTAATAAAATTTCGAAATTTTCTCAAATAATATTCAAATCCGTTAGACCATAAATAAAAGAAATGTTTTAAACAAGTTTTCTGGATGGATTCAGAAATAATTTATGGAACTCCTTACATCCGCGGAAGAATCTTCTCCTTAGCATATTTCAATGTACCCAAATTAGGTTGGCAAGGAGTGTACATGGAATAATCGACCACAAAATATTTATGGGCACAACCATTGACAACTTAATTAAAGTAGAACAAAATACTGACATTCACGTGATAGATACACTGCTCAAAACAATTAGGGGAGCACTTTGCGTACTTTTGTTAACCTTTTCATTTTCAGCGTTTTGTTTTTTATTCTAAAACTCTGAAATTTGTTAAATGTAGATTTTATTATTTCACTGAAAATGTGAAAAAAAAAAAGGCGAGAAAATTTTTTTTTTTTTTACTAAACTTTTAGGGATTGGAAAAAAAAAAATAAAATAAGAATAAATTATATTTTTTTTTTTTTTTTTTTCAAAGATTTATTAAAATCATTTTTTAAAAAATGAGAATGCAAGCGTGAAGAATTTAGGGTCAATTTATTTAGGGTTTTTTTTTTTCATTTTTTTTTTTTGGGATATTTATTTTTTTTATTTTTTTAAATATTTTTTTTTTTCACATTTATTAATTAAAATTCAAAATTTAAATCAATTCTTCCATCTAACAATAAAGTGTGACACCAAATTAGTGTCAAAAAAAAATTCAAAGCATCAAATTGCAAATGGTTGAATTGGGGTTGAAAAAGTTTAAGAGTCTAATGCATGCTAAGTGTACCTTAAGTGGTTTTTTGGGTGTCTTTATCTCTAGTGTAGAAGAGAGAATATTTCGTTTAGTTCGTTCTCATGGGAGTTCGACAATGTGTGATTTTCTTCGAATATTACTGACCTTGAAAGTTCTTATAGTAGTGGCTGATTTTAAATTAAGTACTAATTAAGTATGGCGTGTAAACGTTTTTTATATGGTGTTAATATATGATTAAAGAGCTCTTAAATTATTTAGGAATATATTTGTTTTATATATTTAATTATCACGTGCACAAGTTGTTTTTATGTAGTAGTAATAAAGTTTGAAAGCGATCTTAAATTGTTTACTGATTGTTTTTGTTTTATATGTCCTTAAGCCAGCTCGTTTCGTCGAAACAAATAAGTTAAAAATCATACAAAATTTAAAACATTTTTTTTTTTTTTTTGAAACTTGTAGGCGAATACCCAAAATTCTAAAATTTTTACTACTACTTTAATATTTTCCAAATTTGGCATAGTGATTTCAAATATAATGAACAATGCTTTTTGGACAATTTTTTTTTATTTAAATATAATTGATTTATTTTAAACCGTGTTTTTCAACTAAAAAAGGGGTTTACGCCAACACTTCTAGCATAAAAATTTTTGCATTTATTTACCTGAAATTTTTCACAGATGATATTTCAATATTTATGTAACTGTGCTATGAACCTCTAACATCTGGTGTAAATATACAATGTTTTTTTAAATGTCCAAGTGTAAGTTAATCGAAAAAAAATCCTTTTTTTGTATTTAATCTATAACATTTTTCTTAATAACTTTTTTTCTTGTAATTTGTATGTAACTCTAAAAGGTCATTGCATGTATCAGTTCAAAACGAAGAATTTAACACATAATAAATGTTCATAGGATGAAAATTCAATGTGGTAGACTTGTTGGCGTAAACCTCTTTTTTTAGTAGAAAAACACCGTTTAAAATAAATAAATTATATTTAAATAAAAACAACAGCCTGAATAGTATTATTCATTCTATATTTGAAATCACTATGCCAAATTTAGAAAAGATTAAAGCAATAGAGTAAAAATTTTAGAATTTTGGGAAATTTTGGATATTCGCCTACCTTAAGACATTTCGATTCACAAAGCAAATTCTTCATTAAAAAATCGAAAATGCACAAACTAACAAAATGTAAAGCAGATTTTTTTTTATATTTTTATTGGTCAAAATATATAATAAAGATTTCATCACAATTTTTTTTGTGACAAAATTATTACTTTCGTTATTTATCCTCAGAACTTTTTTCCGATAAAAAAAAACTTTTCCCATTGTCATACGAATATTTTGTTTTATATTTATTTCGTTGCTGTGTTGAAATACAAACAACAATTTATTATTTGAAAGAATATTTTACCTTATGAACTAATCCATATACAATACTTACAAATTAAGATAAACAATAAATTACTATAGAAATAACCATAGACATAAAAAGTAACAGATCTGCCCCCTAGGTTAAAAGGTAAATGGCACCATGAGATGTAAATTCGACTAATAAAATAAAATATATTTAACATTAAATAATCAAAACATTTTACACGTTTTGCTAGCATAAGTTTATAGCTGGATGTGTATTGATAATTTCTGGCAGATATGAGGTATAAATTTATAAAAGAAGCATATTAAAAATGCAATTTTTTTGCATGTAACTCTTCGGCGAAAGCAGTTTTTGGCAACCTTGGCAACCAGTATCCCATGATGCATTGCGAAAACGGCGAAAAGTGGCTTCATCACACAATCGCGGGATTTGTATGGGGTTGTACGGGATTGCGCATTCGATGGGTATATTTTCAACTTTCTATATCTATGGAAATAACTAAAAACTAACTTAATACTTTTTGAGATAAATTGATGCAGAACACAGATTTTGTAAAATGTTACCATAGCTTTAATTTTGCTTAATAAATTTGATTTTCGTTGAAACAAAATAGACTTT
The DNA here is from genome assembly GCA_023701765.1 of Hylyphantes graminicola. Taxonomy (NCBI): domain Eukaryota; kingdom Metazoa; phylum Arthropoda; class Arachnida; order Araneae; family Linyphiidae; genus Hylyphantes; species Hylyphantes graminicola. The sequence continues at coordinate 26,354,101 of CM043119.1, forward strand.
CAATAACAAAATAGCATAAAAATGCAAAAAAAAAATCTACCTTTTCTGACTTTTCTTTTTGAGATTTGTGACACTGACTAAACGAGTGAATATCTTTTTTGCACACGTCATGTTTTAACTGTTAAGTTTAAATATTTTTTACAAATCGCGCACATGAAAATATTATTGCTTCAACATTTTTTTTTTGTTTTGGAAAAATAAAAATGTTTTTAAGTAAGTTAAGTTATTTTTTACTATAAGTAGCATTTGGTTATTTGCATGGCATAATAATATAAAAGGAAAATTTTATTGCCAAATAATATTTTATTAATGATGGTGAATGTAAAATTTTAAAACAATTTAATCAAACTTCCTTTTTAAACGTCATTTTAAAATAGATATCTTATGAAAAATATTTAAAATAAAAGAAACTATTTTATATTCTAAAATTATTACCAAAATTTAGCTGTGCACTGTGTTCTGATAAACATATTAAGAAGGAAAATGTAAAAATACAAAATACAATAAGTTAAAGACAATATTTCGAAGTAAAAATTCAATTAATGAGAAAAGTACAAAGGAGTAAGTACCATCAGAGTACAGCTTTTGCACATTTGTTTCTGGTGAAACCTTTCGGGTTTCAGTTTAAAGTGGGTAATTTTGTACATATTCTCCTTGACTTTTTTATGTATGCGTTTATTTGCAGTTAAGATGGCTTCTTTGACTTCAGCTTGTTTTTTATTCCAGTTTTAACATTTTTTTTCAAACGCCATTTTAGAACATATTTTGAAAGTATCTCTAGGAAAAAAACAATAAGTCCCAGGATATAGCCAAGAATCAATATTCCAAAAGTGTACTTCAAATCTTCCAAACTTAAACTGTTCGCTATATGTTCATTGGTTGGTGGACTTGAATGTGCATCTTTGTTACCGAAAAAGACTTCATCTTTAAACCATTTGTTTATTAGACCTCCGCTAACTATTCTGCTTAATACAGCATTCAATCGTTGTTTGCAGCAGAAACCTTTTCTTAAACCTATGCCAATGCTGTACACCCCTAAGGAATCTTTAGAGATAACTTTATTTGTTATGATTGAATTAGCGTAACCTAATTCAAAACCTTGCCTTGTCGCAATTAAAGCCATCGGTTTCTCGTAATCAATCGATCTGTTGTCGAAAAGAACCCAGCCATTTCTTACAACGTTTTGCCCCAACATCCTCAAATGTTCCACAGTGCTTCTAAGCAGAAATTGAACAGTTCCAACAAACGTAAAAGCTTTGTGAGTTTTGACTTCAACTGCCTTAGACAGATCCTCGAAGTTCTTCAATCCAACAAGCCTTTCTGGAACAGTCAAGAAAGACAAAAGACTCACGCTGTACATGAAAGGCACGATTCCCGAAAAGATAAGCCAAATAACCCAAACGATTCTTTTAGTTGGGGACTGAATAGTTTTAATGCTAAGTGATTGATGTAGCATGCTTCCCACCAACGTTATATATGTCCCTAAGAAGTTGACAAAGGTATTTCTTTGGCATATAATGTAAATACCATTGTCATGGCGAAGCACAGAATCCATACTTCTTGACTGAATGGGTAGGTGAAGGCCTCGAATTTCTGTCTATAATTAGGAACTTCTGTGACAAAAGTCCTCTCTGTTGCTGAAATAGGGCACACTGAAATCTATCACATGGAATCTTTCTTCGGTGATGGACAACCACGCCATTCCTATGTCTGCTTCCCCTCTGACTAGCATCCCGATTATACCCGACCAGGTACCGTTGCCATCCGCCCAACCAAACTGGCCATCAGGAGCCAGACGTATCTCGTACAGCAAATTCATCTTTTCAGCTAAACAATTGAGAAGTTGGCCATCCACTCCTGATGCAATGATAGGATTGTCATTTTCATTTATACCGAAAACACCACGTACTTGAAGGCTAGACACTCTTAGTGTATTCAGAGGCATTTTGGTGGCATTCATAAGTAATGCTAAAGTCTATGGCGAATTCCTTTTTCCAACAACTGTGTGCAGGCAAATGATTCCATTCAAAACACGTCACGGAGTGTATTCGTTTATGTCACTCATATTCATACCATTCACTTCAGAGTAAGGTTGAATCCATTATTTAAAAGGGCGATCTATAAAAGTGGGTACTTTAAAGTTTGAGAGTTTGCTGATGTAAAGCCTTAAGAATTACATGTATCTATTACTCTTATTTTTATGCATGTGCATTTACTTATTTTTGCATGCTTATAACTTAAGATAAATCTGATAAAAACTGTAATAAAAATTGACATACCAACAATACACTTAGACTAAGTGTATTGTTACAAGTGTGACGCAGCACAATGCCAGGTCATTTAGTCAAAAGCCATTTTGGTGGCAATCAAAACTAATTCCGAATTTGAACAACTAAGTGCATAAAAGGTTTGCATTCTTAACACGACACGCGGCACATTCGTTTTTGTTACTCTAACTCATAATATCAACGGTTGTGGAATCCATTATTTGAAAGAACGATCAATAAAAGGGGACAATATCAAACTTTGAGAGCGTTATTTGCTTATATAAAGCCTAAAATTTTTCATGTAAGTATGTGTTGCATTGGTTACGAATATGTTTTTACTTATGTGTGCATGTTTATTTATAGATAAATCTGATAAAAACTGTAATTTTTGCTTAAAGTACTCAATGAACAATGAATCATTAGGCCAGAAATTGCACTCTATTTTTGAATGACTGCAATTGGGATATTTTCAAAACATTGTTTTCGAAAATTCCATCATCTACACATCAATATTTCCCCATAAAATTAGATCTGTATTTACCATTTTTTTATAGCTAGCATTGTTTCTTTTCTTTTCGGAATAAAGAGGCGTTTCTTTTGTTGGCACCCGTCTATTGGTATTTACAATAGGGTTCTCCTTAGACTCAAGCGCCTCCCACAGTCTACTTCTAAAAGCCAAAAATCTACTATTTTTATTAATTTTCCTTCGCGAATTTAATTTATTTGTTTTACAGTCCTTTCATTTTATTTGTAGTTCGAAAAGTTATAAAATAATTATTAATAACAAAAAAACATGAAAATACTCCAAACTACACTAAATAAATAAGAAATGGAAATTTAAATTAATCAGATTTTTATGCAGAAAATAAAATACCACTTTGTTTAGATAGTAAACAAATAATCAACAATCGAAGTATCTCATTTTGCTATTTTTTATCATGTCATTTCAGACAGATTCATGAAAAACCTAAATTTTGCTCCAGATATTATTTTAAAAAATAAAGTTTCACTTGCCGTTTTTGGTGTGGAATCAGCGATTTAAGTTATTTGAAAATATTAATTTCTATGCTAGTTATATGAGGAACTTGCCGAAAGGGTGGTTGGTTGATATACATATATTTCCAGGCTTGTGTGCTTGCTCAGAGAGCCGCTTATAAACCTTCGTCAAGTAAGACAGTCACAACACACACACTCACATGCACACATATACGTGACAGATGCTGCCATCTATTACACGCCACCTCCACAATTTAGACATGTCCCTGAAGGGGAGGGAAAAAATCTCCAGGAACCTGTACCCGTGGGAAACTGCGCAATGACCGCCCACAGGACTTTCGGACCCAACAGATTTAACGAGCACGTACTCCGCACATACTCGGTGAGTTTTCAGCGACCAGGTTTCGATCGCGGGACCTTCCGATCCGTAGATCGCTACTCTAACCACAGGGCGCCTCACAGCCCGCCGAAGGCAGTACACGCCGAATGGCAGATGTCCGTCCAATTTACAGACAGATTTTTAAAAAGTATGAAAGTTGGGTCTAACATAAGAGTTTAGGTCCCGCGAAGCTGCCACACACCCGTACCGTAAGGGACGATTATCACAGCAGCCAGACAGAGGACCATTATATAGTCCCAGACCGAGTCACATGGACCGTCCCGCAGGGACCGTCATCGCCCAAAGCACCTTTCTTTTCCCCTACCTTCTAACTTAAAAAGAATTTTTAAGTTTCGACCAATAAAATCGATTTTTCAAAGGGAAGACATACCATACAGGCGGGCATCAACAACTTAGCAAAGTATTCTAACAATCGTACTCGTTTCGTATTATTTCCTTGTGCATTCTTTATTGTTTTGTACTCCAGTCCCCCTAGTTGAATAAATTTAAGGAACTTTCCTAAAACAAAATTTTTACAAGTGTTTGTCTCCAAATATTCGCAATACCAGTGTTCAATAAGTTTATAAAAGCAATTAAATTTTTATTATATTATATTAAAACTTTAAGGTTGTGCAATTATTGCATGCAAGTGATGGGCTCTTAAAAATTGAAAAACATTTTCTAAGAAAATATATCTTGTTTATATATATAAAATTTTCTTTGAAGGTTCTTTTGTATGTGTTATACTTTTTTAAAGTCCTGATATTCGTAAGTAAGGACTTGCGCAAAACGATTAATTAAAATTGTATTGCAAAGTAAAAGAATTTAAAGCCATCTATTTTAATATTTTTTGCATTTGAAAAAAATTTGAAAAACTTTTGAGAATCGAATAAAATAATTTTTGAATAGAAAGTACTAATAAAATATTAAAATACACTTATTATTAAAGAGTTACAAAAAAGTATTTTATTTGTAATTTTAAGATTTACTTTCATTTGTAGTGCTGCCATCTGTGTAAAAACTAGTGAACAAAACTTCACGCTGTAAGTACATGGATGACTAATGACAGTTTTATAACTATATAATTATTAAAATATTTTAGAAAATTTTCTGAAATATTCAAGAAAGAAAATTATTTTAAAGTAGTTTTTTTTCTGAACTATCGTCAAAATCAAGATACAGTATCGAAAAAAATAAGAACGTTAAGATCAGGATTCGCGTTTCGTTAAAAGTCAAGTAACATTTTGACGAAATAAATGTCTCGAAATATGTTTGAAGATTGAGGGATCGTCAAAAGTGATTATACAACAATTTTTAATTGTATTGCACGCTGTGACACTTCACTGGCCTCCCTAAATAATTATTGGTATTTTTTTCTTGCTAATAATAAATTAAAAAATATAATTTCACTCATGAACAGTAAAAAAGAATATATTTAATTAAAGATATCAGTGCATGTTCTGCTGGTAGGGCTGCAGTAGAAGCCTCTGGCGCATTCGGCAGTTGGGATGTGTCCGAGTAAGTGTCCTTCAAGTACGCAATGCTCTCCTTCGCCTGAAAGAGATTAGATTTGATGGTTAAAGCATCATCATTGATTCATAATAATTTGTTTGAAGGTTTTATAGTATAATAAGTGCTTTTTATTGAATCATTGATTACTTGACACACTTATTCATTAAATTACTTCGGTGACAATGGAATAGAGTTGCATTTTAGGTAGGAGAATCTATACTGTACATTATAATTTAGTCACCGTTTAAGGAATCATATAATCCTGGCAGAGAATTCAAAATTATCGATTTTACCAATATCTCATCTTTTTAAGATTAAATTAAAAAAAAAAAAACAAACAATTTGATATTGAATATTCTCTCCAGCAAATGGTGTATATTTTTTTCTTGGTAATAATAATTAAAAAATATATAATTTGGCCCATGAACAGTAAAAAAAATATATTTAATTAAATATATCAGTGGATGTTCTGTTGGTAGGGCTTCAGTATAATCCTCTGGTGCAGTAGTATATTAAATTAAGTCATCGTTTAAAGGAATCATATAATCCTTACAGAATTAAAAATTATCGATTTTACCAATATCTCAACTTTTTAAATTTAAATTAAAAAAAAAACAATTTGATATTGAATATTCTCTCCAGCAAATTTTTACTGTGAATTTGAATTGATGAAAGCTCGTATGAATGACTTACAGAAACATGCTTAAAGAAATTTCAGCACCAAATAAATTTCAAATCTTACCAAGTAGCTTGATGCAGATATCGCAGCACTGGCAGAAGCTTCCCTTTTCTCTGATTTTCATTCCGTTGCTTTCCTTACATATTGTCAAGTCCTCGCATTCCACATTGTCGCAGAAGTTGTGTGGACAGACAATGGATTGGGCCAACGTCACACATAATGCCACTAAGACAACGTACTTCAGCATGATGATGAACTACGGAAAAAAAAGATAACAAACTCTTATTTTCAAACTATGGATGAACTACGGAAAAAAAATTACAAACTTTTATTTACAAATTATGGGGGAACTACGGAAAAAAAAATTACAAACTTTTATTTACAAACTAACTTAAATTTACAACAAAGAAGTTATAAGTTTGTGAAGCATTTCAAATGGCGAACGATGTTGTTGAATGTTACCAAGCCAGTTACATTTATGAAACATTTCAAATGTTCCAGAAATGTATTTTTTGTGTAGTAAGACCAATTTTATTATGTAATGCTTCGTAATTTTAACTAAATATGGCATGCTTTTTTTTAAAGTTTAAGGTGTGTACATTTAAAGTGTGTTAAAAATTTACTTATTAAGATGAATGAATCTGATATTTTATTAAGTAAGGTTGAAAAGCATTTAAAAAATTAAACTATGGTGTAGGTAACGTTAGGCTTAACGTTATGAATTAATGCATTGCAGATTTTGGTTGACATCAAACCACTAACTACATTGGTTGTTGAAATATAGCAATTCAATCTAGAAAAATGAAATGCGTGCAAAACACAAACTAAATAAATACTAAATTTTTAATTCTAACCATTATGAAACTCAAAATTTTCATATTGAATTGTTTTCAATAAAAATCATTTTAGGCAACAGTTAAGATACTATAAACAAATGCATTGTGATGATGTTTAAGTCATATTAAACAGATTAAAAGTAAAATTTAAGTCTATATTTGCTTCGACTTTAAGCTTAAAATTGGACGAAACACAATATCAAATTTTGGCCATTTAAAACTTTCAAATTTAAAATAATATTTTGTATAAATCTGAAAATTTTAAAATGTGATTCATCTTAATTTCTTAAAAAAATCAATCAAATATATTCAACAATCGGTCATTTTTTCTTAAAATGTATAACTATATTGATGTTTTATATTTATTTAAACACGCAACACGTGTTTATTAACACGATATTTAACAAATTTTTATTTAAACGTTATCTTATTTAAACATACATCAAAAATAGAAAAAATGCTATACGGTATTTTTTGGGGAAATAAAAAAGTCAAAATTTAAAAAAATTAACATGCTTGAAATATTTAATCTCAATACTAAAATGCTTAAGCTCTCAAATCTGTCATACCTCTATATTGTAAATTAGGACACAATCTTGACAATAGACACGAGGAAAGTGAACAAGCTAGAAGTTATTCGATATTTTTATTAAAAAAATCAATTTTATCATCAAATACCATATGTATAGTTTCCGAGTTACTGAAAGGCTTATCGTAATCTTTGTTAGATAAAAAAAAGATTTTACAACCCTTAAAATTGTCTTGTATTTAATTATTTGATCGGCTTATAAAGGTTTATTTTAACTTTTAAAAAAAGTCTTTACGCCATTATTTTTTTAACACTATTAGTATTCACACTTTAGTCAGGATATGTTTATGCCGGTTTTATGATTGTTATCATTTATTTAAGTTTTGGCTATTTTAAAATTTGTTTTATAATAAATAAATTTTAGAGAATTACATATAAGAAAATTATACTTATATATTGAGTAGTTTAAAAAGTATATGAAAGTGACAACTATGCTTTGTACAGCTGGGGGAAAAAAAACGAATCACCCCCCGTTTCTCGGCTGCTAATGATCAAGAAATTTTGTGTAAGGTGTCAATTTTCAGGAAATGGCGTGAGGAATTGAGAACTATCAACAAAAATTGTAATAGGGGTCGTCTGCATATTAAAATGAGTACCAACTTTGAAAATTCCAATGGCAACACCCAATTTTTTTTTTACATAAAAATGTTCAGCACCTTCAAAATACCCCATGTTTAAAAAAGAATTATTTATTCTGCATTATTTGCTGAGATATAAGTATTCAAAGTTGAACGCCCATAATGTCAAAAAAGTTTCACAAACTTTTATGCATACCTCACAAATAAAATGAATTAAACAAAGATTTTTTTTTCATTATATACTTCTTAATTTTCCAAACACAAATCACACATGTTTTTCATCAATTTTTCGTTTTTAATAATTTTTATTTAAATATAAATAGGAAAAAATAAAACATGAATAGCAACCCCAAATTTTTTTTACATAAATCGATAAAGTAGATCAAGTAGAACCAAAATCCAAATTTTTTAATTCAATAACAATTATTTGCCGAGTTATTGTAAAAAAAACTGAAAAAGACGAATTTTAGGGACCGTGTAAAAAATTACTCGGCAAATTTGATCCTAAATTGCATAATCGTTAGGTGGTTAAAAGGCGTTTGTTGGTAAATGTTTATTCAAATTATCTATCGCATGACCCCTTAAGTAAATTGTCTAGCCAATCTCACATTTATTGAGAAATGGAGAAATGTAAAATATGACTTTAAAAGATATATATATATATATATATATATATATTATATATATATATATATATATATATATATTATATATATATATATATATATATATATATAGTATATATATATATATATATAATATATATATTTATATATATATATATATATATTTATATATATATATATATATATATAAATAGGTAAAAACAAATAAAGATTAAAATAAAATGAAAAATGGTGGTTTGGAAATGGAAATAAATGACGGATTGAATACGTTATCAAGAGGACAAATTCAATAATCGTCATTAAAAGGAGAACGCTGTTTTTCTGTATTGGGATATGGACAGAGTCCGAATATAAAAATAGAATCCCAATTTGCCCCCGAAGCGAACTCATCTTAAAAAAAACCAATAGCTCTAATTCAATTATTCATTTCCTCGACATAGAAATCACTTGCAATAACTCTACTTTCACTACCTCCATTTATGATAAACGTAATGACTTCAATTTTAAAGTTATTAAATTCATTCCCTGGTCCTCGAATCTCTCAATTAAAGTATATCGTAACACCATTCTTAATCAGTTTCACAGAATAAAATCCATCTGCAACAATAAAAATCATGAACTCACTCATTTAAAGGATTTTTACACTTCCTTACTTAACAATAATTACCCCTTGTATTTCATTAGAAAATATTTACCACTACCTACTACGTCACCTCCATAAACCCCATGTCATTACCCTTCTTATCTTTAACCGCCAATAATTTCTCTTTCTTCGCTTTTTGTTTATGGCATCACTCTGTATTTATTTTTTTCAAGTCGGTTGGCGCTTCTTCATAGGGTCTGTTTTTCTTCATTTTTCATTATTTTTCATTGATTTTTTATGATTTTTTTTGTCTGTTTTGTATGTTTTCTATGTTTCCCTTCGTATTGGTTTCGTTAACGCTGTTTCGGGGGCAAATTGGGATTCTATTTTTATATTCGGACTCTGTCCATATCCCAATACAGAAAAACAGCGTTCTCCTTTTAATGACGATTATTGAATTTGTCCTCTTGATAACGTATTCAATCCGTCATTTATTTCCATTTCCAAACCACCATTTTTCATTTTATTTTAATCTTTATTTGTTTTTACCTATTTATTTATGTTTATCTTGAGTGAAGGCAGCTTTAGCGCCCTACCCTGATAAACTTGTTCTATAATAGTTTTTTCATTGCCTCCTTTCTCATTATTTTATATGCCTTTTAATTACTTGTTTGTTTATTTGTACTATATATATATATATATATATATATATTTATACTCGCATTACTAAGATATGTATTTTTTTCGTTTGTATTAATACATGTTTAAAACTAACACCTACTTTCTGCTTAAAAAAAATAAAAGGCATTAAAACTTTCCCAGAAATTGGCAGCGGCAATTATTTTTATCTCAATAATGGCCACACCCAGTTTGGTGTACTGGTAGAGTTAAGTTATTCCGATGTATAATAGGAGCATTTTATTAAAATGGCGTTTAATGGAATAATATGTTTTTGTTGCAAGATCAATAAAATGTATGGTATCAATCCAACAAAATTACAACAAACCATTCTGATATGGCTTCCAATCTTTTAAAGTCATATTTTACATTTCTCAATAAATATTGAAAAATTATAAAATGTCATACTTTGTTTTCAAAATAGTGCTAGATAGTGTAAAGCGCAATACAAAGAAAGAGGCCCTGTGCGATGGCACCTCTTGTTCTTTCAGATTTCTAAGGCCAAGAGCGCCTTTGCTCTTTAGTGTCTTGATATTTAAAAGATCCATTCTGTAGAGTACTTACTTTACAGTAAAACAACCATTAATTAAATTCTATAAAAAAAACGTCATGTACAAATAATAATTGTGTAATAAACATTACTAACATAATAAAGTGTGCCATATAAAATTCCACATATGACTCATTCGTTTTCTGCAAGTATTGTGTTAATACTATCTCTATCCATTTCTTTTTTATTAACTTTTAAATACAGGTAGTCAATTTTGGGACATCCTCTATATCAAACTACATGTAATAATCGACCACAAAATATTTATAGGCACAACCAAAGACAACTTAAAAAAAGCAGAACAAAATACTGGCGTTTGCGTGATAGATACCTTAAGTGGTTTTTTGGGCGTCTTTATCTGTAGCGTAGAAGACAGAACATTTCATTTAGTTCGTTCTCATGGGAGTTTGACAATGTGTGATTTTCTTTGAATTTTACTGCCCTTGAAAGTTCTCATAGGAGTGGCTTAAAGAGATCCTAAACTATTTAGGAATAAAAGTTTGTTTTATATATTTAGGTATCACGTGTACAAGTTGTTTTTATGTAGTATTAATAAAGTTTTAAAGCGATCTTAAATTGTTTATTAATAAAACAGCTCGCTTCGTCGAAAGAAATAACTTAAAAATCATACAAAATTTCGACAATTTATAAATTAACAAAATTGGATGCAGATTTTGTAGTATCTTATTGGTCAAAATATATAATATTGATTTCATCTAAATTTAAATTGTGACAATATCATTAATTTCGTTATAAATCCTCATAACTTTTTTTGAATAAAGATATTTTTTCACTGTAATACGAACAATTTTGCTTTATACTTATTTCGTAGTCGTAATTTTATTTAAATCAATGAATATTTTCAATCAGAAAAATCATTTACAATAAATCGAGTTTTTTTTTTTTTTTTTGTGTATCTAAAGAAATACTTATGCGTTTATCCGAGGTTAAAGGGAGAAATTTAATAAAGAGTACATAAAAAATGACATACAAGGAATAATACATTTTCTTTTACTTTACTTCAATTAATACTATAACAATAATACGTTAATTTACGATTCGTAAACCAACTAAAAAAATAATGGCTTGGATCAAAACACAAATTTTGAAACCTCAGGGATAATTTAGTATAAAACTATATTTTCTGGCTTTGCATATAGAATTTGTGACACTGATTCCTCGAGTAACTCTTTTTTGATGATGTCATGTTTCAACTGTCAAGTCCAAATATTTTTTAACAATTGGCACACATGAAAAAATTATTACCACAAGATTTTTTTTTGTTTTGGAAGAATAAAATTGTGTTTAAAGTAAGATTTTTTTACTAAATGTACATAGCATTTGGTTAGTTGCATGGTATAATAATATAAAAAGAAAATTTTATTGTCAATAAATATTTTATTAATGATGGTGAACGTAAAAATTTAAAACAGTTTAACCAAACTTCATCTTTTAAACGTCATTTTAAAATAGCTATCTTATGAAAAATATTTAAAATAAAAGAAACTATTTATATACTAAAACTATTATAAAAATTAAACTGTGCAGTGTTCTGATAAACATTTCAAGAAGGAAAATCTAAAAATACAAAACAATATAAGTTAAAGACAATATTTCGAAGTAAAAATTCAATTAATGAGAAAAGTACAAATGAGTAATTACAGTAAATCAGGGTACAGCTTTTGCACAGCCACAATTGTTTCTGGTGAAACCTTTCGGGTTTCAGTTTAAAATGGTTAATTTTATACATATTTTCTTTTACTTTTTTATGTATGCGTTGTTTTGTAGTTAAGATGGCTTCTTTGACTTCAGCTTGTTCTTTATTCCAGTATTAGCATTTTTTTTCAAGCGCCATTTTAGAACAGACTTTGAAAGTACCTCTAGGGAAAAAACAATAAGTCCCAGGATATAGCCAAGAATCAATATCCCAAAAGTGTACTTTAAATCTTCCAAACTTAAACTGTTTGCTATATTTTCATTGGTTGGTGGACTTGAATGTGCATCTTTCTTACCGAAAAGGACTTCATCTTTAAACCATTTGCTCATCAGACCTCCGCTAACTATTCTGCTTAATATGGCATTCAAGCGTTGTTTGCAGCAGAAACCTCTTCTTAAACCAATGCCAATGCTGTACACCCCTAAGGAATCTTTGGAGATAACTTTATTTGTTATGAATGAATTAGCGTAACCTAATTCAATATATTGCCTTGTCGCAATTAAAGCCATCGGTTTATCATAATTAATCGATCTGTTGTCGAAAAGAACCCAGCCATTTCTTACAATGTTTTGCCCCAACGTCTTCAAATGTTCCACAGTGCTTCGAAGCAGAAATTGAACAGTTCCAACATACGAAAAAGCTTTGTAAGTTTTGACTTCAACTGCCTTAGACAGATCCTCGAAGTTCTTCAATCCTACAAGCCTTTTTGGAACAGTCAAGAAAGACAAAAGACTCAGGCTGTACATGAAAGGCACGATTCCCGAAAAGATAAGCCAAATAACCCAAACGATTCTTTTAGTTTGGGACTGAATAGTTTTAATGCTAAGTGACTGATGTAGCATGCTTCCCACCAACGTTATAAATGTCACTAAGAATTTGACAAAAGTATTTCTTTGGGCATATAATGCATATACCAAAGTCATAGCAAAGCACAGAATCCATACTTCTTGACTGAATGGGTAGGTGAAGGCCTCGAATTTCTGTTTATATTTTGGAACCTCTGTGACAAAAGTCCTCTCTGCGCTTAAATAGGGCACACTGAAATCTACCACATTGAATCTTTCTTCAATGATTTGCAACCACGCCATTCCTATGTCTGCTTCCCCTCTGACTAGCATCCCGATTATACCCGACCAGGTACCGTTGCCATCCGCCCAACCAAACTGGCCATCAGGTGCCAGGCGTATCTCGTACTGGAAATTCATCTTTTCAGCTAAACAATTAAGAAGTTGACCATCCATTCCTGATGCAATGATAGGATTGTCATTTTCGTTTATACGAAAAACACCACGTACTTGAAGGCTAGCCACTCTTAGTGTAGGCAAAGGCATTTTGGGGGCAATCAAAAGTAAAACTAAAGTCTATGGCGAATTCCTAGTTCCAGTAACTGTGTGCATGCAAATGATTCCATTCAAAACACGGCACGGATTGTATGCGCCTATGTCACTTATACTCATAATTTAAACGGTAGTCGAATCCTGTTTTTGAAAGGGTGATCAATAAAAGCGGATACTTACAATTTAAGAACTTGATATATATGCTAATATGAAGCCGAAACAATGGTGTATAAATATTTGTTTCATTAGTTATGCATACACATTTACTAATGTGTGCAAATTTTAGTTTAGCTAAAAATGATAAAAACTGTAATTTTGTTTAAAGTACACAATTCTCAAAGAATCGTTAGGCCAACAAGTATATTCGATTTTTGAACAAATGTAGCTGGGATCTTTTAAAAACTTTGTTAACGAAAATCCCATTATCTCTATACATAAATATTTGCACATTAAATTGACTTAAAAATGTTTTGTAACAATGACACTTTTAACAAAAACAAAGATAAACATTTTAAAAATGATTGAGTTTCGATTTCAACATGGTATTTCAGCCGTTCGCTCCGTTTGACGCAAGCTAACTCGACATACTTACTTAACCTTGTCTAAAAAATATAAGACGTGTGATACCTGTAATCAGATAATCAAAATAAGCTGCTAGAAATGTGACAAAATATTTTGGTTAAGGATAGAAAAACGCTTTTTATTCAATTAAGATGTGATTTTTTTCATATTAATCCAAAAAAATTGCAATTGAAATTATTTCTCGCATAATCTATTTATATCTGACTCACTCACGTATAAACGCCCAGCTGAAACTACTGGAGGTACGGAGACCAAATTTTAGGACTTTATACTTTTTATATCTTAGGCGTCAATTAAGATGCGATTTCTCGAAATTCGACTCTAGAAAAAGTGATAATATAGATTTGTTTTCTTTACTTAAGTTAACAGTTTAAAAGTTTGCGTGAAAATTTTTCCCCCCTACCAAATTACGTCTACTTGTTCTTCAAGAAATATCTTCTTTTCTCGATAACTACACAAATGGGTTAAAGGCCCAAAATTATAAATAGGAGAAAAGTTATTTTTTAACTTTTGAGGAGTACATTTGTGCAGATGTTTTGAGATAAAATGAAGTCCTAAGTTTTTATATTGAAAGTTAAAAATTATCCTCTCATTTTTTAATATAATCTTACAAAATTAAATTTACTTCACAAACATTATATAAATAAGAAGTGATATTGAAACTATTAAATAGAAATCTATTAAATAGAAAATTTTCAATGATAATTTAGCATCTTTCTTTTGCGCTTTAACATTGTCTGAACTATACAAATCTTCGGAATAAAAATTCACGACACTTTTAATAGTATTTGAGTAACTGAGCTACTTTGAGGCATTGATTAAAAATGGAATTCCTTTAAAAAATTTATATATTATAAATAAAAAGTACTTGAAGCACATCGAACGTGCAGGGAGCAAACAGATCAACGACAAAATAAAATACAAAGTGTATTCTTCGTTCAAACAGCTGCGATAAGTTGCTAAAAATAGCAACTTTTTTTGCCGAATGGTTGCAATCACGTGACTTGATTAGCACGAAACATTGTGAAGGTCGCTTTAAGGTTTGTCAATACGCAGTCCATTCGATTTAATGTTCATGATTCATTTAATTGAAAAATACAAAGAAGTAATTACTACAACCAGAGTACAGTTTTATCAGATATGTTTTGATTGAAACTTTCGCGATGAAATGGGATATTTATGCATATTTCCTTGATTTCTTAGGTATGTCTTTTATTCTTCAGTTTTGATGGCTTCTTAACTTCAGCTTTTTTTTAAATTTCAGTTTTAAAAAACTTTTTCAAACGCACTTTTCGAACGGTATTTGAAAGTATCTCTAAGGACAAAACTATAAGTCCCAAAATGTAGCCGAGAATCAATATCCCAAAAGTGTACTTCAAATTTTCCAAATTTAAACTGTTTGCCATATTTTCATTTGCTGGTGGACTAGAATGAGCTTCTTTGTTGCCGAAAAAGACTTCATCTTTAAACCATTTGTTCACTAAACCTCCACTAAATATTCTGTGTACGACAGTATTCAAGCGTTGTTTGCAGCAGAAACCTTTTCTAAAAGCTATGCCAATACTATTCACTCCTAAGGAGTCTTTAGAGGCAGCCTTATTTGTTATGGGGAAAGAATTTCCTAGACCCAATTCAATAAATTGCCTTGTCGCAATTAAAGCCATCGGTGCAATGATAAT